>JACAGA010000061.1:409665-484067 GCA_029231665.1 Morus indica
ACAATAGATTTTTGTTATTAGAGTGAAAATCACTGTCATGAGTTGTAAAAAAAAAGTCATCTTTCTCGTATCTCTCTATTCAAAAAATAATCTCCCAAAAAGAATTGTTATTCTAAAGGGAAAAAAATGTGTAACGACATTTAAAAATAATGTAAGATTTGTTTTATTAGCAATTTTAAAAAAAGGATATTTTCGTTATAATATAATATATGGGGTGATAAATTGTATTTTGATAAACATACGGGTTACTTTTGTAATTATATTCATTTTGTTTAGGTTACAATTAGATGTGAAAGGGAACACTTAAACCCTTGATCAGATTTAATGAGAGCCTTTAAATTGCACCCAATCAGTAAGGAGAAAGTACTACTCCCTGTCGTGGACTTTTCTTTTGAATATTATAAGTATTCATTGATTTGATGGAAAAAAATAAAAATAAAAAAAAATGCGCCTAGTAGTATATGACATCAAAATGCTTTATACTTGTTCACAAAAAAAGAAAATGCTTTATAAGTTTGCCTCCTCACCAGGCAAGTTACATTAAATTGACATGATTCTTACTTTCTGTTCAGGCTTCTCTTTGTTCCATCTTTGTTCAAAATAAAAAGAAACATGATTTTATGAATGAATATCAACAAAAGGGGGATAAGCATACGTTTAAGTCTCTTTTGATGTTATTGTTACGAGATAGAATGCAATCTCTCTTTTTCAGGAGGGGGATTACAATGTTATATATATATATATATATATATATATTGTTGGGAACTTATTCTTTTGTCACGAAATTCAAAAA
Source organism: Morus indica (assembly GCA_029231665.1). Lineage (NCBI taxonomy): Eukaryota > Viridiplantae > Streptophyta > Magnoliopsida > Rosales > Moraceae > Morus > Morus indica. The sequence continues at coordinate 410,459 of JACAGA010000061.1, forward strand.
ATTTAAACTCGAATTATAATTTTATTTAAATTTACATTTTTTTTGTAAAATTTGAGTTTAAACTCGAATTTAAACTCGAGTTTAGGGCTAAACTCGAGTTCAAGTTTTTTCTTCAACTTGAGTTCACAAAATCAAACTCAAGTTAATTAACAGTATTTTTTATATTCTTAAAAATGTCATAATTTTTTTGTTTTAATTATGATTGCGATGATTTTTTTTATATATTCGTAACGAAAAGACAAATAAAACCCACTCATATACCCTATTAAAATTTTTTATCACTATTAAGTTTTTTATTAAAATATTATCTAAACACAAATTTAAGTTTTGACCCACCTAAATACAAACTCAAAAAGATTTTCAATTCAAATCATAACTCAAATATGCACATCTAAATATAAACACAAATTACAATTTTAACTCAAATTATAACTCAAAATCAACTCAAAATCACCTTAACTCAAAAATATAAAAAAACAACCCTTTAATTTTAATGTTGATGATGCTATTTTCCTGTTATAAGAAACTCCAAGCTAGTGGTATTCTACTGTATTAATTGAGGAGTTCCTCTTATTCAATAAAGGAGTCATGCTTTTACCGTAAAAAAATAATAAAATAAAATACGAATTGTTTGTGCTTGAACAAAAGTATGAATTTCCGGAGTATTTAGCAGCTCTATAGTGATTGTCTGTCTCGACTCCCATATGTGAGGGAAAGGTTCAACTCTTAATTATAAGAGAAATCATGGTTTTTTTGTTTTATGGCAATTTTATCTCTTAAATTTTAAATGTCCTAAAATTGTAGTTGTCAATTGTCACAGTGATAGTCCGCCGCCAATTACTCCGCAACTCTGAGTCTATTCTCTTTCTCCACCCCATCTACGAGGTCTCTACTGTGCGATCCTTTTTAGGGAGATATGCTCCTCACATGTGTAGTACGATTGACGCGACAGTTTCTCTCAAAAATTGTAATTAAGATTCAAAAGTCCACTCTAAGCACTCGTTTTGGTCCTTATTTTGAGGAATCATGAATCTGTGGCGCACTCAACAGACGGGTAAAAATACACGTGAGAAGTTTAATTTATAGATTATATGATTATAATTATTTTTAATTTATGTATTTTTTTATGAGAAAAAATATTATAACGAATTATGAATCATGATTTGAATTAAGAAATAAATTTCTCTACTAAACATTACATTATTCGAGGCCCAAGTCACGTGAGCCGCCTCCCAAGTTCAAGTATGTTCTTACATTATTGTCTCTCTTTAGAAAAATGCCCCTTTTTAGAGCGCACATATAGAGACTTCAATTTCGGACCTCCTGCTCTGATACTAATTGATGTAAGCTTGACGCAACCATTCATCTCAAAAGTTGAAACTAATGGGAGAGACGCAATCAAATCCTTTAAACGTCACTGAGGATCAGATTTGAGAATCCACCCAAACACTACTCATTTAGGCCCTTACTTTGAGGAGTCCTTTACGAATTTGTGGATGCACTCAACAGACAGGCCCAAACACTTATTTGAAGCACACGCCATGTAGGCCTCCTTCTAAGTTTAAGTATGCTCCTGCATCGCTCTAGGTCAGGGCGAGGACAACGTAGATCTGCCCTAGTCCAAAATTTCACAAGGTTGCGATCGGTTCTCCATACTTTTGAGATCTCTTGTGAAGGAAAGGATCCCTGTTGAAGATGACCATACAGACACTTTTCCTATGCCCTCCTTGCATTCCTTAAGATGGCGAGATCTCAGGTGCCAGAATTTGAATGTTTACCGAGAAATGTGTAATGGATTTTGGGAATGATGGAGGATCTTATTGAAGGGTTGAATGAGTTATATTTCTAAGTTAAGTTGGTATTTGCAAGTTATTTTATATTTTCTTTAGTAAACAAATAATGTACGTGGAGAAGTGACCAATTGATTTTGATGGTGATTTGCTAATTGATTTTTGATTAATAAGTGAGTGATTCGATTTAATCATTGATTAATAGCGGTTAATTAGTTAATTAGTGATTGACTAACAATCACCAAATTAATTTGTGATTTACATCTCTATTTTTAAAAAATTGTAATTTTTCTTTTTTCTAATTTAGCGGAATTTCTGACATTTATTAAAACTACACTGGTAAAGGATATTTTTGCACATATTATTTGAGATATTAATTTTTTGCTCTGACTTTGTTATACGATTAAATACAAACATAATAAGATGAGAAATATTACACAACACACTTGTTTCCCATTGTATGTGATCACAACTTTTAGAATTTTTAGGGCATTTTTGTTTGACCGTATTTAAATATCGTATTGTATAATAATATAATAATATAATATTTGTTGTGGTCATCATATTGTATAAATTAATATGGATGGTAAATTAATATGATCTATGTCGTATTATTAAATACATATCATTTTTGATGTATTGTATTGTTTTATTTTATAATAAATCAATTATTTATGTTGGGGTTGGACATGATTAGAGATCGGAGTTGGGTTGACATAAAGTAATGCCATAGCTTATAATTGTTAAAAAATTTAGGAGGCACGATGCAAATTTTATATTTATTAAAAATTATATTGACCTCAAAACTTTTTGTAAAATTATATTTTGACCCCAAAATGTTTATAAAATTACACTTTGACTCTAAAATTTTTACAAAATTATATTTTGACCCTAAAACTTTTGAAAATTATATTTTGACCCTATTTTTTTTAAAAAAATTACAGTTTTTAAACTTAACATTATTAAAATTTACTTTGACTCTTTATACAAAACGTCATGACACTAAATACCGTATTATATTATGATAATACAACACAATATAATACACTTTATACAATACAATATAAGCTACCAAATATGGCCTTGATGTATATAATAGATAACAGATTACTTTGTTCAATTTAAGCAATAGTTTTATCATTCATTCGACAGAGTAAAAAATATGTCCATTCCTATATTCCTTTCTACAGAAAAGAAAATCAAAATGCAAACCTTGTTTTATTGCTTCCGTAAAAGAAAATTTTATGAAAAATATATGGGACTTTTCTGGAATGAACTCATCAATTTTTAATCGTTTAACATCATATCATAATAAAAAAATAGATAATTTTTAATATAATTTTAATTGCTAAAAATAACAACTTTTCGGTAGTATTTTTTTTTAAGCCCTACTAAAGAAATATACAAAATAAATTTTTTTTTTTTTAAATTCCACTTTGAGAAAGTTCCATCCTTGCCTGAAACTGATAAAATGACATAAATGAAGACTGTACACTGAATGTCATTATTATCGCTGTACACAACTAGCCACGTCAAATCGAAATAAAGAAAGTTGGCGTGGTAGCTAGATTTGTTTCCAAACCACATACCCCACTTTTTTAAAAAAAAAAAAAAAAAAAGTCATAAAATCTTAAAAAAGTCATAAAAAAGCCAAATTGGAATGTCATAACCATATTTGTTCAGTAGTGACAATAGTATCTTTCTTTTTACAAAAAGATTGTGCCTCTTTACTAATATAATCTATTTCATTAATCTTATAAATCTATAATATTTCCCACTATTTAACAATATAAACACATGCGTCATCTTGTATTGGATATTATTTATAAAAAATACGTCATACATAGTCTTCAAATAACACAGGAAATACTCCCTAAAAAAATTGAAGAAATTGCTAGAGGTCCCTCTGTGTAATGAAATGTGTAAATATATTGAACGACATGAGATAGGCAATATTATTGTCTGTTTTATAATGAGTAATTGGAATGAAGACTGTCCCAACAGTGGAATAGTAATATGACTTTTCCAAATGATTGCTGATTGATATTCTCGTAATCGTGTCGGGCTGAATTATTAAAGCAGAACAGGCAAAACACAACTTTTTTCCAAGTTATAATAATATCTGTATGCTTCTCTCTTGTGTAGACCATGAATTTTATTTTTTATTTTTTATTTTTTAGATGGAAAGTGGAGAAGCCGTGCTTCATGCTTATTTCATTGTGTCAATTTTTTCCTTTTTTTTTTTTTTTTTTAATCAGCTATAGGTTTTAAGTCGTTTCATAATTTTTAATTCATAGATAATTCAACTATAAAAAAAAAGGTGTTCTGATCGTTCCTAACGTCTCTACTTCCGGCCTAATATTCATGTCCACGAGCTCGCAGTAATAGCACTGAGATGGTGGTAGAGACAATGTTTGTTGCTGCGAGGCATAATAACCACTATTATTCAATCTGTCAATATATTATAAATATCTCATAATATTTTCAAAATGATACTTTTCTTTTTATGTACTATTCGCGGTAGCTAATACATTGTGCGTTAGCACACAACTTCTTCTTGTTTACTTAACGGGACTATTGTTGAGTGGAGTGAAGGAGGCTCTCTCGGGTGAGAGGCCTTTTAAGAAGCACACGCCGGATACTTTTGAATAGTGCGCAATATTAGCTATTTATAGATTTTATTTCAAATAAAATTCACACATTGACTCTTAGCCTAAACACTATTATGAGCGCCTTAATTTTTCCCAACTTTTTTTTTTTGATCAGCTATGGGTTTTAAGTCGTTTCATAATTTTCAATTCATAGATAATTCAACTATAAAAAAAGGTGTTTTGATCGTTCCTAACGTCTATACTTCCAGCCTAATATTCATGTCCACGAGCTCGCAATAATAACACTAAGATGGTGGTAGGGAAAATGTTTGTTGTTGCGAGGCATAATAACCACTATTATTCAATCTATCAATATATTATAAATATCTCATAATATTTTTAAAAGGATACTTTTCTTTTTATGTACTATTCACGGTAGCTAATACGTTGTGCGTTAACACGCGCAACTTCTTCTTGTTTGCTTGACGGACTATATCCATAGGAAAGAAGCGAAGTGTGGGGCCACATTCCTAGTGACCCTGCCGTGTGTTGAGTGGAGTGAAGGGGGCTCTCTCGGATGAGAGGCCTTTTAAGAAGCACAGACCGGATACTTTTAAACAGTGCACAATATCAACTATTTATAGATTTTATTTCAAATAAAATTCACGCATTGACTCTTAGCTTATGCACTATTATGAGCGCCTTAAAGATCAAGAGCTTATAATAGCAATAGTTTTTATCCCGATTTATTTTGTGTTTGTCATGCATGTCTCGTCTCTCGTGTATCTATATGTTTTTTGTCCATGGATTTGTTTCTTAGCATTTTCTTGTGCGGCATTGGTGCTATCGAATTATCGACATTAATGGATTGGATGTTTCCATCCATTGTAGATTCTATTAAAAAGCTACAAGTGTATTTGATGTTTGGTATATAAATTTGAGTTTTGCTTGTGGAGCTTAGTATCACTATATTTCTTTAAAATTCCCCACCCTTTTGTTTTTTGTTTTTGTTTTTTGGGTCTATCTAGTGGAAGTTGGAACGTTTGTAACGAAGTTTAATTCACCTTTTAAAGTTAAAACAATAAACTTATATATTAATGTATGTAGTTGATTTGTGGTTTAATTGAGATTTTCAGTTTGAAGTATCGAACTTGTATTTAAAAGTTGAAAATTCAAGTTTTACAATTAGAAATTTTACTGGGCATATTACGTGAAAAAAAATGCTTTAAAAAAGAACATTTTGAATAATACCTTAAAAAATATGTCACTATTTTATATATATTATCGATTATAAATTTATCATGTATACCACTAATATTCTACTAGGATATCTTTCATATTCTACTAGAATATTTTTTTAGTATAATATTTTTCAAGTTCCACCAAAATACATTTCATATTTTATTAAAATATTTTTTTAATAGCATACATATTACCCATTTTACCATTTGTTTTATTTTTTTTTTCTTGATCGATAACGCTATTTTATATTTGGAGGGAAACATCCCTACATTTTAGGTCCAGTTTTGGTAAATCAACCCCTAAAAAGAATTTTGCACAAAAAACGATTTAATAGTATTCGGTAAAATTGTAAAAAGCACTCTACACAAAGATTAATTCTGTTTTTAATTATTTTGAGAAGTTGAATTTTGTAGCTTTTAAAATTTAGATTATACTTCTCCTTATACTTTTAGTTTAAGAAAAAATAGTACTTCTATGAAGAGTAGCTGGACCTAACAAAAACACAAAGAGAGAGAAAAAAAAAGAGAAATTTTCACATAGGTTCGATGTATCGCTGGACCTCTGGTCACTAAAGTTTATCTACAAACTCATCATCGAATGCTCAGTTTAGGGTGAGGTTCGTGCCATCCGCAAAGGAGGACAACTGTCTTATCAAATCTAAAGTAGAGATAGGATCGTTGTTGGACTTAACTTAAGGTGTTTTTAGACGCGTTAGTCTTAATTTCGATCTAACCTATGGAGGTTGTGGTTTACGAGAGAAGTTGAGTTGTTTTATAATACACACACAAGTTATCGCCCATGTGTGTTTGCCAATTACTTGTATTTTCTGCCATTTTGTTTCGCTATGTTGAGGGGTCTTGCTTTTCGTAACATTTTGATGTTCTAGCTTGAGGAATTTTCTTTTTTCGTTTGTAATAACAATGGTTTTTACCCTTATTAGTTTAAGTTATTGTTTTTTCTTGGCAATATATATATTTTTTGCGGTTTTTGTCTAGTTTATGTGCTATGGGTTTTTCAACATCGGTTGATCGGATTGTTTCTATCGACATTTCACAACCAATGTATTTTTCTCAAACTTTAATTTTATGGACATTTCACAAACTTCCGAAGCTCGATATTTAATTGTTTTTGCAAATTATAAAGTGATTTATATATCTCTCCACCTCTCTCAATAGAAATTTCTGTCATTTTGCTATAGTATTAAAAATATTTCGGTGGAATATCAATGTAAAATTAAAGCTATGTATAGTTGGACTTAGTGAGGCTAAAATCTAATTTCTTTGAAAGCGAGGAAATTGTGGGGAAAATTTCCTTAAAATGTTTTATATTTGTCGGTGTGTTACACTAAGGAGCAATGTTATACATGTTGTTACCATTATTCATTCAATGTATTTTTTAAAACGAATTACAAATTCACGTTTTTTATAAAAATTACAAAATCACATTATTTATAGGTTTTTTTTAACACTAAAAAAACATATTTATAAATGACCACTATTTTATTTTGTGTTACTTTCAAATAAGTAATTAACTTAAGTAATCTTTGTAGTTACCAATGTTGTTATGTATATGTCATAATGAATTGTGATAATTCCTATAATTTCTAGATTGATACGTGGTGGTCACATAAAATATAACCAAAACTAATATCATTTTCAAAATATTTTTAAGTATAAAATAAAAAATAATATTTACCTAAACCACCAAGCACAAGGTTTTTTTTTTTTTTTTTTTTTATTTTTTTTTTAAAGAATAAACACTAGAACTTCGTAGGTTGTAGAAAATGTTAGTTTTTTTTTTTTTTCCCCCTTTTTTCATTTTTTTTTTGGGAGAGTGCATAAGATTTGACTAGTTTCTGGTATTTGTATTGACTTGCCCTAATGGGTTTGATTGACTATAAGAACGCACTTAACTAGTCGCTCAAAGATTGGCAAGTTGAAGGAAAGAAAAAAGTTCGATCTAAAAGAAAATGATTAATTACAAAAATTCCTACTATATTATACCCTTATAATATTTTATTCTCAGATTCCAAGTGTAATATCTATTTCTTCTAAACAATAAATGTTAACAAGAAAGCTTCCTTTTATTAAGTTTTTAATAGAAATTGTCATTTGATTTGTTATTTTAAAGGTATTTTTGTAATTATATGGTTTAAACTTTAATTTGAATTTAAAACTAATTAAAATATTAAAAAACCTTCATAAATTTTTTTTATTTACAAAAAAAATTCATAAAATTTTTAACTTACATTCAAATAGATATTTCACAATTAAAAGTTTAAATTTTAATTACTTTTAAATTTAAACAATATATGAAACCATAGATTTAACAAAATATTTTAAAAATAATATATTAAATGTCAATTTTCGTTAAAAACTTAATATAGTAGTGTTTTTTTTTTGTGAACATTTGATTATTCATAAAGAATAAATGTTACGTTTTAAAATTTAAGTACAAAGTGTAAAGTGTTACGAGAGGTGTAGTTTGGGGAAATTTTTTTTATAATTAATCCAAAAAAAAGGAAGATTAGCAATAAACAATCCTCTGTTTATTCTCAGAAATCAGAAAGAATTAGAAGCAAGCCATCAAATATAGGTATATAACATTGTTTTGGGAGACTATTGTTAGTATGACACGTCATGTCAATAAAGGAAAATTTTGGGTTCGTTTGACATATGAGAAAACCATAATTGGTACCTCGGGTGACTCCCACATTGGCAGGGGCGAGCAATAACAGATTCAGAATTTATTGTGGGGTTTATAATTATTTCATTTTTCCAGATATATTTATTTATTTTTTGTTTGTTTTGCGATTGGATCATATGTTAATCTAATAAAATATTTGTTGACTTGGTAAGGGTTAAATTTTCTCCTCAATTTTTGTGGGACTAATTAAAAAAATATGTAGATTTTACGGGGGAATAAAATGGGTTTTCTTAAAGTCATATAAATCAGAATTAAAAATTTAAATTAATAAACTAAACGGATCTAATATCTGTTATTTATACACGCACAATATCAACTTGAAAAAAAATAAGAATTACAATAAAATGGAACCTCACGCAGAGAAATATTATTATGAATGAACCTAATTCATGTTTGTCAGGTCGACTCTTATTAGGAACAGTAGGAAGCAAGGCCCAAAAAATAAGTGAAAAACCCTTAATAGATCATCATCCACGGCTATATCACTATCACTTGTCGTTATAAATTTTTATGCTTGCTTGTAGTACTTTATGTATCTCAACATATAGGGCTTATTACACTAATACTCTTGTGTTTTACTAAAATAATAGAGACACTTTCTTAACCAAAACTAATCACGTTAGCACCCGTCGACTTTTTATAAAAGTTACACAAACACCCCTCCGTTAGTTGACGTGAGTTAACACGAATGTTCACCGTTAAATTTAAAAAAAAATACCAAAAATGCCTCTCCGTGTATAAAAAATTTCTATGTTATATGAAAATGACATTTTTACCCTTATTTAGCATAAAAAAGAGTTTAGTTAATTTTACATATTTGTAATGATAATTTTCACTCTAATAAAAATATATATATTTTCTTTTTTTTTTCTCTAAAAAATCTTTTGTTTTAGTAATGTCCTACATCCATTATAGCATATCAATTAAAAATTTATTATTTGGCGCATTATTAGGACCAATTAAAATAAATACTATAACGAAATTAATTTGATTAAATAATAAAATTAATTATATATTTTTATCCTAATAATAAAACAAAAATGAAATTTAAATTAAACTTTATCACAAAAAATTAAATAAATTAACATTTTTAACATATTTTTACATTAACTTTTAAAAAAAATATTACAACACATCATAACACATTTTTTAGTTAAAAAAGTCAAATTAAAAAAGAAAGAAAGCAAATATTAAGGAGTAGTATTGACATTTCTCATAAATTTAACAAAGTTTGAGACAAAGAGTGCTTATGTCATTAGTTTTGGTCAAATGGGCGTCACAATAATTTTGGTAAAACACTATGGGTATGGGTGTGTAAGGGGCCCAATGTATATACACAAAAATTCTTTTTAAAATGAATTTTTAGCACATTTGCCCCTTAAAATTTATCGTAATTTAACATATTGCTCTCTAAATTTTTAATTTTAATAAATTATCCCATTAACTTATAAAATTAGTACAATATGGCCCGTTTCGACATGATTGTATTAAATTAGTGTTGAAAAAGCACGTTCAACAAAAAATCTCAACATTTCAATTTAAATATAACATAAATCTTTCAATTTCTCAATTTTTAATCTTTTAAATTTAATAAAAAATTTGAACAAATTTAATAAAATGGGCACATTGTAACAAATTTATAAATTCAGAGAGTTGATTCTCATAATTAAACGTTTAAAGAATAATTTACTAAATCACGATAAGTGTAAGAAGCAATTATGCTAAAAAACCTTCTAAAATTTATAAACCATTTTTTTCCTAAAAAAGAAGAAAAAGAAAACTAATTCTTTTTCATTTTGGTATAAAGATAATTTTAACAAATATTTTTTAAAATAATGCCATTAAAAATTTTTAGGTCTACATTATCTTATTAAATTTTCTCTAAAATAAGTAATTTGATAAATTACACTGATAATAAGTCTCTAGTCACTAATAAAGAGTCTCTGATCATCAACCACGAGTATAATTTAACATATTATTATATATAATTTAATAGATTATTATTAAAGAAGTAATTAATTATAAATAAAAGGCAAAACTTTAAAATGACGTGTTTAAAGGTCAGTTTTTATAATTTTCTCACGAATCGTTGGTGAACCGTACCAACCCAATTTAAAACATGAACCGATTAGCCTTAATCAGCGCGCCACGTGGGCATCGACATTCCCAATAACCACAAGGTCTACTCCGTCATTTCATCACTTCAAGAAAATTGTAGGCGCGTGGTTCCACCGCCTTCTGAGTAAATACTTCCTCAGCCCAGGGGCGTTTCCGGAATTCGAAAATGTAAAACGACGACACAAGCGGGGCCAAAGTGAAAAAGAAAAAGTTGATTGGTAGGGGGAATAGAGAGAAAAAAATATTTTGTATAAAAGCAACAAGATTTGCGAGAAAGAGAAATAAATAAAAATCAAAAGTAATTTTGAAAAATATTCTTACATTTTTAATTTGCGGACGCGAGAGCGGGATTGGAATGAAGTTTAATAGGGTCGTTGAGATCCGATATCAATCTTTCTCTCTCTACTTTCTCTCTCAAGGTGCTCTTTGTCTCTTATCGGTCACGCCCTCACTTTCTCGCCCCCACAGCCCACAGGCAATTTTCCCACCAAAGCCAAAAGAAAAAGAGGCGAGAAAATTTTCATTTTCATTTTTCTCGTATTTTCATTTTCATTTTTATTTATTTTCCCTTTTTTTTTATTATTTTTAGATTAGATAGATAGAGATAGAGAGAAAATCCTAGAGAGAGAAACAGAAGAAGGCAAAGAGGAGAAAGACGAAGAAGGAAGGAGATAGATAACGATATTAGGAAACCCTAGGAGGAGAAAGAGAATCAGAATAACTTGTTGTAGAGAGGGAAACAGAGAGGAGAGAGAGAGAGAGAGAGTTTATTCTCCTTCTTCTTCTGTTCGTCCTCTTCTTCTTGCTGATCTGATTCCGGAGAAGAAAATCCAAGGCGGTTCGCTTTTCTGCTTCAGGTTCGTATCTTCTGTTCTCTTTCTTCTTCTTCTTTTGTCTTCTGTGAGTATTTTTGGCGTGATTTTCATTGCGGATTTTGTTCGGAACCCTAGATTCTTGTCGGAGAGGGATATCGGATTGCCGTTTGGTTGAGACGGCGGGCTTGTTGTTGGGCAGGGCGGGGAGTTTTAGGGAGATCCGGAGGCGGCGACGGTTGATTTTGGGAGTTTTTGTTAGGGTTTGTGAGGAGGAAGGTTTTTGATTGGGGGGCGGGGCCGTGGCTGCCCATGCGATTGTGTTTGTTTTGATGCCGCCTGAACGATTGCCTTGGGATCGGAAGGACTTCTTTAGGGAGAGGAAGTACGAGAGGTCGGACTCCCTTGGCTCCGTCGCCAGATGGAGGGACTCATCCCATCACGGTTCCCGCGACCTCAATCGCTGGGGATCTACAGATTTTCGGAGACCTTTAGGTATGTTCATCAATCCTCTCTCTCTCTGTCTCTCTCCCTCTCTCCTTTTTTTTAAAAAAAATTTTTAAAATTTTTTTTGATTTGATGAAAGTGCTGGCTATAAGGGTTATTTTTGCCGCTTCCGTTTTTAATTGGGGTTTTTTTTTTTTTTTTTTTTCAAATTGTTCTGGGCTGCTCGAACAACAAACAAAAAGATGGATGTAGAAATTTTGACTTTTTATTGCCTTTGATGGTTCATTATATTTTTGAGATGAGAATTTTCTGATGGTTATTGAGAATTATTTTCCGTGTTTCACTTTTTTGTGGGTATTGCATAGATCTAGGATTTTCTGCTCCTTTTTTTGTTTATTATCCCTCTCGTTTGTGAAGAACCACTGGGGGGGAACTGGCTTTTCCTTCGTTTCAACTTATATTGGAATCTATACTTTTCTTTTGTTGATTTTTTGGGTGTTTTTTGTTTTCTTTTTGGAATATTTTCTGAAGGTCATGGTAAGCAGGGTGGTTGGCACTTTTTCCCTGAGGAGTCTGGCCATGGGTATGCATCTTCTCGGTGCAGTGAGAAGGTGCTGGAAGATGAGAACTACCGGCCTTCTATTTCACGCCGGGAAGGGAAATATGGCAGGAATAGTAGAGAAAATAGAGGGTCTTACAACCAAAGAGAATGGAGAGGTCACTCTTGGGAAAGCAATGGGTTTTCAAACACGCCAGGAAGAGCACACGATCTGAACAATGAACTAAAGTCACGTGATGAAATGCCAGCATATTCGTCTCATTCGAATGGTGGCTTTGGGAACACGTGGGATCAGATTCAGTTGAAAGACCAACATGATAGAATCGGTGGCTCTAATGGGTTGGTCACAGGCCAGAAATGTGACAGGGAGAATTCTCTGGGCTTGAATGATTGGAAGCCTATCAAGTGGACTCGATCTGGAAGCTTGTCTTCACGAGGTTCGGGTTTCAGCCATTTGAGTAGCTCTAAGAGTGTTGGGGCTATAGATTTAAGTGAATCAAAGGTTGAATCTCAAACTAAAAATGTTACTCCAGTCCAGTCTCCCTTGGGGGATGCTAATGCTTGTGTGACATCCGCCGCACCTTCGGATGAGACAAATTCTCGGAAGAAACCACGCCTTGGATGGGGTGAGGGGTTGGCAAAGTATGAGAAAAAGAAAGTCGATGGTCCTGATGTTACCTTGAACAAAGATGAGACTGTATTTGCTGTCAGCAATGTGGAACCTTCCCATTCTTTCAGTTCCAATTTGGTTGATAAAAGTCCACGAGTTACAAGTTTTTCAGATTGTGCATCCCCTGCTACTCCATCATCTGGTGCTTGCAGTTCCTCACCAGGTACATTGTTGAGTTTCTACTTCTGTTACTATAATAATTCATTTTTTTTTGAGATGAATGTGGAGTTTCTTAAGTGATTCCGAAAATTTGCAAGTGATTAGTTGATTTCGGCATTTGGTATTGAGTGAGATCTTGATTAAGATTTAGTGAGTCCTGTAAGCTGTATATCTGTCTTATCAAAGTAAGTGAGGAAGGGTACTAGTGTAGCATATTTTATGGTTTTATTGTATTGACTTTAGGTAGTGTTCCCAAAAGTACCATATTTGATCAAGTGTGCCGTTTTTTATCCATTCTTGGCAGGTACCTTTTCTCTTTTAGGACCTGGTCGTTAAGTTAATGGTCAAGGTTTTATGATACCAAGATGAAAAGTTTAAAATTCTCTGTGCCTTCGAACTATTGCTACCTCGAGGAGATGGCTCTTGTTAGTTGTTTGATTTATTTTATATCTTTTTCTGGCTCAGATAAAAACTGTATAATGGTCTGAATTTTTTGAGTTCGTACAATTAGTGTTATTTTGTGACACTTTTTGTGAAATAGATGTTTATTGAAGTTTCTGGATACGCCATATGCACGGGAGCTGCTCTCCTTTTGTATGAAATAAAATTTTGAGTTTGCATCATTGGTGCTCAATGTCCATTGGATATTGTTTTGCCCTCTTTTCTCTTCTGACATTTGGCCTTATAACATATCTGGTAGAGTTTAAATGTGTTTTGTTATAAATTTATTGCCGCGTGCCTATTGCTTCTGAATTGAAGCTTTTTGAACAGATGTAACTTATTACAATAAAAGCTTTATAATTCTTAATATTATTGTCAAGAGGCTGTATCAGTCGATCTAATTCCTATAACTCCGCAACTCCACCTTTTTGAAGCTTTTTGTCCATGTTTTGCTACATTAACTTCTGTTATGATTGTCCAAGCCAAAAGGAAAAAAAGAATCTGTTGTGATTGTTGTCCGTTTTGCGGAAAGCTCTGGAATGTTTATTGAATGTTGACAACCGAGTTCCATTTGTTAATCTTCTTTGGGGGCCTTTTCTGATTTTTAAGTTTCCATTCTGTGCTTTAACAGGTGTTGAGGAGAAGTCATTTGGTAAGGCAGCGAATAGCGATAATGATATTAGTAATTTATGTGGCTCACCTGGTCCTGTGGCTCAGAACCCTTGCGAAGGATCCCCCTTTAATTTAGAGAAGTTGGATTTTAGCTCAGTGGCTAACGTGGGGCCATCATTAACTGAGTTGCTACAATTAGATGATCCGAATTCAATGGACTCTAGTTTTGTGAGGTCTACTGCAATGAACAAGTTGCTTATATTGAAGGGTGAAATTTCAAAGACACTGGAGGTGACTGAATCTGAAATTGATTCACTTGAAAATGAACTCAAGTCGTTGAACTCCATTCCTCGAAGCAGTTCTCCATCAGCTTCCAGTTCTTTGCCTCTGGAGAACAAATTAAAATCGTGTGAGGATCTAGATATTACCAATCCGGTTCCTCGTCCGACTTTATTGCAAATTGTTTCTTCCAGGGATGCAGTTGTGGAGGAGATACCTCTTTGCAATGGCCGCGAGGAAGAAATTCGCACAAATAATAAAGACGAGGATGTTGATAGTCCTGGAACTGTGACATCGAAGTTTGTTGAGCCTCTGTCTTTGGCAAAGAAAGTTTCTTCTTTTGACATGTTGAATCATGTTGCAGAGGACTTGAATCACAATCAGTTGTTGAACAAGGAGGTGCAATGCCCAGAGCATTCGGGAGGGGGAAAAACTGGTCTTTCCACTTATGCGGATGATGGTATTCTGACAGAGGTTGAAACAATTGCACCTGTCGCCAATTGTATGGGTTCATGTACTGAAGGAGAAGATATGTTGCATGACGCAATTTTGTTGTCCAATAAAGAATTAGCAAAAACAGCACATGAAGTATTTAAGAAGCTATTGCCGCAAGATGATGTTAAATTAGATATTTGTAGATTTGATAGTGCCTTGTCCTCACAGCATCATACACTTGTTAAAGACAAATTTGCAATGAGGAAGCGGTTTTTAAAGTTTAAGGAGAGAGTTATAACCATGAAGTTCAAAGCCTTTCAACACCTCTGGAAGGAAGACATGCGTTTGCTATCTATAAGGAAATATCGTGCCAAATCACAGAAAAAATTTGAATTAAGCTTGCGGTCAGTGCATAATGGGTATCAGAAGCATCGATCTTCCATCCGTTCTCGTTTTTCTTCACCTGGTAAGCAATGGCCTCTTCTTTCCTTTTTCTTTATTCATTAAAACAAAAATAAAAATAGTTATAGGTAGTTTTGATTTTGTTATCTCGGTAATATAATCAGAATGTAATGTTCGACCCCCTTGAGAATATTAGGATTTATATCTTCAATGAAGTCAGCCCGCTTTCTGATTGAATTGAGTTTTGTAGTTTCATTTTTTTAATAGGAAACAAAACTTTATTAACGAAACTAGTTAAGAATATTATGAGAGGTTGTAGTCTCTGTTCTTTTTATTTATTTTTTATTTATTTTAATACAACACGGGATTAAAACCCGCATTTCCCCAAACCCCCCGTGCCATTAGACCAAGCGGTCTTAGGCGAGAGTTTGTATTCTCATAGTTTGTCTTGTTTTGTTCAATGGTTAAAAAAGCTATATTAGGAACCAAGGTGTTTTGCCTAATCGAGGTGAGACATAAGCCTAGCATGAAGAAAAAAATTCATAAACAATGAAAACATAATCTTAATACATCTCAGAATACAGAAGGCGCATAAAACACATAATAGGAGCTTCCGAATCATCATAAGCCTCGAATGAAGAAAAAAATTCACAAACAATGAAAACATAATTTTAATTGATCTCAGAATACAGAAGACACATAAAACACGTAATAGGAGCTTCGGAATCATCATATCTAGTCTATCATCTTTCCAGTCTTCTTGGTTCATCACTGTTTTCTTCTTACTCCCTATTCAAGTGATATCAACACAATCTTAAGTGAATGTTGAAAATAACTTAATAACATTCTAACATAATTATCTAATCATAAAGTTAGTTGTGTTTGTATTATACTCTTAGTCTAGGATCAGATCATCAAAGAGGAAAAAGTAGTAAAAAGAAGAGAAAAAAAATTAACTATGGGAATATGATCTAAATTTGTGGGTATTAATCAGTCACATTTCCTAAGTCCTTAGTTAAGACCTCAGCAAGCCACAAATTACAAGACACGGAAAGAGTTTGAAGCCATGCCTCTGTTTTTGGCCATTCAAATAAGAGAAGGCAAAAATTGAAAAGAACCAAACCAGCATTATTCAGCTTCATTTGTCATCCATGTAGCATACTAAACAGTGGGCATAGAGTAATTCCCTCTCTATATTATGTATTTGGCTGTATGTCCATTTTTTTCACATTTTTTTTCCCCAATCCTTGTTTGTGTTCTATAACGGCATTTTGTTTTGATCCTTTAATTACCCCAAATGTTTTTGAAAAGAGAAGGGAGAGGATGAGGAACCAAAAATGAGAACTATAAATATGAAGGGAGAATAGGAGCTACCTGCAGGGAAATGGAGTTACTGCTGCTGTTACTCTGCTTTTGGAGCTGGAGCTTGAAATTTGTTTTCATTTCTGGTCTTTCATTTGTCGTATTTTTTCTTTTCTGTTATCCATGTTCTGTTATTTGGTTGTATAACAACCTAAACCTTGGTAACATGATTATTTGAGGATCTCTCTCTCTCTCTCTCTCTCTCTCTCTCTTATATATATATATATATATATATGTCATATCTCTTCCCTTTTGTGAAATATGATAAGAGAGGAGAGGCCATACAGAGGTTATTTGAAAATTTGGTTCATATAACCATTATTTTTGGTTGCATATTATCCGTTGCCACCTTTAATAATGTTTATTATTATATTTGCTTTCGTTTGTGCACTTGAGTGATCCTTGAGTTGAGTCTTTCTAAACGGTTAGAAAACAAATTTAAAAGAGTCTACTTAATATTTGTAGGTCTTGCTAATGGTCTTCTCTTGAACTAATTCCACTGACAAAGTGTCAGACTGCGGCTGTGTGTTTGGTTAGTTCTAGGTTTGGACCTTGGTTAGCTGCAAAAATAATTTTACTATAGTATGCAATGTGTGTTTGTGAGGAGAAAGCAGGATTTTGCGATAGAACCAATAAAAAGTGGAGTTAAAAGCAGATGTGTTCATGGTAAGGTTAGGTTGAAAATTTAAGTGTGGGTGGGCAGAGTTTAGCTCTCCATGTGGTGTATGCTGTCTGGACTCTGGTAAATCATTTATGCTGATACACATCTCTCTTTTCTTAGTTCTATTAGCATGCAAGTTGAATAGAAGCTTCACTCAAGAAATAAGGTCCAGTATTATCTGTAGTATGCTTCTCTTCTAGTGTTTATTTTGTGTTTAAGGCTACTGTTTGTAGTTAGGATGTATCTCGTATTATGATATCCCTTATTTTCTCCTCTAATAGCTCCGTTTCCTTTTTGCAGCAGGCAATCTGAGTTTAGTGCCTACAACAGAAATTATCAATTTTGCAAGTCAGTTGCTGTCTGATCCGCAAGTCAAGATTTATAGGAACAGCTTAAAGATGCCTGCACTAATTTTGGACAAAAAGGAGAAGATTATGTCGAGGTTCATCTCTAGTAATGGATTAGTTGAGGATCCCCTTGCTGTTGAGAAGGAAAGGGCTTTGATTAACCCTTGGACACCTGAAGAGAAAGAGATATTTATGGATAAGCTGGCCTCCTTTGGGAAGGATTTCAAAAGACTTGCTTCTTTTCTTGAACACAAGACAACCGCAGACTGTGTTGAGTTTTACTACAAAAATCACAAGTTTGCCTGTTTTGAGAAAACAAAGAAGTTGGATGTTGGTAAGCAGGACAAGTCCTTATCTAATGCGAGCTATTTAATTCCATCCGGGAAAAAATGGAATCGTGAGAGGAATGCGGCTTCCCTTGATATTCTGGGTGCAGCTTCAGCTGTGGCAGCCAATGCTGATGCTAACATGAGAAGTCGACAGACGTGTTCTGGAAGGTTGATTTTGAGAGGAGGGTTCAGTGAATTTAAAGCATCATGGGGTGATGATGGCATGGTTGAAAGGTCGTGTAACTTTGATGTCCTTGGGAATGAAAGAGAAACAGTTGCTGCTCATGTTTTGGCTGGTATTTGTGGTTCCCTGTCATCAGAGGCAATGAGTTCATGTATCACGAGCTCTGTTGATCCTGGGGAGGGCTATCAGGAGTGGAAGTCCCAGAAAGTTGATTCTGTACTTAGACGGCCATTGACGCCCGATGTTACACAGAATGTTGATGACGAGACTTGCTCTGGTGAGAGTTGTGGAGAAATGGATCCTACTGATTGGACGGATGAGGAAAAATCGATCTTTGTTCAAGCAGTTTCATCATGTGGTAGGGATTTTGCTAAGATATCACAATGTGTTAGAACGCGTTCCCGGGATCAGTGCAAGGTCTTCTTTAGTAAGGCTAGAAAGTGTCTTGGGCTTGATCTTATACATCCTGGACTAGGAAGTGAAAGAACGTCTCTAGGTGATGATGCTAATGGAAGTGGGAGTGGTTCGGAAAATGCATGTGCTCCAGAAACTGGCTCAGGTATTTGCAGCGATAAGTCGGGTTCTAAAATGGACGAGGACTTGCCCTTACCTGCCATGAAGATGAACCTTGATGAATCTGATCCCATTGAGACCTTGAACTCACCAAATACAGTGAGTAGATCTGAGGGAGAAAATGAGAGGGAACTACTAGATCATAAACAAAATGCCAGGACATCAGAATCTCATGGATCTGATGCATGTCAAACACAGGGTAGGCCCAATGTAGTTTCTGATGGTGATAGCAATATCACAAATGGTGTTGATGAACAGTCGGAGACACTGCCTCTTCGGGAAAGTGAATCGGTTTTGGTTACTATGGACGCCGAAATGAAAAATGTAGCTCAACAGGGGACTTCTGTTGCAGAATCTGTATCTGTTTGTGAGGGAAATGATCCTGAATCTCTTAATGTTGGATCTGTGGCTGGGATAAAACCTGTGGCTGAAGTTTCCTTTGATGGGCCTGGAAAGAAAGTTAAGGAGGGGTTGGATGAAAAAGGAATTGCTAGTACGAGTGGGCAAAGTGGCTTACAATTTGTGGTACATGATTCAAATATAGATGGAAATGTTTCCAACTTGGCTGCTGATAGAAGTTCTAGTTCAGGTTTCAATCTGAACCCTGACTTCCCGTATCAAGTTTCTGTTGAGTTGAATTCCAAGGACAAGTCTTGTGCCACCTCGTTGTTGCAGGAAACTTCTCTTGCTTCTGCAAATTCCATCTCTTTGGATTCCCGTGCTATTCCATGTGAGAAAAATGGAAATGAAGGTAAAACACCATCAACACTGGATTTTCAGGAGAGCAAGGATGTGCGTCATAAATCTGTTTCCACAGATGAACCTCATGGGCATCTAACAGGTCTCCCTTTATCAAGCAATTCTGAATCCTCACACGGTCTCAGGGCCTATTCATTGCAATTGCCAGTCAAGAAAGAGATGAATGGAGAGGTCAGGTGTAGAAATCTCTCTGAAGTTCAAAACCTTCCGAATTCAGATGGGAGTAGCAGTAATCATTTCATGTCACAAGGCTGTTATCTTCAGAAGTGCAGCACTTTGAAACCTCCTTGTTCGGTGACTGAGTTTCCACTCAACAGTTTGTCCCAAAAGATGGAGCAAGTAATTGATCATTCAAAAGCGCATTCACGGAGTTCGTCGGATTCAGAAAAGACAAGCAGGAATGGCGGTGATGTGAAATTGTTTGGTAAGATACTCAGCAATCCCTTGTCTGTACACAATCACTGTGAGAATGAAGAAAATGAAGGGAGTCATGAGCACAATTCAAGCAACAAGCCATCTAACACAAAGTTCATTAACCTCCACAATTCGGATGGAAGTTCTGCCATCCTGAAATTTGATCGAAATAATTATTTGGGCCTTGATAATGTTCAAATGAGGAGCTACACCTACTGGGATGGGAACAGATTACAAGCTGCATTTCCGTCTCTGCCTGATTCAGCAATTTTGCTGGCCAAGTATCCTGCTGCATTCAGTAATTTTCCTACATCTTCCAAGATGGAACAGCAGCAGCAATTGCAGGCAGTTGCCAAGAGCAATGAACGGAATGTGAATGGCGTATCAGTTTTCCCCACCAGAGACATAAGTAGCAGCAATGGGATGGTGGATTATCAGGTGTATAGGAGCCGAGATGCTACTATGGTGCAGCCATTTACGGTAGATGTGAAGCCACGGCAAGAAATGTTTTCTGAGATGCAGAGACGGAATGGCATTGAAGCACTAGCAAATTTTCAGCATCAAGGAATGGGGATGGTTGGAATGAATGTTGTTGGGAGGGGAGGAGGGATAGTTGTTGGCAACGGGGCGTGCACAACGGGTGTTTCAGATCCCGTTGCAGCGCTTAAGTTGCACTTTGCAAAAACCGATCAGTATGGGGGGCAGAGTAGCAGCATCATCAGAGAGGACGAGTCTTGGAGAGGGAAGGGGGACATAGGGAGGTAGTAGGAGATGTGTTGTCCTTAGTTGGTCTCCAGAAGGAGGCTGCCCTTTTGAGCGGCAAATTTCTTTGATTGCCGCACCCTGTATTATATAGTTTTTGTATTGTTTAATGAAATGATAGGGCAATAGATGGGTTCTCTCAGGTTTGTCTTTTTTTGGTTAAAAAATATCTTACTCTTAGGTGCTTGTAATATTCCAGCAGCTTTTGTATTTGTTGTATTTGGTGCAAAAATTACAGAAAATAATCTGTGAAAGTCGGGGGAGGGTTTATTTGGTTTGCGACCATCTTGATCGCCCTCTCTACCTTAACCTAACAAAAACAAATATGGTCACCTTTCCTTGCCTTTTGAGATGTTTTCTTTTGGCGTTATGCATTTGTGGCCCTTATTTATCTGTTAAGAGATTGTTTTCTCTCTGATTTGATAGTCAACTGTTGTGAATGAGGCAGTGTGCATTCTTCATATGCTTTCGTCCTATCTCGAAGTTACTTATCTTGGCACGTGCTTGTCATAGTTTTCACAAAATTTTCTTCGCGTTATTTTGTCTATAACCCTCAAGTCCTTTTTTCAACTCGAACCAATTAGAGTTGAAAAAAGGACATCAAGAAATGCTTTTTCTCGGAACAAAACACACCTATCAATTCTCTAAGTTGTTGCTGACCTATTTTCCTTTGCGTTTTGTTTTTTTGTTTTTTTTTTTGTTTTTTTTTTCCGCGAAGCATAAAAAGACAAGAATTAGATGAACTGTCATAATCAGGACACTAGGCAGCACATGCACAATCACATGGTGCACGCACATAGAGCATTATCTTTCTTTAAATTGATTTTTATAAATTCAAATGCCACAGTGAACACGGAAAGTCTTTTCAACTTACGCAAGGAAGTTTTCGTTGTAGGGCAAGAATCAAATGAGCCTCGCTGCGTAACTGCTGCGAACTAAATACAAGCTCTTTATAAAGCTCCTGCTAAATGATGCTCGTTTCTTGTGCTTCTTGCCGAGTCCAAAGGATGGGTGGAAGAGGTGCTGTGATCTCAATTACCTGCAAATGGCACAAGAGTAGAAAGGTTTTCTATTTCTTTTCTTTTTCTAATGAACTAATTTCACTGGATGAACTGAAAAAGGAATAGGAACTCATGAGAAGGAGCGAGAAAAGAAGGTCCCAAGCAAAATAAGAGAAGATCCCTACGCTGATTAGCGGAGCTAGGATTTATTAGTAGGGGGTTTTCTTTTTTTTTTTTTTTTTTTTTTTTGTTCTTATTATATCAAGATTATATTAATATTTATGGACTTAATAAAATTGAATATTTTATTTTTTAAAAATTGAAATGGTTAGCCTAATAAAATGTAGGGAATTATTAATTTATAGGGACCAAATCTAATTTATACACATTTATTATATTAAAATTAAAATTACTATATTAAAAAAAAGGAAAAAAAAGCACCCATGTCACCTATGTCTTTTTATCATTCCAACAAAATGATCATTTCATCTTTTACCCGCATCTTTTATAAACAAAGACGAAGTAAATTTACATTCACAAATAGTAGGTCAAAATCAGATGCATCTCTGGTGTTCTGTGCTCAACAGGGCCAACAAATATATAGTCATCCAATATTAACAGATGCCACATATACCATGCACTCACATAGAAGTAGCGTTGATGTTTAATGCATGATCTTGTGTTTACCTCATTGGTTGTTGGATGAGACAGAGAAACTTGGTGAGCATGCAAAGTATAGCCACAGTCTCCGGGGACAGGTTTTGCAGGCCTCGGAAACCCTCTACAAGCGAAAAGAAAGGGGATTGCAATTTAAAATGGAACATTAACATATTTAGGATGTCATCGTATGTTCCTTTATTATTATTTTTTTTACCCCACACTTCTGTCAAATCAATGACGACAGTTCGAGATTCATGTTAGTTTACAAATAGGGAGGAAGCAAAAAAAAAAGCGAGCGGATAAAAGAGATACTGCTACTATTATAAGCTACTATGTTCCATAATTTCTTAAGAGTTTGTGACCACGGCTGTTTTCTAAGTTTTGCTGCCAGCCATAAATATGATATATAGTAGTTAAGAAAATAGAAATTATGTAGAAAAGATAATATAATATGCTCTAATATATGATAGAACAACCATAACTATCCTGCTAAAATAAAAAAGGAAAAAGAAATACCCATCTTGTGCAAAACTGCCATCCACAAATTCAGGATCAAAGCAACGAGGTCTCCCACCAACAACATAAAGAGGGTCACCTGTTAAAAGGCAAAAGGTCAAGGTAAATTCATCTGGAGGACTTTAGGCGGCAACAGGAGAAGAAGATTTACAATACGCACAAGTTAAAAAATTACCTAGTAGGGGATGTCCAATGAAAGAAAGATGGATGCGGATTTGGTGTGGTCTTCCTGATTGAATCTCAACCTGTCAGACACAACATAATCCAAAAAAATGAGGAATTCAAAGTATAAGAAAAGCACACGCATAAAAGATTGAAACATCACGCGGTATACCTTGACCAACGTGCAGTTTTTTTCTACGTCTCTCTCTAGGACTTCAACCTTGCTAAGAGCTGGTTTTCCTGAATAGGTCAAAGATAACGAGAATGGATTATCGTTAATGAAAAAGAGAAAAAAAATAAATTTGTGAGAGACCAATGCAAAGTCTTGATAAGTATAAACAGTAAGCAGTTCTGACAACTTTTTAAGCATCGTTCAGCTTCTGGAGAATTTACTGCATTATAATAATAATAATAATAATAATAATAATAATATGTGAAAAACCTGAGGGAGAAGCAACATACAGCCCTTTAGCCACACCAGGATACTGCACTGTTCCTATTGGCTGCTCGACAACCACCTGAAGTAATTTTTGAATTTGTCAAGCTACTAATATCAATTGATGCAGGAAATATTTTTGAGGTGCCAACAAAAACGCTTTAAACAAGGGAAAACCACGTCTCTCAAGAGAATCATTACAGTAAACTGAAACTTAAAGGTAAAGAATCGAAAGTGTTTTGCTAAGGTAGTAAAACTAAACTTTAAAGATGTCTATTGATTACGACTTAAAAGAATTTATCCACGGAATGAAATTTTTTTTTTTTTTGGTGGAAAAAAAAGTTAAATCTACCAATGCTAGAGAAGAGTAGTTAAAGTACACTCCTCAAAACTTTAGCAACGTCCTTTTGGGTTAATCGTATGGTTACTAATTATCCCGTTGATTTTGAGTTGAATCTTTCTTCGTAAAGGAGGTTTCTTTTTCTTTCTTCTTTTCTTTTTTTTTTTTTTGTTGAAAAGTTGTTGGGAGTTTTCTGTAGATTAATCAGTGAAGAGATGGAGGAAACGTGTAACCTCCTACAAGTTATAGACCATAAATGTGCATAATCTATGAAGCTTAGTAACTCAGAATTGCAGTCATGGAAGCAGAGAGTTAACAGGAGGGAAAAGACGGGGAAGGTGCTTGTGCAAAACGACCAAGGAAATTACCTTATCCTCACAAACTATCCCAGTTACTAGTGCCCGGTATATCTTCAAAATTTTCCTTCTTGCATAGAGCTCCAAATTGTTTTTACTGCATCCATTCTAAATTTTGTCAGTAAAGCCAAGCAGCTATTGATGTTCAACATAGATGATAAACAAAAGCAACTATCGAGTTCATAGCTATTAATTGGCTTTAAGGAAATATACATCAACTGTTAGTTAAAATCTTATCATGATTAATAAGTAAACGGGTCAGTTTCTCTTAACCTGTTGCCTCCAACATGAGATGTCCCATCAGCAAAATACGCCGCCAGCTGAGTTTTGGCAAATTTTGTCTTTGCACAAAGCAATATTCCTAGAACCAAATCAAACCTAACAAGTGAGAATCATATCAAATGGTCAAATAATTGGAAGAATAATAAACTGATTAATTCATTGACTTCATTCTTTCAGTTAACATAGTCTACGAGAGGAGCAGGCATATACTAATTAGCATTGATTGTTAACTTGTTCCACTTGGATATTGCGATAATGAAGTTTACGCATCTCATGTAGGGGCCAGGGCCATCTGTCTTAACAAGCTGAGCACAATAATTAAAGGTATAATTTGACCTGAAGTGCCCCTTCCGAGGCGATGAACAGGAACAGGGTTTGGTTCACGGCACACCAGAGAAGAGCTCTGCTTGGTTGCCCGCCATTGGAGCTGTGTTAGAACTGTTCGTTGCTGAAAAAGACCTCCAGGTAATACTTGCAGCCCAGATGGCTTATTTAGAGCAATCTGAATATAGAATTACCACTCTCGTCAAGAAGAAATAGCAGACACAGAGAAGAACAATGACAAACAATTGTATAACTTATAGAGATGGAAATTACAGAAAATTCTGGTCACACATTTTTTCCTCATCTTTTTCCAAAAAGCCATTCTAGTACTATACTTGCTTGCAGATTTGAATTGTTGGAAGAAAAAAGAAATTAAAGATAAGTCCTCAAACACTCCTAAAAACCAAAAGCAGGGACTCCAAATAATGTCAAGACAACACAATGCAAAATCATTCTTTGACAAGAAACAAAAAAGAAGCCAATACGCCCTAAGTTCCATATCTGTAATACCAAACACATTTTTTTTTAATGTTGTTACCATCACCTAAGAGAGTTTACCATGTCACCATCTTCGTATAGAATCTCGAGAATGTACGGCGCGTCGGGCTCCTTCCACGGAAGTCTATGATAGACCAGTTCCGAACCAATGCTATAAAATTCAATCAAATCAAGATACACATAAGAATCCATTAAAGTAATACAACAACCAATGTGAGCTAAGAAAGCAAGCAATTTCCATCAACAAAGAACCTGAGGATCGTATCGGGATCTCTAACAACTCTGCCATTAACTGTTATCTGCAAGCCAAATTGAACTCAAAATCACACAACAAGAGTGCTTTTGCAGCAAAATAATTATCAAAATTTTATCTTTTAATTATCGCACCTGCCCGTTCCGAATTCGCTGCAACCAACTGCTCAATAATCAGTTAAATATGAAAAAAAAAAAAATCAATTGCTTGCCTTTTAGTCAATTTAATTCCTCAAAATCATTTCTTTGATAGTGTTTCGTTGACACTCAAATTAAAGCATGTTTACTGATCAACCAAACAGACGAATTAGAAAGAAGTAGAATTGGGAAAAACCTACCCTTGAAGCGGAGCTGAATTCTTGTATTTTCTGGAGTAGAACTGGATCAGTGTTGATTCTGTACATTAAACAAGCACGTTAATTTGTGTCAAGCGAAAGATACAGATAAAAAGAGACATAAAGATATGGATTTTTGCTCTTTATTTTTTTTTTCTTTGGTCAAATTTTCGCGGCAACCAAACAGATCAAAGTGAGAGAAAAGAAACGAAAGAGAGGAGGAGAAGAGAGAGAGAGAGAGAGAGAGAGAAAAGGGGACCGGAATCGGAGGTTCGAACGACGTCGCTGTAGAACAAGCCGTCGTTGAGTTCGGGCCAAGAGAATCCGAATCTCAGAGCTCTTTCAGAAGAAGAGTTCGACATTGGCGACAGATAACGGGAAAGCCAGCCGAAGAGGACGTACGGCAACGATAAATGGTTTATTTTCTAGTCGTTTTCTCTCTCTCTTTTTTTTTTTTTTTTTTTTTTTTCTTTTTTTCTTTTTTAAGAGAGAAAAAATTACGAATTTTGGAAAGTCTATGTGGCATGTGCTTTTTCAACATGGCTGCTATTCGTGACGATTTAATCGAATGGCTCAGAATACTGAGCTGCAGTTGCGGTAAAATAAGAATAGCCACTGCGCAATTATCAAAAAAAGAAAAAGAAGAATAGCCACTGCGCATCATCAAGAAAGCCACATCATCTAGTTGGACAGATCAAATCGAGATAATCAGCCCTTGTTTAGTTGGCGGTTAGAAGTGTAGTGATTTAATTTGAATTGTAGAATTTTTGATCGTGATTGAATTATGATTTGAATTGATATTTAAATATATAAATAAATTATAATTTAAATTAAAATTAATATCAGTGTTTGAATAAAATGTTTAAATAGAAAAATACTAAGTAAATAATTTTTTTGTTATGCCAAAACAAGTAGATAATAACTTAGTCAAGTACTCCAAAAGCAGTCTTCCTTCCACGTTGGGCTTTCATGAGTAACATTTTGATACGATTTTTTGTTTCTATAAATATAATTGAAAAAATAAAAAATTTATTTTTAAGAGTGTGAATTTGAATTTTTATTTTTTATTTTTAATATATATCATTTTATTAGTATAATTATTTAATTAAAAAAGTTTTAAATTAAAAATAAAAAGTAAAATTATAATTCATACAATTTTAAAAAGTATTGACAAGATTATTCAAGTGTGTGTGTGTGTGTTAGTATATAACATACCTTACAAAAGTGAAATGTGGGATCCTGAACCCCATCTTATGAACAATCATCAACCGATGGAAGTTGGCGTTCTGAACAAAACACGATAAGTTGAAGTGGATTTTTTAAGTCTTCTAGCCTCATTTCAAATTTGAATTGTATTTGGTATGAAAATTTATATCATAATTTATAATTTATTATAATATTTTTTCTCATAAAAATACATATAAATTAAAAATAATTTTAAATTTATAAACTAAATGTTAATCTCAAATCGTTAACAACCTCTTGGGGAGAATATATATAGGGCCGGCGTTGCCAACTATCAACAGGCCCATACCATAAAAGTCTCAATTGACAGCCAGTCGGCGGCACAAACCGTCCAACAAGCCTCTATTTACCAAAAAAAATAATAAATAATTATAGCATTAAAAGAAAAATACTATCTACAATAAGCAAGAAGATTACCAAATGACCCTTGATTAGTAATAGGCAACAAGTTATTGAGAATTTGTGATCTCCAGTCCATTTTGCTTATGCTATGTTTGAGAGGAAAGAAAAGAAAATTGAAAGATAGAAAAGAAAAGAAAAGAAAGATAAAAGTGATGAAGAATAACAATAATAGAAAGAAAATTGATTTTTTTTTTTATGTTGTTTGGTATGAGAAGATGAAAAGAAAATGAGCTTACTTTCACTTGTTTGGTATTTGAAGTTAAATTAGGAGGAAAGAAAAAATTTTAGTCGTAAATTACTTTTATACTTTTAAATTTTTTGCTTGGATGTTGATGGAGAAAAGGATAGTTTAGTAACTTTGCTTACTTTAATGAGTTGTCCTCATTTTTCATTCTATTTTCTGCCCACTTGTGGAAAGAAAAAAAAAATAGTGGGACCCATATGTATTATTTTTCACTCTATTTTCTCTTTCTTTCTCTTTTCTCTCCTACCATACAACCTACATTTCCATTTTTCCTCTTAAAATCCCTCCACCTTCTTCCTTCCTTCTACTTTTCTTTTCTACCAAACATAATATTAATTTATGAAGAGAGAGAGAGAAAGTAGTGCGGGGAGATGGAGAGGTCTCAGGCTACAAATGAAAAGGGTTTCAATTTTAGGGTTTAAGATCAAGAAGGCATATGCAAATGATCACTAGTGAGATTATTTTTTGTTGTCAATTGGATTGCATAAAAAAACATGACAAAATTAAGCGAGTAGTCAATTTTGCCAACCCTTTTAATAAAGGATGCGTTCTATTTACACTTCTTGTTTTATTTTTCACACACCCCTTTTCAGTAAAATTTCTTATTACTAAATTACTCATTAATGAAAGAGATAATGAGAGAAATAGCATAATTAGTAAAGTGATTAGTAAAACATTGCACATTTTTTAAACATAGTAAATTATAGGATAATTTGATATTTTAAGTTTTAAACATTATTAAAAATTCAAAAAATACCGCTAAACTTTATTCTCCACCTCACTTCTTCCCCGTAAACATCTATTTTTTTTAAAAATAGTAAATTATTGCATATATATTTTTTAAATAGGTAGATTATAGTCAAGTCCACCGTAGCCGAGACCAGTGGATGATATCTAGCTTCGGTGATCAGTTTTGGCAACCTGCGACCGTTTTGGCGTTTTCCAACGACCGGTGACCGTTTTTCGATGATTGTTTTCTGACGATCGTTTAACACTATATTTATCGGTAAATACTGTATTTACCATTCAATACTATATTTATTAATAAATACCATATTTACCTAAAAAGTTAGCCACCGACTCCAGTGGCCGTTTAATGCTGTATTTACGGTAAATACTGCATTTACTAATAAATATTGTATTTACTAGTAAATATCATATTTATTTAAAAATTCAGCTACCAACTCCGGTGACTGTTTAACACTGCATTTACCACTAAATACCGTATTTACTAGTAAATAGCATATTTATCTGAAAATTCAGGCACCAACTTCAGTGACCGTTTAACACTGTATTTACTAGTAAATATTGTATTTACTAGTAAATATCATATTTATCTAAAAATCCAACAACTAACTCCAGTGACTGCTTAACACTGTATTTACCGGTAAATACCGTATTTACGAGTAAATATCATATTTATTTAAAAATTTAGACACCGACTCTAGCGACTATATTTACTAGTAAATACCGTAATTACTAGTAAATATCATATTTATCTAAAAATTCAGCCACTAACTCTGACGACCGTTTAACACTGTATTTACCAGTAAATAACATATTTACTAGTAAATATCATATTTATCTGAAAATTTGTCACATACTCCGATGATCGTTTAACACTGTATTTGTCAGTAAATAATGTATTTACTAGTACATATCATATTTATTTGAAAATCTGTCACTCACTCCGGTGATTGTTTAACATTGTATTTACTGGCAAATAATATATTTATCAGTAAATATCGTATTTACCTAATAATTCAACCATGACGACTGAAAACCAACAACTAGTGAATATGATATTTACCTTTATTTACTCAAAAATCTAGCAATTTAAAAATTAGTGGCATCGGAAACCAGATCACAACATAGAATCAACCAAAATCTTGGATTATCACTGACTCCAGCGACCATTTAATACTATGTTTACTAGTAAATACCGTAATTATTAGTAAATATCATATTTATCTAAAAATTCGGCCACCAACTCTGACGACCGTTTAACATTGTATTTACCGGTAAATAATGTATTTACTAGTAAATATCATATTTATATGAAAATTTATCACCTACTCTGACGATCGTTTAACACTATATTTGTCAGTAAATAATGTATTTACTAGTATATATCATATTTATTTGAAAATCTGTCACTCACTCCGGTGATTGTTTAACATTGTATTTACTAGTAAATACTATATTTATCAGTAAATATCGTATTTACCTAATAATTCAACCATAGACGACTGAAGACCAGTAACTAGTAAATATGATATTTACCTTTATTTACTCAAAAATCTAGCAATTCAAAAATTAGCGGCATCGTATCACAAACTTAGAACAAATCAAATCTAAAAAGCAAAATTATAACAAATGAGATCTAAGAACAACTAAATATCACAATTACACTTATTTTCTGAAAACATTCCATAAATACATTATCAAATCAAGAATGTCTCTTGGTTCCCGTCGTCGCCATGCCAACCCATAGAAATAACCTGCACAAAGCACATAAATTGACAAGCCCAGAGAAAAAAAAAGAGACAAAAAACATAAATCATTAATCGGGATCTAATCCATGGAACCGACGCTAGCCGGATTGGTTCGTGACGCATTTGGCAGCGCAAGATCCTCGCTGGGAGGTCACAATGGCCTATTAACGAAATCTTGTTAGCGAGCTCCAAGAATGAGGTGACAACTACTGCTATTGTTGGAGTTTACTGTTCGTGTCATTTTTGTCAAATTGCGTTGCAAAGCCGATGGGAGAGAATCAATAGATGGAGTGGAGAGAAGCATGGAAATCACAATCTCACTTTGCGATCTTTGATTTTTCTCCACATATCGGCGATGACGACAACGAGGGAAGAGAGAGAACTGAGAAGATCAAGATCTTTGATCTTTGGCGACAGCGGCGACGAGTTATCCTCAAAGATAGAGAAAGACAGAGAGAGATGTTTGGAGGTGAAATCATGGAGGTGGGAGAGAAATGTTTGGAGGTGACATCATGGAGGTGGGAGAGAGAGGTCGTGGAGGAAGAGAGAGATTGGGAGAGAGAGAAGCATATGCTGAAAAACCTAAAAGGTTGGGTGTATTTGGAAAGTCATATATCAAAAATCATAATTTATCAAGGTTTAAAAAAGATGCTGTTTACTTCAAAATTATATTCAAAAAATGCTATTTAGTGCATTTACCTTAATGAAATTACTTTTAGGCACAAAACTTTTTTTCAAAAATACTCATTACTATTTGTGCCCTACTATATTTTTTAAAGGAATAGAGAGTCTCTCTCTCAAAAAAAAAAAAAAAGGTACGTGGTTTATTTTTCATTAAAAGTTCTTGTTTTTTCATTCAATTTTGGATTTTATTGTTATACTTTTAGTTTTGAAAAATTCCCGACTAATAAGGTTGAAAAAAAAATGTTTTTAATTTGTAGAAAAGTGTATGATTGTTAATCCGTTTTGACTTTCTTCAGTTTATTCGTAAGCGTTTCTTTTCCTCCCTTGTTCGTACATTGATCTTCGACCACAACGTGGTGAGATAGAGAGAGAAAAAGAAGAGGAGGGGTCAGACAGAGAGAGTCGACGGGTGGAGAGAAGAGGAGAGAGAGGGTGGAGGTCAACATTTCAGTCTTCAGAGTTCGATGAAAAAGATTAGTAAGTGAAAATAAAATCAATACCACTTGATTCTAATTGTATCGATTACAAACTGTAATGAACAAACAAAGGATCCTTTGAAAATAGATATGATCATATGAAGGTGTGAAACCATAACCAGATTCAATTCCTGCATTTTCAGCCCAAGAGAAAAACAAAGAAATAACTTCAGAAAGCGGAAAAAGAAAAGAGAAGAAAACGAGCAGAAAGCACAGTAATGCAGTATAACCGTTTACTTCCCGATTCAAGTTTTTAATTTGAATTGAGATGTGATTTTATGTGAAAATTTTTTACTGTAATAAAAATGCTAGATGTGATTATTTGTGAAAAACTTTTACTGTAATAAAATTAAAATTTTAAACTCGAATCAATAAAATAAATGAGATTATGACTTTTTTTTAAAAAAAAAAATTATTATGACATTAAAAAAAAAGGAAAATGGTTGTAAAAAAAAGAAGAATTAAGTTTAGCTGGTGGCGGTGGGTGAAAAAAGGGAAATAATACAATTTAGTTGTAGGGATTTTTTTTTTTTAAGATTTTTAATAGGGGTGCAATGTTTAAGAATGAGTGTGCGAAAAATATAATCGACAGTTTGAATAGATGCACCTTCAATAAATGATTGATTTTTATAATAGTTAAAAAGTATTTTTCTTTTTTCTGGATTGATCACTCATTTTTTTAATAGTTAAAAAGTCATTTTCTTTTTTCTGGGTTTTACAGTGATCAATTACTAATTTATCTATTAGACCAGTGTATCATTGACGTATTAATAAGTTATTGACTACGGCCTCGTTCACTTTACCGATTTGAGTTTTTAGTTTTATATTTTTACAGTAAAAAGTTCTTAGAAAATGTCATATTAAAATTTTCTACTACAGTAAAAAACTCTCAGAAAATATCACATCTCAATTCGAATCGAAAATTCAAATCTGTGAAGTGAACGATACCTACATTTGTAAATCACTAACCCCGTATCGGTCCAATAGTAATAAACCATCAAGTTAATCTATAGTAAATCTATTAGTAATAAACATCATTTCTGTGATTAACCATTTCAAATAATGCTCTTTTTTTTAATCCAAAAAAAATAAATTTGGGTCATTTATCAAAAGACTTATCATTTAAACCCGTTTAATTTGCTGATTTGAGTTGATATGTAACTTTATGTGAATTTTTTACTGTAATAAAAAAGTTAAATGTGACCGTTTCTAAGAATTTTTTACTGTTACAAAACTCGAATTTATGAAATAAACGAAACCTAAAACTCCCCATTAGTCATATTTGGCCATGCTATAAATTTAACCTGTTTAGATTTATTCAAACTTTTCTCGAGTATTTTACACTCTCAACCTTTGTAAGTGAAAAACTCAAGAATTGTTCTTTTACAACAAAACTAAAAAAAAATTAAAACTCAAGTTACAATTTTATTTAAGTTCACGTTCTTTTAAGTTCTAATTTTATTCAACTTTACTCAACTTTATTTAAATTATAACTTTAACTTAAGTTATAACTCAAATTTAACTTAAAAATTACACTCAAATCACACTCTAAAGGAACAGACCCTCAATAATTTGGAATAGAAAATTACACCCGGCAAAGTTACAACATTATAGCATATCAATTTTGAAAAATAAAAATACAAAAGAATCAGCAGAAAACATCTGTGGACGAAGAAGGCCTTGCCACAGGAAGTGCGTCGGAATTCCAATCCGCAACGCCGCTACAATGACCAACTTTCCCATTAACCACATGTAACTGGCTTGGTTCACCATTGGAGGTATGAGTAAGAGCCAATTTTCTGGTGGCTAGTGCCTTCATTCGGTATCGTTCGGCTCTAGAGCCGATCACCTGTCCCAAGACTGATGCTGCAATTGTAAATGCCATTGCTGATTTTGGCATCAACACAGACTTCCTAAGCATGGCTATGAACGGAACAGCTGCATGGACAGCAGCAAACCAGGACGGTGAGAATTTTTCAGTATGTTCCCTCCATATTCCTAGAGGAACATTGGCTGCCATTCCCAGCAAACCAATAACAAGTACTTTTTCCGGCAACGGTTGTGGACGTAGGTTCTTTGCAAATGCAGTCTTTGCTAGAGCTGCTCGGGCGGCGACTATTGTTTGTGGGCACCTAAATTTCATGCCTGGAGGAGGCTGAAAAACCTTTGCTACAAGCGGAAGAACTTTACTAACTGCTTGATATGACTTTGCTATTGGACAATTCCCAGTTTGCAGCCACTCGTTACCCAATGCCTCGTGTTTTGGATCCCCTCCCTGAAAAGACAATTTGATTAATGATCTATAGTTTAATTTTCAGTGAATCTTCACCATTTCGATGTAGATTAAAAAAATAAAAAAAACTTGGTGGGGAATTTTGAAGTTTGAGATTCAATCATCATGCACCTGTGAAGGCTCTTTCTTGGTTGATTTGGATTTTCTGTTCTGATTCTTCCATTTCTTAGAAAAGGAATCAAAGCTGAATGGCCCACCGGGTCCAAAAGCTGATAAACTGATTGTGGCAGCTCTTGCAGCCAACGGATTAAACTGGGACGGGGTTGGTTGAGGCTCAACTTTCTTGGCAGACACATATGATCTTTCCGTAAGAGGGACTACACCATCATGTCCATGGAAGAGCCTAAATGCCATATCAAAGTTGGGGCCATCTTCAAAAATCGGACCTTTCGCTCCTCTTGCCTGGTAAGAATGAATAAACCTGCTACTTCAGTTCCACTAAATATAAGCACAATGGGTAATAGTGAAGGCAAAGTGCCATCCCCAGTCACACACGGTTAGATGTTCACATTCTAATATAACAATTTAAAGGTAAGTTGCTCAATTTAATTAACTACGAGGTCACATATTGCAGAGGCAGCTTTGGTGCCGTTTCGTGGTTTTGCAGAAATGTATGCTAACGATTTGCAGGAAATAAGAGGAGAACAAAAAGAGTTATTTCTACTGATGGATAACAAGCTAAACCCAGATAAGGTAAGAAGTACAGTAACTTAGAAAATAGTACTAAAAGAAAATGCAAGAACTGAATAACACAACTTACAGGCACTGGAAAAGCCAATGATGAGGAGAACGAAAAGTTGGTAGGCTCATTGATGTTTCTCAAAAATGGACATCTAAGTACATCTTGCTGAGAAGGCAAAGACTCCCGATCTCTGAAAAAAGCGTCCATTGTTTGTCTGATAGAAGTTGACCTGCACAGTAAGAAAAAAAAGTAAGAGAAAATATATCTACAGTGCTCTGAATAAGAATTAAGAAAACCACAAGCATTTAAAAGGAAAAAAATCTCAACTCCTTGAAAGGTTTAAAAGGAGTTATTGGAACAAGCGAAAGGAATAATCAAGAGAAAAACCGCATGGAAATTCTTAAACTATGAATCTTAAGTATTAACATGCCAAACATTTCTATCAGAAAAGAGCTCAGCTTCATAACCAGCACATACCAGATCAAAACCACTTAAGAATTGGGTTCAATAAATAAGCAGTCAAAACCAATCAACAACTTTTCGGATTCGGATTTATGCTAACATCTGTGGAGAAGTACAATACATTAAACTAAGAATGACTCAAGAATGGACTCAAGAGATTGAGGAGTTCAATTCCAGAGACCTATGAAAACCCATTTCAGTTTAAATACATAGAAGATAAATGAATTGGAACACTAGGCTGAAGATAAAAATTAATGAATAAATAAATAAAATAAAACACCATTTAGCATAAGTATTTGAGAAGCAAACGAAATAGGGTTGGATAACCACGTTCACAATTCTTGTCAACAGTTTTAACAATCGATGATCAAAGAAAAAAAAAAAAAAAAAACCCTCCATATCATACCGTTGACTTAAACAGAATAAATTGGAAAAAAAAAAAAAATCATAACAAGCGTCCACATGAATTTCAAAATTTCAAATTCTACGAAAAGAAAAGGTTTCGAAAATTGAAAAAATCGATGATAAAATTTGGAAGGGATTTGGAATAATCAATTTAACCGGAACAATCAGTATTAAATAAAACATCTTCAAAGAAAATATTATACCATGACATCATTCAAAATTCCAAATAAATTTTCAAGTCATTCAATTAACTAAATTGCCTAGAAACTTTCCAATCTGCAGCGCAAAATTGTTGCCGATCGGGAAAAAAAAAAAAGAAACCAAAAGCGACAAATTCCGGGAAGAAAAAGAAGGAAAATACGAGGTTTATACATCGTCGGTCGTACCTTAAAACAGAAATGCGGAGAATCTAAGACAGAGCAATGCAGGAGGGCGGAGGAGCCTAGAGAGAGAAAATGAGAGAGGAGAAAATTCGATGAGTGTTAGGTGAGAACGAAGATGGGAAAGAAAGATGCCTTTTTTTTTTTTGTTATTTATTTATTTAGTTTTTTTTCCTGCACATTCCTTTAAAGAAGACAGAAACAAAAACGAAAAAGGAATGGAACTATGGAAGCTTACTAGTCAATGAAACGGTGCCGTGCCAAGCACACGCTTCACGCTTGTTGCCTATTGATAGCTTACCAACTTGGAATTGACTTATTCATTTAAAAAAGATACTTAAAAAAAAAAAAGAAGTGGGAATTGAATTTCTGACTTTCTTTTTCGCTGTAGTTAGGAGCGACGGTCAACTCTCTTCGCTCATTTTTTTTAAATATTTTTTTAATATGTAATGAATAATGATATCTTGCGTATTTTATTATTCTATAATATAATTTTTAAAGTTGTTATTCTATATATTTTACTTTTTAAGTTTAAGTTATTCTATAGTTGATACTTGATATCTTCGCTGTAGTTGTTATTCTATATTTATTATTCTATATTTTAAGTTTATTCTATATATTGTACTATATTTTTTAATGTTATTAATATTATGGGAATTTATATAGTAAAAACGGTTATTTTATCTTATCAAAACTATTATTTTAAACGGTTGATATACAATTATGAGTATTTTTATTTCACACATTATAAATTTTTAATGTGGATACTTATAAATCAGAACACTGAGACACTAATTTAACAATTAAAATAATAATTTTTATTGATTAGGTATGTCTTCTAGTAGGAGTTTCTTAAAATTATTGACTTATTTTAAAAGTGCTTAAAAAAATTAAAAATACTTTAAAGTTGTCAATCTAAACAAATTCAAAAATAATTTTTAAATTAAATAAGTCAAAAATAATTATTTTAAAGACAATTTAAACGGGCCCTACATCTCTAAAGTTTAATTTCATAGCAATTTATACATTCTCCATTTTGACCGCTGAAATGGAAATTTAATTACTCGAAGATTATCAATTTATCATAAAATTCTAACACTTTTTACGCACACACCATAATTTTTTTTTACTTCTTTTAATTTTTTATTCTGCATGTGTGATAAATATCTTAATTTTTTGTTGTTAATTTTCTTTCTTTACTATACCTTCTCTGATTTTGACCATTTAAATGGCGATCTTACACTTTGAAGATTATCATGAACTTCTAATCATTAAAACAAGCACTTCTTCATGTAACGAGGTATAATCTTTTAACTTTTTTTTTTTTTTTTCCTTTTTGTTATTTTCCTAGTGTAACAAATATTTTAGTTTATTCTTTTCGAAAAATTTACATGGTGTATCATTTAATCCATCATCATCAATTTAATTTTTAAATTTTGAAATAAAATAATAGAAGAATAAATCCTTTTCTTTTTCTAGAAGGAAATAGAAGAAGGATTCTAATACCACCCTATCCATGCTATTAAAAATAAGGTGACACTCTTCAAAATTTCAGATATCCCCGAGATCTTCGAATCAAAGGAGTTTAGTTCTACTTTCATACGTAAAAGCAAGTCATAACTTGAAGAAAGAAGTTCATCCGGTAGAAACTTGAAAGAAGTTGACTATATATTGAGTATATAAAAATATAATGGATTCAGGTAACAGCTCTTGATTTCTTTGTTTAGCTCTCTCTCTCTCTCTCTCTCTCTCTCTCTCTCTCTCTCTCTCTCCTATTTTCTTGTAATTTCTTTTTTCACCTTTATTTTTCTCTATTTTTTTTTTCTTTTCAGATTAGTCAAGTTTGCAATTGGGTGGCGTTTGTCATTCGTCGTACTCTGTAGCAAAGGATAACAATAGTAATCTCATGGAAAATTTGGGTAATCATCGTATGCCACTGCTTTTGGTTCCCAGTAAAAGAACGAAGGGTCTTACATGGAGTGTATATAGTATTTTTATAGGGCTGGTAATATGGGTCACGACACGACAATACGATTTGAAAATGATATGAATTTTACGGGTTAAGGTTGAGAAAAAAGAGGTTCGGGTCAAAATTGAGTCAACATAAAATTGACATGAAAAATACGGGCCAATTTCAGATTGGACCCTCCTAATTTGACCACGACACGAAACTCGTTAAAAACTAAAAAAAATATATTTTTCATTACATATTTAGATTTTATTATGAACTTATGATATCATGATAGTTATACTCAAAATCTTATACTATTATTTGCTTAATTTTGATGGATGTTATTGTATTTTAGTGTGTTATGAATTTTATTATTTCTAATATGTAAAAAACTAAAGAAAAGTATATAATTTTCGTGTCAATTTCAGGTTCACGGGTCAATTTCGTATCACGAGTCATTTTCGTGTCGTGTCGTATCGTGTCAACCCGTAAAGTGGTCATGCGTATTCGTGTTACAGTTTTTAAAAAATTTCATAACGATACGTGACACGAATTGTCACTCCTAATATATTGAATAACAAATTTTTAGATTCGAAGCTATTACTTCCTTGGTATGGTAGACATTTATGTGGTTCTTCAAAAGGACGATTAGCTACAACTGATGAGAGTTTAGTCGTAACACTTTACAAACCCCGCAGTGAAGGAGGGGGAAAGTGATGCAATTATTCACCTTCCTCCTTTGTTTCCTTTTGAAAAGAAAAATGTAGGTGAAGTTTATAGTAATCGACTCCGATATGATTATATTATGAAGGTTACAACATTCACTCCAGAGCCAATAACGAATCCAAATAATGTGACATGTGTGGTCATATTTGGAGAATTTTCTGACTTAGCTCATATTAAACCCGTAAAAACTTCATGTGTACTCATGTTACTAGTATGGAACGAGTTATTATAACGATAAATTTAAAGGTACATAGATTGGAGGGCTCCGTATGGCCACTTCAATCTTGTGACAAATAAATTTGAAGTTTTTAAATTGAGCGCTAAGTGGATTGAGATAAAGAATTTAGGTGATGTTGCTTTGTTTTTAGGTGATAATAGCTCGATATCTATTATAGCTTCAAAATTCGGATGCCAAGGGAATTGCATACACTTCACTCAAGACAAGAATACTCTTTCTTTAAAAAATTATTTTACAAAAATAATTATATTTATTTTAAGAAATTATTTCTCTATTAAAATATATAAATAAGTATGTAAATAATTCAACTTATAATTTGAGTTGAAATGATTAAAAATATATTTTAATGAGAAACAATAAAAATAGCAAGTATTAAAGTAAAAACTTTCAAGCAAAAGGTTGAAAAACAATTTATATCTAAGCATGCAACCAAGAAGTTGAAGAACAAAAAATAATATATAATGAGAAACAATATAAATACAATATATAAAAAAAACAAAAACAAAAGAACAAGCAACTATTAAAGTAAAAACATGTAAGCAACAGGTTGAAGAACAAGTTATATAACAGCATGCAAGTAAGGAGTTGAAGAACACAAAATAAAATACTCATAAACATAATTGAGAAAAAACATATTTTAAACGGAAAATTTTAGGACGAAGAATTTTATAAGCAACATGAAAACAAAAAATGAAAAAAAGAAAGAGAGAGAAAGAACCAATAAATAGTGCAAAAAAAGAATAAAAATAATAAGAAAAAGAGTCGAAATTAAAAAAAAAAAAAAGAAAGCTAGCAAGCAAATAGTTGAAGTACAAAATTTCATACCTCAAGATATAGATAAAAAAAAAAAAAGAAAAAGAAAAGCTTGAAAGCCAAAAAAATCCTTAAAAAATAAGAACAAAAATTTAAAATACAATTAAAATAACTGAGAAGGGAAAAAAAACTGAGAAATAAAATTTTAAAAAAGGTTTAAACAAGCAAGTAAAATAAATGAATAAATAAAAAAGAAAGCTTGAAAGCAAGCAAAAAAAAAAAAAAAAGAAAAGAACGCAAGCAAACAAAGAGTTGAATTACTAAAGTTAGAAAGAGGCATCCCCTAAAAAAACCAAAAACACCGAAAAAAAGGCCAAAAAAAAACCAAAAAAAAAACACCAAAAAAAATTCCCGATAAAAGACAAAAAAAAACCACAAAAAAACCCCCAAAAAGAACAAAAAAAAAAACCACAAAAAAGCCCGAAAAAAACACAAAAAACCCAAAAAAAAAAACCCAAAAATAAAAACCGCAAAAAGAAACCACAAAAAAAACACCTAGAAAAAAACCAAAAAAAAAAAACCCCTCCAAACAAACCATTCCAAAGAAATTACCAAAAAAAAAACTCCAAAAAAAACCCAAAAAAAAAAAAACACAACAAAAAACCCCAACCCCCCCCAATAAAAATACAGAGAATTTTTTAGAATGAATTGCAATTCAACTTTCGCATTACTTTTCTATATATTAAGTTACAACAAGAATGCCTATTTATAGTAGAGTACACGAGAGATAGATACACATGATGACAGCTGCAAAATCAGGAAACCATTCCTGATTTAGTCCCTAACGGTCAATAGGGGATTGAGGAGCTATTAGTGGCAAACCAGCAGCTTGCTCTAACGGTCAAGAGAAAATTAAGAAGTAAATCTTGATTGAGGAAATCCCTGAGAGATGGCAGCACATTGAATGAGATTTGATACCAGGTGATTGGTTCTTTCCTTATGTGACTCATGAGCTGTGGCTGTTGTAGGAGGAAGTTGACCAGCATTATTTTCACCCTTTTTCAAGCTGGAGGAAATGATTGAATGTACTCCTAGCTTGTCCCTAAAATGACAAAATGGGAGTTTGGACAAAGGCTTGGTGAAGATATCTGCAATCTGATGTGATGAGGGAATATATCGGGTTGTCAATGCCCCAATGGCAACTTTTTCCCGAACAAAGTGGTAGTCAATCTCTATGTGTTTTGTACAAGCATGGAACACTGGATTTATTGTCATGTAGAGTGCACTTTTGTTGTCACAAAAGAGTTGTGGTGGATCATGTAGTTTAATTCCAACATCTCTGAGTAAGAAGGTAATCCATACTGATTTTGCTGTTGTAGATGCCATTGACCTGTATTCTGCTTCAGAACTTGATCTTGAAACTGTCGGTTGCTTCTTT
The DNA here is from genome assembly GCA_029231665.1 of Morus indica. Classification (NCBI taxonomy): domain Eukaryota; kingdom Viridiplantae; phylum Streptophyta; class Magnoliopsida; order Rosales; family Moraceae; genus Morus; species Morus indica. The sequence continues at coordinate 451,149 of JACAGA010000061.1, forward strand.
GATGACCAAGAAATGCAGTTGGCCCCTAAATATATGCAGAACCCACTAGTGCTTCTTCTAGTGTCTGGACATCTTGCCCAGTCTGCATCACAGAATCCATACAGCTTTAGTGGACTTTGCGCAAGAAATTTGATTCCATATTGCATTGTTCCTTTGAGATAGCGAAGTATTCTTTTTTACTGCTTTCATGTCTCCCTCTGTTGGTTCTTTAAGCTTTTGACATACTTTGTTGACTGCTTGGACGATGTCAGGACGAGTATAGGTCAGATATTGAAGGGCGCCAAGTAGACTTCGATATTCCTTTGCGTTGATTGGCTTGGAATCTTGTGGTGTTATTTGAGGTTTCAAAGCCATTGGTGTATTGAAGTGAGAACTTTCCATGAGTTTTGCTCGATTGAGAAGATCTTTGGTGTACTTGCCTTGAGAGAGAGTGATTCCTCCTGGAAAATATTGTACTTCTAGTCCAAGGAAGTAATGTAGTTTTCCTAAGTCCTTTAGCGCAAATTTTGAGCTGAGTTGGCTTATCAAGGCTTGAATAGATTTTTCATTGTTTCCTGTAAGCACAATATCATCAACATAAATTAGCATAAGTACAATCACGTTTTCTTTTGTTAAAATAAATAAAGAAGAGTTTGCCCTGCTACAGAAAAAACCAATGTGAATTAAGAATTCAGATAATCTATTAAACCAAGCATGCGGTGCTTGTTTGAGTCCATAGAGCGATTTTTTTAGTTTGCACACATGATCTGAGAACTTTGGATCCTTAAATCCTGGTGGTTGTTCCATGTATACTGTTTCTTTTAGGATACCATGAAGGAAGGCATTTTTAACGTCCAATTGCCTCAGTTTCCATTTTGATGATATTGCAATAGCTAGCACAAATCGAATAGTGGTGGCTCTCACAATTGGATTGTAGGTTTCCTCATAGTCTAGTCCTTCCACTTGTGTGTACCCTTGTGCAACTAAGCGGGCTTTGTATCGTTCTATTGATCCGTCTTCCTTGTATTTGACTCGAAAAATCCATTTTGACCCAACCACATTAGTGTTTGTTGGTCTGGGCACGAGGGTCCATGTGTGGTTCTCATGTAGTGCATGTATCTCTTGTTTCATCGCTTCTTGCCTGTGTGAGTGAGCAAGTGCATCTTTGTATGATTTTGGAGCCGTAACATTACTGGTTGTTATGAAGGTAATGTGATGCAATTTGCCTCGTAGCTGATTCCTTTTGTTTTGAATTTGTTGAGTTTCATTTGCCAAATCAGAATCTAGTTCTGGGTTATTCCTCAACTTCATTCGAGTAATCATATGGGTGTCTTTTGAGGCTTGCATTGGACCTGCATCACAATCATTGAAAACATTGGTTAGGTTGTCACTCGAATCAAGTAAGTCATATGCAGATTGATGCCCAATCATTTGAGGCTGATCATGGTTTGCGGTTGCATGTTCATTGCTTGGTGAATCTGGTTTTTCACTGTTGATTTGGAGTTCTTCATTTTCCGTTCCATTTTCTATTTCGACAGTGAGTTCTGGTAGGGTATTGCTTTCTAATTCTGTGTCATCTAGTTGAGCTGCCACATCATTTTCTTCTTGAGAGTTGATGACATTATCTTCATCACAAAGAGTGCAAGATCCCCCTTTTTGAATTTGTGCATAGATTTCTTCAGTTGCTTTCGATTGTTGTGTGTTCCCTTTTTGAATTGTGCAGTCAAGTTCTTTCTTTTTCCATGCGTCTGAATCTGGGAATGTTGTCACTTCTAGATTTTCCTGCAAAGTCATTTCTTTGTGGGGGGCATAAGGAAACACGTTTTCACCAAAAACAACATGTCGTGAAATCCAAACCTTATTAGTTGAGGGATCAAGACATCTATAACCGTTGTGAATAGGGCTATATCCAATAAAAATGCAAGGATATGTTTTCTTCACAAACTTGTTTTTCCTATAGTCTCTCAGATATGGAAAGCACCTGCATCCAAAAACTTTCAAACTCCCATAGTCTGGGTGATGATTAAACAATTTAAAGAAAGGTGTTTCCATGTTGAGCTTTGTGGATGGCATGCGATTTATTGGAAAACATGCTGTAAGAAAAGCATCCACCTAATATTTAGAAGGAAGATTTGCCTGAAACAATAAGGTGAGGCCTGTTTCAACAATATGTCGGTGCTTCCTTTCAGCCACTCCGTTTTGTTCAGGAGTGTGTGGACAAGAGAATTGATGATGGATTCCACATTGAGATAGGTGTTTTTCAAACTCAGTTAAGGTGAATTCACCTCCACCATCACTTTGAAAAATTTTTATTTTTCTTTCAAACTGATTTTCAACTTGTCTTTGGAAGTTAAGAAAACTCTCAAAGAAATCAGATTTCTTCTTTAGAGGAACAAGCCATGAGTAACGACTACAGTCATCAACAATAATAGCATAATATTTAAATTGTTGGCAAGATAAAATTAGAGCAGGGCCCCACAAGTCACAATGCAATTTGTCTAGAGGAAATTTTGAAATATTATTGGATAAAGTAAAAGGAACTTTGCAACTCTTTCCCATTTGGCAACTAATACAAATAGATTTTTCTTTTTCCCAACTGGAAACATTGATTAAGTTTTTTGAATGTAAGAGTTTCAAAAGCTTGGAATGAGGATGGCCCATTCTCTTGTGCCAAATGTTTTGAGAGGCAGGATCCTTGAAAGCATCTAGTGCTTGATGCTTTATATCATCTAGTGCATACAACCCTTTGCTTTTACGCCCTTTAGCAAGTATTTTGCCCTCCCGAGACTTAACAAAAAAATTGTTAGCATTAAACTCAATGGTACATGCATTATCATGAACTAATTGTCCCACAGATATCAGATTCTTTTTGATATTAGGAACAATTAGGACATTTTTAAGATCTAAAGTACCATTTTTAGTCTCAAGTTTTCCTTCACCAATGTGGGAAATATTCAAACTTTCTCCATTTCCAACAAGAATTGTATCCTTACCTTTATAGCGCATGACTTTAGAGAGTTTACCTGTATCATTTAGCATGTGTGTTGTTGCTCCTGAGTCTGCATATAGATTTGGATCATCTTCATTTTTCAGACTCATTGCAGCAAGTGCCTTTGGTAGGTGATCCTCCGGTTGAAATGAATGGTCGAATCGGTTCCAACACTCAAGGGCAGTATGATTGAACTTTCCACATATTTGGCATGTTGTGATGCTTTCTCCTTATGGGGTTTGTTTCCAGTTGGAGTTTTTTGCTCTCTGGTTATTTTTATTTCCATTGAAGTTGGAGTTTTGGTGAGAGTTTGAGCTATACCTTGCTACTGGATTGAATCCTCTGCCTCGAGAACTAAATCTGCCTCTGCCTCGACCCCGTCCTCATTCTCTTTGGCCAACAAAGGCTTGGTCATGGCGTGGCGTGATTTCTTGTTCCTCGGTATTACTATTAAGCATTCGTTCATAAGCTTGCAAGAATAACACAAACTGATGATAAGCAGGATAAGGTGGTTTGGTTAGCATAGCAGTTCGGAAGTCCTGGTATTTCGGTCCGAGACCTCTAGCCAACTGAAACACCTTCTTTGTTTCATTTACTAGTTTCTTGATTGCCGCAAGACTATCACAAACACTTTTGAATTTCTTAAGATATTCATCTAGAGAGAGACTTCCCTTTTTTAAGGTCATCAAGGTATCATCAAGCATCATTTCTTTTTCTACATTATTAGGAAGAATTTGTTCTTCAATAGATTTCCATACCTTGTGAACTGAGGTTATATTTTCTAGAGAAATCAATACCTCTGTTTCGATGTTCCTTAGCAGCTAAGCCCTTAACAGACTATCATTCTTTGCCCAGAGGATGTAGTTTGGATTTGACTCATCCTTCCCATCGTTCTTGGTTATCTGCTTCGTTGGTTCACTGCCTTCGACCAGATGGTGTGCCATGTCTAAGCTTTGAATCAGTAGCTCTATTTGTGATCGCCATAGCAGGTAATTGAAGCTGTCAAGTTTCAGGGAGATAAGGCTAGAACATTGATGAAGAACTTGAATAGTAAGTTCAGGTTCAGAGGTGTTTTTAGTGACAAGGGCAGAAGAGGCCATATGGCTGATCTCTCGTGAGGCTCTGATACCAAGAGAATTTTTTAGAATGAATTGCAATTCAACTTTCGCATTACATTTCTATATATTAAGTTACAACAAGAATGCCTATTTATAGTAGAGTACACGAGAGATAGATACACATGATGACAGCTGCAAAATCAAGAAACCATTCCTGATTTAGTCCCTAACGGTCAATAGGGGATTGAGGAGCTATTAGTGGCAAACCAGCAGCTTGCTCTAACGGTCAAGAGAAAATTAAGAAGTAAATCTTGATTGAGGAAATCCCTGAGATATGGCAACACATTGAATGAGATTTGATACCAGGTGATTGGTTCTTTCCTTATGTGACTCATGAGCCGTGGCTATTGTAGGAGGAAGTTGACCAACATTATTTTCAAATACCACCAAAAAAACAACAAAAAAAACCCCCAATAAAAAACCCAAAAAGAACCCCAAAAAAAATTCCCCAGAAAAATTCAAAAAAAGAACCCTAAAAAAGCCCCAAAAACAAGAGAAAACGACAGAAGCATTCAAAACGACAATAAATTGGAAAACATACTTCCTGAAAAACGACAACTCTAAGTCAATAAGTGGAAACGACTTAAAACATTATGGAAAAAACAAAGAATTAAAAACGGCAATAGAAAACGACAGAACGAGTAAATAAAAGGACAACAACCAAGAAAACAATACGTGAATCGCGATTCTAAAACGTGCATAACCTGAAAAATGACAAAGTAGAAGATAAAAAAATTGTAAAACGACGATAACTAAGTAATAGTAACTTCAAACTGAAGCTACAACTCGAAGAGAAGAACAAAAAAAGACAGCCACCAAAAAAAAAAAACAAAAACAAAAACATTTTGCAAGATCAGAACTTGTCGGAAAAAAGAAAAGTAAATAGAGTAATAGCGATAGAGGTAAAGATATATCAATACCAGAGATTTTGACTTTTCTATTGGGATCGGGCATTTCGGGAGAACAACAAATGATTTATATCATGGTGGGTTGGCAAATTATTGGGCCGAGCTGGATTTGAACCATCGTAGACATATTGGCAACGAATTTAAAGTCACCGCTGGGGCATCGACCTGGGAAGAATCAATCTAGACAACTAGATAGGCAAATAACCAGGACAACATAATTCTTAAAAACTAACAGTAAATGACAGACTTTCAAATAAACAACCAAAGACTGCAATAAAAGAACAAGACATCTTGGGAATAATAATAAAAGAACAGGATAGAAACATCCAAGAACGGTAACTAATAATCAAAACGACAACTCTATGATAAATGAAAAACATAAAAATAATAAAATAAAATAAATTAAAAAAGAGCAACACCATGGAAAACATATAATAATTATTGCAATATAAATAATACAAGTCATAAAAATAATAATAAATATAATAATAATTATTAAAATAATAAAATAAAATATAATAATAATAATATAATAAAATAATAAATACAATAATAATAATAATAACAAAAAATAAAAGTAATAAAAATAATAAAAATAATAATATTAATAAATAATAAAAGTAATAAAAATATAAAAATAATAAATATAATAATAAATAACAATAAAAAAATAATAATTATTACAATAATAAAAATAATAAAAAAGTAATAGTAATAAAAAAATAATAATAATAATAAAAATAATAAAAGTAATAAAAATAATATTAATAATAATAAAAATAATAAAAATAAGAAATAATAATAAAAAAAATATTAATAGTAATAACAATAAAAAATAATAATTATTACAATAATAAAAATAATAAAGAAGTAATAGTAATAAAAAAATAATAATAATATTAAATATAATAAAAGTAATAAAAATAATATTAATAATAATAAAAATAATAAAAACAATAAACAAATAATAAGAAGAAAAAGAATAAATAGTGCAAAAAAAAAGAATAAAAATAATAAGAAAAAGAGAACAAGTGGAAAACAAGCAATTTAAAACAAAGAGTTGAAGTTTAAAACAAGCAAAAAAACTGAGAAATAAAACAAAAATTTAAAATACAATTAAAATAACTGAGAAAGGAAAAAAACCGAGAAATAAAATTTTAAAAGGTTTAAACAAGCAAGTAAAATATAAATAATAAAAAATAAAAGAAAGCTTGAAAGCAACAAAAAAAAAAAAAAAAAAAGAAAGCAAGCAAACAAAGAGTTGAAGTACCAAAGTTAGAAAGAGTATATAGAATGATTTTCTATAGTAGTGATTAAGAGTGGCAATTCAGATTTGACACAACGAGACAACTCGAGTTTAACCCAAATCGATGGCATAATTGACATGAAATTGATTTGAAATAACTCAATTTTATTAATTTTTTGTCAAATAAATTGAACAATAAAAATTTGTTTTTGAATATATCTAATAATACATAAAAGAGTCAAAGTTCTTTTTACGTGATAGCCTCTATATTTTTTCTTTTTTATCTTTATTCTTTTGTAAATTTTTTTACATTTTAATTTTTGTTGTGTGTTTTTTAAAAATAAATTGCTCTTCACTTTAGTTCTTAATTATTAAACATCTTAATTTTCTTTTCACACCCACCATATTATTTCTTAAATTTTATTCAACATTATCATTAATCTATCTCTCTATTTTTTATTTTTTTGGTAAAAAAATTCAAATCAACCCAGAAGCAAAATAAAGACCAACAGTGCACTCCCAAACCAGGAGGCAAGGTCACCAGAGCCAAAAACAAAACCAAGACAAGCAGCTTACAAGACAGAAGAAAGCATGTGTGTTAAGAATAGAAGATAGCTACTAAAAACAAATGGAAAAGATAAAATTTTTACCTTGCTTATTTCACCGGTTTAGTTCAGTTCAACTTGGTAAAAATTTATTTGGTAGAAACTTGAAATTACATTACTATTAAGTATACCAAAACATGGATTCAGGTACGACCTCTTGATTTCTTTGTTTTGCTTTTTTTTTTTTTTTTTTCTTTTAAATAATAATTCTAAGGAACTGGTTCTAGGTTCTTGATTTCTGTTACCGAAATATTTTTCTATTCACTGTATCCAGTAAATTAATTTAAGAAGCTTTAATATTTCCAATTAATCTCATCCAAAAAAGCATCTTAATTATTATTTTTCATGTAGTACTTGTTCACAATCCTCTTGTTACTTTATATATGTATAGAGTTGGATATAATTGCAAGTTTATTAGAAGTTGGTACTCATAATTATAATTGTTTCTGTAACCTAGCTTATTTTTCGTATATTGTTTTTTGGTTTTTTTCCCAACAAAAAGATTAGGTTATTCGATTCATTGACCTCAATAGTTTTGTAGCTGTATTTTTTTTTTTTTTTGTGCCTCAACTTTGTATTTATAAATCTTTTTGCATATATTCTAGCAAAAAAAAAAAAATATCTCTCTCCGTAAATTTTAATCTTTCTAGATCTAGATTGGGTTATAGGGAGAATTTCCAGTAATACAAAAGTCCATCATATAGTATGGACTTAGATCTTTATTTTATTTTATTTTTTTTTTTATTTGAGTGATTTAGTACAAGTGCCTGCATACCTCATTTTGTCTCAACAAAATAATTTACTCTTTTTTCTCCTTTTCAGATTGGACGAGTTGAACAAAATGCTTTCTAGATTTAATTTTAAAGGGTCTGGAATCAATAAAAGACTACTTGAATGGTACTTTTTAGCAAGGGATAACCAAAAATGGCAAATGAAAAATTTGGGTAATCATCAAATCCCATTGCTTTTGGTTCCCAGTAGAGGAAGAAAAGTTGTAAATGGAGTCTGTTTAGTATTAGGGATAACAAATTTTTAGAGTTGAACAAATTACTTCCTTGGTATGGTAGACATTTTTGTGGCTCTTCAAAAGGATGGTTAGCCACAATTGATGAGAAGTTAGTTATAACACTTCACAAAACCTTCATAGAAAATGAGGGGAATTTAGGGAATTTTGTGACCTAGCTTATATTAGACCGGTTAAAAACTCCACGTGGATTCATGTCACTCGTATGGAACGAGTTCTATTTGATGATGTCATCTAACTATAATGATAATTTCTATGCATTAACTTACGGGGGGAGAGTTTCATCGTTCGATGTTACCGATTCATTTGAATCAAATCTAAAGTCAATTGTAGATGAGATTTCAATGTTTAATGAAAAAAATTATTGTTATAAGAAATATCTAGTGGAATCATATGGAAGAGAGTTTTGGCAGGTTCAACCTTACATAAAAAAAGGTTTTTTTGAATAGCGAATTCAATCACGTGACCAAAAAGTTGTTAGTAATATATGTAGTGTATGATTTCAGAGACTCTAAAAGATTAGTGATCCTATTCACTTCAATTTTGCGAGAAAATACTTGTACATAAACACTTCTATTATTTACTAAAAATCGGATCAATTATATAATGAAATCTAATGTGCATTGGTTTAATAAAAAATGAAAAGTAAATCGGCCAGAGGCCATAGCTTAATAGTTTCATTAAGTATACTGAATATGTTGTGTGTACCAAATCTAAATGGCTATTTTGTGAATTTCCAAGTAATCCTGTTTAATAGTGCAAGATTTAGTAGATAATGCTTGTAAGGCAAATCTGAACAACGGAGAAAATTTGTTACAGTTCAACCATGCGCATGAATTTAGTTTAAATGTTGAACCAGAGCCAATGTGAACATAAAATGACATAAAATAAGGAAACGAAGGAAAATAAGTTGTACGTGATGTGTAAAACAACAGTTGCAATATACAAATTTTCATAACTGAATTTAAATTGTTTTCGGAAAAATTTCGAAATTTCCCCATACTTTTTACCTTATTTCCAAGTTTTCTTCCGAATTTAGTAATATTTGGACGTCAAATACCAGATTGTTAGGTGTTATTGGAGGTGAAATTACTTCCATACACTCATTAAAAAAAAAAAAAAAGTTCATCATCCTTTCAATTTAAGTTTCCAAATCAAATCCTTTTGAAAGCTTTTTTTTCTCCGAATAAAATTAAAAAAAAAACTTGTACCACCTCTAAATCGTTTCTTCACATTGACATACACCATTATATAACTTAATGAATATTAAATTAAACAGGCCACAGTAAAGTCATAAAATTCCATATCAAAAGCCAAGCCGAAACTGTATATACGTTAAATCTGTCCTCTTTTTATTTTATTTTATTTTATTTTATTGTGTGTACAAAGCTAGGCTAGCCATGCCTTGGATAGACGATCATGAGATAACGATGACACCAAAATTTATTCAAGAACTAATTGCGAAAATGACCATGAGGAGAAGCAAAAATGGTTTAGTAGCTACATAGTCTCTCAGAAGTTGATTAGCGCCCTTTGCACTGTAAAAAGTAAAGACGGCCGTTGTGATTACATGCATAACCTAAAAATAATTTCACGCTTTACTACACTATAAAGAGGGTTGAGGAAAGAATGAAACACAACTTGAAAAGAAATGCAAGTCACTAAACATTTGCTAAAAGTGACCAAGAGCCTAAAACATACGGAAAGGATAATACTGAAGAGAAGCCTCTCTGTGTCTTCCTTCTCTATCACTAGTGTAGACCATGTTTCAGTTCTAGTGGAAAAGTAGAAAAGCAGTGATCATGTAACGAGAGAAGCATATGTAAAAGACGTGACACATAAACATACGGACAGAATTTAGAACCATGATATATGAAAATGATCAAATCCCAAAAATATTTTCGTCCAACTATGCCATTGCATCAAAAAGGCATTACGTCAGTAGCCTAACAAAAGCGGGAACAGCCATGAGGAGTACTAAAAGGCCTCAATCTCAGTGGTCATGAAGGTTTTTTTTTTATTTTTTATTTTTTGGATAGAACTCAATGATATTCATGAGGTTGTCTACTCGTTTGATTTCCTGTATTCTGGTTTCAGCTCGTATGTCCCTTGATTAGCTCCTTTGTTGTTGTAGACACACAGATCTTTGAGCAAGTCTTTTAGAAATTGCTGCAAAGAGATTCCATCAAAAATCAATTTGTTATTAACAGGCATTAAAGGCATAACAATGAATGAAAAAAAAAAATAGAAAAATGGTTTTGAACTAGTAAAATACTAACTGTATGTTCCTCTTGATATCTTCATTGCCACACTTTTTACAGAATGTCTCATAATTGTAGCATTTATCCTTAGAGGCAGATAAGTCAAATATTTAACGAGTGTAAGGAAAAAAAAAGTAATTAACAAGAAAACATACTTCAGGTTGGTCCGTCTCATGGATCAGTTGTCTTAAAGACCAATTTGGTTGCCTTTCAAAGAGCTTAAACATGATCTCTTCCATTTCTCCGCGATCCCGCCTTATTCGTCTGGTGTCAGACCCCTTCGTCGTCATTTTCTTCTTATCCTACATGAACACATCATTCTCCTTATTGCTTAAAGATCAAAAAGGGAAGGATAATTGAAGATGTATACACTTCGAAAGGCACTTCGGTGGTGGCATGAAGCTGTATCCCCTTAAAGATGTAAGTACCAAAAAAAGAGAGAGCATTAAGAACTAGCTAATACAACATCTCAACTAGATTGACATCCTTTAAAAGCTCTTTCTCATACTAAATTAATCCCACTCAAATTTAACAAAGAGCGATTTAAAATAAAAGAAAAGTACAAAATTATTTGAGAAGATTCAAAATGATTACTAACAAAAAGTCTACTGAAAAGAAAACAGACATGAATAAAAATAACAAATGGAGACATTCTACTGAACGGACAGAACTTTTCCTTTGATAACCAATCCTCATAGTAGACCTCTTTAAAAACTTACTACGAAAACCTGAAGGGGCAAAATCTAGCTAAGAAAATAGAGTGTCAATGCTTGAATTTACATCGAAATTAGTTGAATCTCTTACTCAAAAAACCATAGATATCTCGCTGCAAAAATATGCTGATAAAAATGCCTTTTTTTATTCACAATAGTATAATGAAAAGAAAGGCGTTTGGAGTTACACATACAGAAGCAATGGTCAACATCCCTGGCATAGGCCTCATACGAGCGCCGTTGTCGTTGTCAATCACCTGAAAAACAAGAATGTGAAAAAGTGAAGGACTACGAGTAAGTAAAAGTTATTCGATTACTTATTACGAATTGTTAGAATATTACAGACAAACATAATTTTTGCACTGATATGAGAAACCTTAATCTGCCTCGTTCTAGTCATATATTGTTTAGTTCGTTCGCGGCAAAGCTTTCCGTAGTTTTCAATGTTGTCATCATGTGGCTTCATGTCAAATTTGTGCAGAATTTTCCCCTCCACAGACAGATTTCCTATAATGAAAAAGGAACCTCATCCCTTGAGTTCAATTTTTCAAATCGGTGACCAAATGTAAATCAATGGGACTATCTATACACAAAAGCTCATACATGATCCTGCATTTATTTTAAAGATAGTACTGTACTTGACTATCCTCCTGCCCTATAATGTTCAAATAATAAGTTGCTTTTTGCATAAAAAAGGTAACATGTTTGCATGAATTTGAGATTGAATGTTACCTGAAGAAAAATTGAATAATACCTATCCTAAATTCATCATATACTCTGTTCATATAATATTCTAATTCTAACATCAAGTGCTTCCTGTTTCATATGAAGCATTTATTATTTTGATGTTACATTAGGAAAACTTTAATTAGTGTCTTTATTACAATCTCTGCAAACTATATATCTATAGGTTGAACTTTAAAGCATGTATGATAATTGTGAAGTTTACCTTAAATTAAATGTCCACAATGAGAATCATATATACGATCGACCAGATTTCAAATGCATGTTTACCTTTTGAAGACTCCGAAAACACGGACATAGGGACAAAATCTGTATACATGTCCATGCAATAACTCTTGGGGGAATTGCCAGATTCTGTGCCATCCAATTCCATGGTGAACTGCATTTATTTTGTAGTCGTGCGTAAAGAGAAATGACAAGAAGAGCATATAGTGTGTGTACATGTGTGTGTATATATGTGTATATATTATATATATATATATATATTAAAATAAAGAACCAAGCCAATAAAATAGTAAAAAGAAGGAAATAATGCCGTGTTTAGAATTCTTCTTGTTTTTCAAGAAAAAAAAAAATAATTTTAAAAATGACGTTTGACATAATTAAAGACAAAAAAAAAAAGAATGAAAATATTTTTTAGTTTAATATAAAATAAAGAGACATGAAAAAATAATATTTTTTATTTTTTATTTTTGTTTTATTTTCTCTTGAGTAAAGACATTAATGAAATTTTTTATATTGAAAATAATTTCTTGATAAAATTATCAAATATATTTTTAAAAATAATTTATGCCTGAGATTAAAAAAATTTTTATTTCTATTTTCATAAAAAAATACAATTATTTTAAAACGAGTTTCAAACGTACCTTAAATTTTTCATAGTTCACATAAATTCTCAAGGACTTCAAGTTTAGGTGATAAAAATACTTGGATGAACTATCAAATCTTTCCAATATTAATCCTGACACTAACCACAAAATTTATACCTCTTTTTTTCTCCTTTTCTTTTTATCTGTTGTAAAGGTGGAACAAAATCATACATTAAATACTAGACATGGAATCGAAAATGGGTTTTAGGATAAAACCCCAAAACCCAAATGAAACCAGAAAGATTCAAGAACCCAACAGTATCTACTCTACAGTGCATGAAGATCAACAAGAAAAGAAAATAATGCATGCAAAATTAAACAGTAAATTAGAAAAAGGCTAAAAAAAGGTACCTTAGTAGGATCGCTGGGATTAAGAGGGTCGATAGCGAGGACTACCTTGGCGATGGGAAGAGAAGAAGAATCACGGGAAGAAGAGGAAGAAAAAGAAGGAGATTTTTGTAAAGAGCGAGAGACAATGGGAGGGCATTTCAGAAGCCAAACAGCTCTCTCGGCTTTGCTCGTGTCCAAGTTATGCTCATTATAACTCGTCGCCGTCGCCGTGGCTGCATCCATGGTGCTCTTCTGCTCCTTTTGCTTCTGCTTCTCTTCCATGGCGCGAGAGAGAGTGAGAGAGAGATCAGGACGTTGTTTGCTTGCTTTCTCGATGCAAGAAAAAAGGAAAAACCGTTATAGATTTTTATTTTCTTGAACGAACCCAACACTCGTATGTATTTACTGAGTAGCACTGCCTCGCCACTCCGCCATTTGGATTTTTTTTATTATTTTTTATTTTATAAAAATTTTTCCGGCGGTCTTTTTACTGTTGGGGTCTGTTTTTAATTATTAAATTTTATTAAAATTACATTAAATTAAAAAGAATGTAAAAAAGATATTTTTTAATATAAATTTGATGTGTGAGAACAGAGAATTATTAGTGCCTCGTTCATTTCACCGATTTGAGTTTCAATTTTAATTTTTACAGTAAAAAGTTATTAAAAAATGTCACATCTAACTTTTTCTGTTACAGTAAAAAGCTCTAAAAAAATATTACATTTTAACTCAAATTAAAAACTCAAATCTGTGAAGTGAACAAGGCCTAGATTTATTTTTTTCCTAGACCTATAAGACAAGTTTTTTTTTTGTTTTATTTTTATTTTTTACATTTCTTTGTTTTACTTGTCATTTAGTCTTATTATCAACTTCTCATTTGTTTGTATCATTATCAAAAACAATTAATGCTTTTCTAAAGAAGCAATTAAAAAGTTATAAGCGATTTGGGAGTAAATGACCCTTTTTACGGTTTCTTTAATAAATGAAAGAAATTCTGTAAAATGGTCATTTTTTTATTAATTGTAGTTTATGACCGAATAATTTGATGATTGATTACTGATTAATCTAACTATTTATCATTGATAAATCAACATCAATTAGAGATTAATCAATTTTAATTAATAAACTACCAATTAACCATTGATAAATTGATGATAAATCAATCTATAATTGATTAATAATAGTTTATTACCAAATGACTACGTATAAAAACAATCACTTATAATTCTCTAAAAATAAAAAGTTTGGTCATTTTTAAAAAAGGTGGCCTAAAAAGACCATTTGCCCAATTTTTCCACCCTAAAATAAAAAATATACAACTTAAATAGACTTTGATGAAGATTTGAGGATTAAAAATATGTTAATTCTTCAAGGAAAGTTACGTCATATATCTTTTTATTCTATCAAAAGAATTTTTTAAAAAATTATTCGTAACTAATTAGTACTAATATTTCTTATATTTATTCTTAATTTTAAATTATGATTCATAAAATTCTATAATATTTTTTTATAAAAAATATATGTAAAATGAGAATAATTTTAAATTATAATTTTAAATATACGAATTAAACTTAAAATTTTTTAGAGAATTGAGGAATTTTTATAATTAAGTCTGAAAAATGCTAAAGTCACACTAATTTCTCTAAATATCATTCACTTTCTTACTCTCTTTCTTCTTCTTTTGCCACTTGTCTGTTTATTTTCCCCAAAAAAAAGGAACAAAATTCTAAACCATCTTTCTACCATTTATTACTTTTATGCCATTAGTTGAAACTTTCTGATTTAAGAGCATATTTGATTACAACTATACGTACGTATTCTTCATTCTCATCTATTTTGCTTTCGTTAGAATATTAAACTTATATTGGAACCCAAAAAATAAAGTCCATAATTGTGGGAAAAAAGATTATATATATTCACGTTAGAAACCAATTCGATTGAATTAAAAAAGAAAAGCTGAAAGTTATGCATTTATTTATTTATTTTTTCTATTTTTTTTCCTGAAATAAGAACACTTTTTCTTTTAATTTACATGGTTGTTTACTATTAAAAAGGAAAAAAGAAAAACGTGAAAGAAAAGTTTGGCTTATAACTATTTTAGTTTCGTCATGTTGAGGAACAAACGCTTTAAAACAAGGTTAAAATTTTTAGTAAAAAAAACGTTAGAAATTTTAGTTCTAAAATAAATTGGTAAAAAAAAAAAGTGGGTATTTGTCCTGCGAATAATAATTTCTTAAAAAGGATAAGCGGATTTAGCAAAAAAAAAAAGAAAAGAAAAAAAAAAGAGGTTATAGTACAAAAAAAAAAAAAAAGGATAAACCACCTCCCATGCAGGCTCTAGTATCAACAAACATCACATATTTGTGATATTTAGTAGAGGGATTCGTTCTCTGATTCGAATCATGATTCGTAGTTCTAATTACATGGTTCTAATCCCTGACCAAACGGAATTAATATTATGTTTTCAACAATGAAGAAAAATACAAAAAAAGAATGTTTTAACAAAAAAGAAAAAAAAAAGAATGGTATTCTTGTAATAAATGACAAAAAGGGGATCAACTTTTGGTTTGATTTGTTATGAGAAAATGTAAAGATAAGTGGCAAAAGGAGAATTCTAAACTCGAATAAGCGAAATAAACAGGGTATTTCTGTCTTTCTATTACAGCCATTTATGCACCAAGAAGTAGCGCGCAGAATATCTAGGAAAACTACTTATGTGTACGTTTTAACTTTTTACAGCGTCCAGTTTTGATAAATTTTTATTACATTTTGATATTTTTGGTCTTAATGTAGTTTTATTATTATTATTAGGGAAATTATCATGGTATATATTATTAATATAATATTCCTTCAAATAAAAAAATAGCATGAGCTTATATTTATAAATGCAGACTATTTTAGTGTATATATATGCTTGTCTCACTTTAGTTAATAGGATGTATATTTTCATTTTCATTTCATACAAAGTTACACGTGAGGATGGCACGTGAGGAATTATTAAATTAGTGGACACTCGATTATTGCCTCTATTATACACGTCAGAAGAGGGGGAAAAAAGAAGGATTTTGGAGGGAAAATCATATAAAATCCCGAGGGATGTTTGGAAGGGGGATTTGTGTCATGATTCGAATTATGGTTCATGGCTCGCTATAGTATTTTTTTTAATAAAAAATATACGTAAAATGAGAATGTTTGAATTGTTTGAATCTATGAACTAAACGTCTCCTGAATCTCGATAGCAACTGAACTAGGGCACAACGATTGAATTTTTATTTTCGGGCTAATGGCTACCTCTGAAAGGAAGAATTTGGCAAACTATGAGTTTGATGGTGACAACAGTCGAGGAAGCAACAACTCCAGTGGCATGGGCCGAAGAAGCCAGTTGAATCCTTATGATGCATGGTGCGATTTGTCAATTAGGGAGCCACATTATATTAATTGTCTCAGATTAAGTTTTAAATTTATAACCTTATAGTTCTAGTTGTGCCCTTATTTTATAAGAAAAATTATAATTGTATCCCCTAATGTTTTCATATTGATTTTTTTTTTTTTTTTTTTTTACTCATCCAATGAAGAATGATTGATGGTGGTTTTATTATGGTTCTACGCACTCTGTGGAAAAAGTCTAACCCGCTATGACGCCTCTATGGTTGCATGCGGAAATTCTATTTTGAATGAATTATCATCAGATGTAGAAATTTGATAGACACATATAGAGAAGAAGAATTCAAGACTATATATGAAGGAATTGTTAACCGATCAAGAACAAAAGACTAGTTATGCTAGTTTTTATATCAATGAAGCCATTTTAAACCAAATTTTAAAGACGTTCTTTTTATTTTTTATTTTTTATGGTGGTGTAACCACATTGTAGAAGCTAAAAAGAAAAAGAACCTGCCCAATATGGTACACAAGGTATAATCATAAAAAGAGAACATGTTTATAGCATCCAAATTCGTAAAATTTATTGGTTAACAAATAGATCATTTTATCAATGCTTTTGGTTTTACGATTTTTTTAGCAACCCTAACATTGTTTATTTATCGTCTAATGTTCTTCGCCGTGATATAACAGGCCTTCCTTGATACAATTCATTTAGATGATCAAGATTGAGTACGTCTTTTTCTTCCCTGCCTTTTCCTTTTAAATTTTGTGAGTTTCTCTAGTAGTTCCTATAAAAATAAGACTATCATTGTTCCTTACTTTTCAGCCGTTAAATTTATATTAAAATTTATCTGTTCTGTATATTTTTTCAATCAGAATTTTAATCAGATTCAACGGTCAAAAACTAAAACTACCGATAAAGAGGGACTGCCGAAAAACACTTCCTTAAATTTTACTCGAAAGGTTTTATAAGGTTTAATTTGTAGGCATTGACAAAAGAATAGTAAATATGATTGATCTCTCGTACAGCACTTCTAGTTCCATTGGTGATAACACTTATTTTACTTCTTTTTTAAGTGGCTTTCTTTCTTTGTGAGTTGGTTTTTGCCTGAGGGGCTGACAAATTTATGATCTTCTATTTACTTTTTTCTTATTTGATAACATTGAAAGGGGGGATTTGGTAGAGTAAGCTGTAGGAGTCCGAGTCGGCTAATAGACGTCGATCTAGTTGAGATGTATTTGTTGCTTTCCATATCAGTTAACCTAATTTTCACTCATTATTACGGGGTGTTAGAGCCTCTTTTACTGTAAATTTTACAATTGTTGACAACGGATATTTTCTATTTGATTGTGCAGAGGAATACTCCTCTTTTTCTAAACAAATATAGGGTGAAAATCCTCATTCCACATGAGATACTTCTTTATTTGTCCCAACTTTATTCACTAAATTGTAGGTACATCCCACTCCACTCCATTTAACTTCGAAACAAAAAATGAACACCATAATTCAAAATTATTAACTTAATTCTTTTTCTTGAATGTAAATTCCCAATTAGTAAGCACGCCCTTAAACATTTTGTACCTTACAAAGGTAATTAATTGAGAGTTCCCTTATGGCTAAAATAATAAAGTGGCCTTTGCTTAATAATTAGAGGCAGTAGCCTTAATGAGCTTACCCTTAAGCCGGCATTGTGACAGCGACACACAAAAGGCTTCAAAACAAGTCTGAATATATAATAACCTCAGTTCCTGTTCTTGACAACAAGCCAATCATAAACAAAACGAGGGACATAAGAGCATGCTTGATTCCCTCACTAGTCATGTCGGAACAGATTCAGAACTGTTGCTCCCTACGGAATCCTGTTTTCTTTCTGCCTGAAGAGATCGACGCAATGACTCAACATAATCAGAACCATTATAGTTGTAATTAGAAATGTATAATGAGATTTTCTACTGTTTCTTGACAAGAACCAATACCACAAACACAATATTGGGCAAAACAAAAATATTGTTATCTTCTATCAGTATTTCATACCAGAGCTGAATCAGAATTGTTGCTCCCAATAGAATTTTGTTTTCTTTCTGCCTGAAGAGACCGGCACAGTGATTCAAGCTTCTCTTTCTGTTTCTTTGTTTTCTCCAACTGTTTTTTCAACCGCTCGCGCTGCTCATGAAAAGGAAAATCAATTTCAGTATCACTTTGAAATAAACATGCACTCTACTTTGCCCACGAAAAAAAAAAAGGCAATTAACATGAGATATATCCTCGAAGCAGGTGGCTGGTAAGGTAACACGGGAATATATACAAAATAGTGAGAGGTGGTAGAGGGACTGGAAGAGAATGTGTATAGGTTTGAGATTCTATCTACTATTTGACTATAGATAGGAAAGATTGTACAAATATAAGCAGGACTTACCTCGTCAACGAGTTCTATAAGAGTAATGTCTGATTTCTCAGATTTGCTCTTCAAGAATGAATTTTCCTTCTTTAGTTCCTTAATAGATTTTGCCATCTACGTTTAAATACGTGACAAGCAGAAAAAGGGAATAGCTTCGTTAATAAAAATGCACTGACATAGAAATGAACAAAAGTATGCCTTAATCAGTCATAATTCAAGAAAATTTATACCTTTTGAATATCTTGCTTAAATGTCTCAAAAACTTCGTTGCTTTTTACCAAAGCATCCTGCAGAAGAGCTCCCAAAAAAAAAAAGAGGATTTAAGATCTCAGTAGTATATCATCATTTTCAGTACCAAAGCCTTTCCACACAGCTCAAAATATTTCCATTTTGCAAAAGAATATGCCTAATTTTTCCAAAGTCGAGAATGCGACATGGATTCAAGAGTTCTTTTCTTCTCACTGTTTTTTTTTTTTTTAAAAAAAAAAAAAAAAAAAAAAATTAGAAGAACAAAATACAAAACAGATTACTTATTAACTGAGGTAAAGCATTGGAAGCCCTGCTGAGTACAAGCACGTCTAGTAGACCACCTAAAATAAAGGAAACTATTGACATATATTTAACAACTACCCACTTGCTTAAAACGATAATAACAAAATCAAGGGAATAAAAATCACACACATGATGCTGAAACTATCAGCTTTTACTTTAAAACTACACAAATCCTGGTAAGCATTTATGGTTCCAAGTACTCAGCGTACTAAGACTACATATCTAGTCATTTAAGGCAAAACATTTGAAAATCTTTTATCTCTGTGAATGATTTGAGCAGTGATAGAAGGCCAAGGCAACACATAAGATGGGAAGTTCGACCTGAAATTGTTGAAACTTTTCTCCATCAGCTGTCAGCTGTAATCGCAAATTCTTTTCAGTTGCTAGTAATTGTGACACCTGTTCTGCATATAATTTTATCTGGGACTGTTCCTGAACTAATTTCTCCTCATTTTGCTTAATCTTCAAATCAGCAATCTGAAGTTCCAGTGATTTCTGCTTTAACTGCGCATCAAATCCAAACAAATAAAAGAGTCATGAAGAATGACATTAACAATTTCCTATCCTGAGTAAAATGACTTCAGCAAAAGGAGTTAAAAGGGCATTTACCTTCTGTTCAAATTGCTTTTCTGAGAGAGTATACTGCTCAACAAGGTGCTTCAGATTAGATCTTAACCTGAGCACAGAGAAATGCAAATTAAATTTAGAAAACTAGGAGATATTAGTACAGTCCCAGTACTAGATAATTCCTTTAATAACAAGCTTCAAGTTGCAAAATGGTTTCATTTCTCATTCTCGTCTTTTTTAACGTTGAAAGTTGCAAATGCAAGTCTTACATCTCATTCTCCTTTAGCTGAGAGAGACATTCGTTCTTTTGCTCATCTAGCTTATTGCTCACATCCTATAACCAAAGAAAATATCCACATCAAGATGTCAAAAGCAGTAGGTCACTGATCAAAGGTCTAACAATGATGACAGATTATCCTGTATTCTTATATCCATATCAGGCATCAACATCAGCCTCATGGTTCTTATATGGTAAAACATGGGAAAATCATCTGGTGCTCCATGCAAAATATATATGGCTTTAGCCTAGACCATATATATGAAGCTTCAAATATGCAACTAAACCAGAATATGCGATTCTACAAGTTGCAGTCACAGATAGAAATCTTGCTCCAATTATTTTTCCGGAATTATTACATTCGTAATGTCCTCCTTTTAGCAATTTTTGGCTGTAATAATTATAACAAGAGTTTTGTATAAACTTGCAATCAATAAAGTAAAAGAATATCTCTCTCTACAGGATTAGCTCTCAATATAATTTCACAGCTTACATCTATTTCCTGAGCAGTCTTAAGAGTTAAAAGTAGTTTGAAGACTGAAACTCTTCATTTCAAGTAGGTAACCAAAATATCGTATATATTGTGGATAAAAATTCAATGCTAAACCAATCATTCACATGCTTGTGTTGATGCAAACTAAAGAAAAGGACTTAAATATAGGAAGAACTACCAAAGAAGAAAGATGGCAGCATAAGATGCAGAAAGCGACGTAGAAAATCCAGATATGTTAATACAAGAAAGGAAGATAATATAACCAAACGTCAGAGAGAGAGAGATCCAAATCCAACCTTTATTGCATCTTGGAACCTAGCTGACAAGTCTAACCTTAAAGTTTGTCCCTCGGTGGACACCCGTTTACATTCATCCTGTCAGAAATATCAGTTAGGCATCAAATAATTACCAGTATAGATCAGTTTCATAATTAAGAATCAAAAGGGAAAAAAAACAGTAGAGAAACTATCCATATTGAATCTGTATTCAAAAATTACATACTACAGTTCAAAAACAGACTTTAGGGCACCTAGCCAACATCAACAATAAAAATAAATACCAGGGATGTTAAAAGAATACCTACCATTAACACTTTGTTTTGACGTTGCAGCTCCCGGCACAATGACTCAAGTTTATCTCGGACAGCAATGGCTACCAAAAAGAATAAGAAGAAGGGGGTGAACCACACTGAAATTTATTAATTAGGCAACAGTGTTGCTTATATCTCAGACGACAATGGCTACCAAAAGGAAAAACAAAAAGAAGAGCTCCATGTGTAACCATAAGATTAACCATTAATATAATATATCGACATGCCTGTATCTCTTTCAGTAAGAACTTGCTGATATTTCAAAGTGAACTCTAGGAACTCTTTTTCTGATTTGAAGGTACGCTTTGCACTCTTACGCTTGGTCTCACTCGTTTCCTGGGTAAAGAGGATCCAACCAAAAAGCTTTAGAATTGACTAATTTCAATACATACATGTAGATATATTATACCGTGTAAATAAACAACAGAAAACACAGTCAAAGATTAGGCATGTCTAGTTTACTCCCACTCTGGAACTGAGCAAATCACATGTAAAAGCCATAAATCACTAGAATTCTGTTTCTGTAGATAATACCCATTAGAAATTAGAATTGTAAAAGAGCTTATGTTATGTTCTCAGAAAGAAAAACTTTAAGAATTTCTTAATAACCTACCTAGTTTCTAAATAACAACGAATTTTTCTTAATGTACCCACAATCTTAATTTCATAATATGCAAGTTTTGTCACCAAAAAATAAATAAAACTAAGAAATAATCTAATAACAGTACTCTTTTTTAACATGATGTGAACCAAAGATCGATAAACACTGACTGCTTTTCTATTTTTCGAAGCATCTGCAATCTCTGGTGAAGACGTTTCCTTTATGTCAGTTTTTACATCTGAGCCTCCTGCAGTGGCTGCAAAAGAGATGATAAGTGAGGCCAATAAAATGATAAGTGAGGCCAATAAACTAGTATAAAAAATTCTAAAGCAAAGGCACAACAAATAACTTTATGCAAATTTTAAGGAAAAAGAAGACTACGTGTCTCTGAAATTTGACATTTTTCTCTAAGTTGTTCCTTTTCCCCACGACAATCTGACACCCCAACGGAAGCCTCCGCAGAAGATTCAGTGGAATCCGGTGTGACGAATGCACCTTCTGACTGCTCCACAGAGCCCTTTCTTGGTGCCTCAACTGAAGCATCAAAAATCTCTGATTCAGATAATACAACAGGAAAAGTTCTCAGTTTATGAGTCTTTTCTGTCCTACCCTCGATTTTTTGGAACTCATTTGAGGAAGACTCGTCAAGGGATTCACTTGAGCAATCAACTTCAGAGACATCACCCTTCTTGTGATTACCCAAAAGCGTCTCTTGTTCTAAATTAGGAGTTGCAGGAGCCACAGGCTCCATGGAGCCATCGACAAATCCATCAGGCAAGGAATCCACTTCAGGAAGCTGATTTGCATCAGGGTTCTCCATATTACCTTTAAATCAACACTCTTAATCAGAATTAGCAAAATTTACAACCATCACCTACGAAATTGCTATTAACTTTAAGCAAAAATTCAAATGATGAATAATTCGATTCAGGTTTTCGACATTGAAAGCCCCATTTCAAATGGATCTGGACATTGCATTAGCAGAAATCTTGAAAAAATCAACCTATAATTGTTCAATTTAACATACTGAACTGACCTATTTAGCGTGAATTCATACCTACGCAGCTTCTGTATTACCATATTGACACTGAATACAAACTAGATTCAACATAAACCTAGATATAAGAAATCAAAAATAAAATAAATAAAGAAACCAAAAAAATAAAAAATCCGCCTTGGCTCCCAAAAGTCTATTGGAATTTAGAAAGCCACAAATTCAATAGATTCAGGTTAGGGGGAAAAAATGTTGCTTGTTTTTTTCTTTTCTTTTTCACTAGCCATTCAATCGCCAAAGAAACAAAAGCATCATTCGACAACTCAGTTTCCGTGCTATTTTTCAACACTTTCCTAGTAACCATACAGCAAAAAAATTGAGGGACGCTTATCGAAAGAAACGGAAATAGAGATGCAGAACGAAAGAAACCAGCAATTTGATAAAGCAAACAGATTAATTCCAAAGAATTGGAGAAAAGAAAGACGAAGAAAGCAGAGAAATTACCAGGTAGATTGGAAGGAGAGAAAGAAGAGAGTGAGGAAAGCGATAAAGAGTGATTTTAATTAATAGAATCTGGAAATCTGGGAGGGAGGTGGGTTCCGCCAAATTGAGTGAGATTTCGTACCAGCTCTCTGTATTTTAGCGGACGCAAAATCCACTTTTCTCTTTTCTTCTTAAAGGAAATTTCGAAAAAGAAAAAGAAAAAGAAAAAGTATTTTCGAAATTTCCAATGAAAAAAAAAATCCAAAGCAAATGAACTAGTTCGTTTTCTTACGTGTCAATATCTTAAATGCACTTTTTTTCTGGGCTTGTGCAAAATAAAAAAAATAAAAAAAATTCGTTCATTTTACCTTTTGATTTAAAATTTAAGTTTTATTATAATAATTTTTTTTAAAAATAATTACATTTAATTTTTTTATTATATAAAAATTTTTTACATAAAGTTTGATTTAATTTAAGTAAAACTAAATTAGATTAACGAGTCAATTATTCTTTTTGTTTCTCCTGTTTTATCTTTTAGCCATTTCATTTACGGATTTAAATTTTTAATTTAAGTTGATGTGTGTTTTTACTGAAATTTTTTTAATTAACAGAAAAATTAGATGTAATTTTTTATAAAAATTTTTAACTGTAGTAAAATTAGAATTGAAAAATCAAATTGATAAATTAACGATGTCTTAATTTTTCATTTATTTTATTCATCATAAAATAAAAAATTTGATGATGATCCAATTCTTGTGAAGAACTTTAAATTAATCTTAAATAATAAATACTTTCTATTTTTGGGGGGGATTATGTCGTTTTTTCTCTATGTCATGGGTTTAATCGGTCCAGGATGTTGTTTCATTTTCATAAGACCGCGTCGTTATGAATTTTAATTCGTGTCTGTCGTTGTCGTTTTCAATAATCCAGGTTGTTTGCAATAATGCTGTCGTCTAATTAATTTGATGTCGTTGTCTATTTCTCTCATAATTTGGTATCATTATTTGCAATGTAGAATTGTAGACTACTGGCTACTGCTATGGTTTTCAGGATGCTGTCGTTTTTTTTGTTTGTTTTGTTGATGCTGTCGTTTTTTTGTTTGTTTTGTTGATGCTGTCGTTTTTTTCGTTTATCTTATACATTTATATTTACATTTTTTTTTTCCTTTGGTCGTTTCTATTTATATTTGTGCTTTCATGTTAAGTGTCCTTTTTCTGTTCGACGTCGTTTCAAGGATGTTGTCGCTTTTCCTAAATATTAACGTTGAATGCTCGTTCGTGAGAAATTTGAGAACGTTTCATCTGATTTATGCCTCGTTTATCATTCGTTCATTTCACCGATTTTAGTTTTCAGTTTTAAGTTTTTACAGTAAAAAGCTCTCAGAAAATATCACATTTCTCAAAAAATATTACATTTCAGCTTAAATTAAAAATTTTAATCTGTGAAGTGAACGAGATCTTACTTTGTGTGGAAGAACAATTTGCCGTATCAAACAATTTTGCGGGGTTGTTCTTTTGGAGTGTAACTTGAGTGTAGTTTTTGAGTTGAATTTGAGTTATAACTTGAGTTGAAGTTAAAACTTGAATAAAGTTGAGTAAAATTGAGTGAAGTTAAAACTTAAAAGAACGTGAACTTAAATAAAGTTAAAATTTGAGTTGCTTTTTTTTAGTTTTATGTGTAAAAGAACATGAGAATATTCAAAGGTGAGCATCCACGTGAGTCAGGAAACGTTCTTTTATCCGTTCTCATCAAAACAAAACAAAACAAAACAAAACAGAAGAAAACATTGGACTAATTGTAGACATTTTTCTGAAGTCTGCAACAGTTGTTTAAAATTAATGTCGTTTCCATTACGCTATGGGTTTTGTGATGTTGCTTCCTAAGACCATGTCGTTTTCAAAGTTTTTGTCATTTTTATTTATTTATTGGAAGATTTGACCTTCAACAAATGTAAAATGGTGAAAACATGTGAATTAGGAGCTAAGACTAAAGACTAGTACTTCAAAAGACAAGTAAACTTCCAATTACAACAACAGTATGTTAGAGAACATTTAGGTATGGCCATCTAGGAGAAAATTTTCTTGAACAAAAAGTGAAAACAACCAAGAGTAAGACTCACTACTGACTCTAGATGTTATCTATATCTTGTGTTAGACTTGAAAGAAAGAGTAAGACCGACAATCGACTCCACACAGCAAGTTCCATTAGAGATCAAGAATGCGGAGATCAGATTGCCGACAGTTTTCCACTGAGAAGAACTTTCCGGGCACGTTTTCCGATTCTGAGAACCACGTCTAATGAGGCAACGGGGTAAACTTAAACCGAATTTGCAACATAAACTGCTCTCCTTGTTAGCTAGCAGAGTGCAATCAAGAATTGGGTTTTTGCCTCTTTTTCTTGGCAGCTTTGGCAATAGCATCTGAGATCTCCCTTTTTCGCTTATAGTTATTGTTCTTGTTGCTGTTGTCAATGTTGTTAGTATTGTTATCATTGCTAGGATCTTCCTCGCCATTATTGTCGTCATCGTCCACGCTTGCTAAACCAGAACCATCGCCTTCACATTCCAGATTATCATTAACAAAAAATTTAAGTCTCCACAAGGTAGATTCAGACTGCAAAGGGAACACAATACTTTCAGTAACCATTTAGTTGAAAAATGTCAAGAATGTCGTATATAGAAAAGGAGACAACACTTGAGAAATATGCAAATGATGACCTGAGCATCAATGTCGAGGTTCACCACTTCAGCAGCAGGCTGGAACGTGGGATCAGCTTCTGCAACAATCTCCAACGCCCTAGTAAGATTTTCAGGAGACATTCTGGCGAGAGCTGCCCCAATCCTTCTCTTCTCTTCTACTGAAAATTTTCTGAAACCATGGTCTCAGTATTAGATTACACAACCGTGGATATGAAAAACTAGTGATTCATATGCAAGATCAATCATTTTTGCGGAGTTCCTCTTACTTTTGGTTCAAGAAACATGCATCCCCATAGGCTTAATATGGTACTATAAGCTGCCATGAACATGCTGTAGTTCGGTTCATAGCGTGCGTAACAGTGCTAATAAAATTTCAACTTCATAAAATTTACGTCGCATATCAAGCACGGTGTAAACAAGAAACAGTTGGAAATTGTAGATTCCTGAATCTTTGCAATTGGTGTTTCCGTCCTTCAGAACTAGGTTGCTTACGTGAAAAGGAGTTTCATTTGTGTCACAATGTGATTGCTCTTGGGGATTTTGCCATCGACGTTTTTCTTTTTCATTCAGAAATAAAATGCTCGCTAACCAGTGAAGATACATCACCTTAAAACCAATTCCCCCTTAGATGTGTAAACATGATTTTCAATGCCGTTGAAAAACTCAAGGAAACAAAAACACGCACATTACTTGGTATCTATAATAGAACCGTGTTTCAATTGGATATTTAGCTATGAAATACACACATGAAATGATAAACATCGAACCTGCACTTCAGAACAACCATTTCTCGAAGTTCTTCCAAATGTCCATCAATCTCATTCAGCTGAAAAGATACATGTATAGTCAAGCCAGATTACCATCATACTTTCAATTTTTAAAAAAATTTAAAAAAAAGAAATAAAAAGGACTGCCTAAAAATAAAAAATAAATAAAAAAAAAACACACACACACACATTTAAAAAAACAAAAAAAAAAAAAAGGATTAAGGCTACTGAGAAAAAGGTCTTGGACATGCTTGGAAAAATCTAGAGAATATTCATGGATCTGTTTAATTAATTTCAAATATCTGCTGATAACACACCTCATTGCTCACATCTCTAGCCACTTTGGCATACGCAGCCTCGTGAGCAAGTTGCTCCATCAACTTTATCTCTGCCACCTCTGCTTCTCGTCTTTTTTCCTGCAAGTATGTTGCTCTGTAAGTTAAAAAGTGAACAAATCAACAAGTTACTCTATATATAAATACAATGAGGATATCCTGTGCTGTAAGACTTGTAAATACCTCTTCCAACACCTTAGGCAGCAACTGTAGCCACTTCTCGTCAAACTTTTTCAGCAACGTTTTGGCCATATCATAAACATCGCTTTTCTCATCATTATATTTCATTGCATTTTTGAAAACCAACCTCACATCAGCACATATTTGTCGAACATTTTTATATCCAGTGCCATCCCTAGCTTCCATTTGATTTTTTATTGTACTGAAATCCATAGGTTTGTCAATTACCTAATTATATGAGAACATCAATTAAAAGGAAAAAGAAGAAATCCAGTACAAGGGAAAAAATAATTAAGGATCTGCTAGCAGAAGTTGAGAAATGGAAAATTTTAGTAGCAAGAAAAATTAAGTTATAAAGTTTAAGTATGCAGGATAAACATCCTAATCAACCTCTTATCTCAGTGACACCCTTAAGTAACATGGCTCAATTATCTTAATTTGACAGATAATTTAAGAAATAAGTTATGGATCATAATTGTATAACCCCTGTTCAGTTGTACCCAAACAGTACATATAGTCCATCTGGGATAGTAAAATAAATATGCGAAAAATTCCAAACTCTAACCTCATGCAAGTAAAACAAGGAGGCCAATGGAGACCCGTTATGAAGTCAACATTAGTATCCTTTATAATGTACTCATTTGCCGAGACATTTAGTTTCAATCACATTGAAAAAACCATGGAAAATATATTTTAGCTCTACAATTTCCTGTTAAGATTGTGTGTATTCATTGTTTTCCGCAACTATGAAGGCACACCAATTACATGTTTTGAGTAATGTAGTAAAAGTAGTTGGATCAACAACATATGCTCCTAGTACATGGACTATAACACAATATTCATTTTGCAGATTTGTAAGGAAATCATTACACTTTACCTCAAAGTAGTCATCCAAACCTAGACCTTCTACATCCACAGGCTGCATAAAGGGCCATGCAAACTTATGTCGTGTAATCTGTTACCAAGTGAAGATGAATACAAATTAAAATTTACTTTATTGCTTGCTATAATTGTACAATTGTGCCTTAAGCATCCAGCAACTTGAAACCCAAATCATAGAAAAGAGAGAACAATACTACAAAGCATTACTAGAGCAGAAGAAAATCATGGAGCACATCACATTCGATTTCCAAAGGAAATAAGTTCATGATGAGATCAAAGACCCACAAGTCCAAGCATGAAAAACACAATGTAGCTAAGCAACTTGCCTGATTTAATATAGTGCCGAATTGGCGCATAAGGTCTTGCATTCTCTTTGCAGCAGCAGCTTCCATTCTTGATGCTTCTTGAAGATGCTTCTTAAGACCCGGGATATGTTTATCCTTCACACTCGAGCTGCCTTTAGATGCCTTTACCTGCTTCTTACTAGTAGAAGCGGTGCACTGTTCTATCTCATCCATTTTTTGCTCAATCTGCAATCAAGACGCATAAGAATAACACTATGGTAACATATTATGTAACACGTAAAAGAATAATCCATGCAATAGGAGAAAGACTACAAAAATTTTATACAAGAATGTGTAGATAGCAAAATTAGTTTCTAAAACAAAATAACAGGGATTCTTACCCGCTCAACCTTCTGGGAAATTTCATCAACACAATGGTTATAAGTATCCGCTTCTCCGGTGTTATTATAACCACTAACTATTGCATCATTTGCAGCATCTGAGACGGGTTTATCCATTGGAATTCACCTAATACAAGTTCAGTAAAAGGCAGTTATTATGGAAACCAATGTAACTGCTTAGATCATAAGAACGAAAGACAGCAAGAAAATTGCATCGGCCTGTTCTTTTACAATTATAAAAATTGGGAACCACAAATGAAAACCCATTAAAATCTCTAACTAAGAAAAAATTGTCTTAGAAACAAATCCCAAGAATTTCCCTCTAATCCCGTGAATGGAAAAACTGTAACTGCCCCAATTGGCCTACCGACCATGTTGTATAGCAGAAGAATAACAATCTTTTAACAGTTTCAACCTATCAAAGATTAAAAAAATAAATAACAATGGTTTGTTCCTCTCATTTTTCAATCTTAAACAAATAAAGAAAGAGAAAAATGAAAAAAAAATAAAATAAAGAAAGCTACTAATAACCTCCAAATTAAAGAACCTTATACACAGATGAAACAAAGATTGATTTCTCTAATACGTTGTTCTTTCACAAACAATTAAATAAAAAAGAAGCAAAAAAAATCATCTTTTCCAATTCAAGAACCCAATACAAAAACCAACCGAAGATTAAATTCCCTAATTTCCTTTCTTTAACAGAAAACAATAACGAAAAAAGTTCAACTTTTACAAGACGAAATGCTAAATTAAGCAATAAGCATGGGAACAAACATACTAAATTCGTTCGAGCTTCAAAAATTGAAAGTATTATCATGACTTGAAAAAAGAAATTAAATTCAAATAATCATTTAAGAAGAAAGAAACCTGCACAGAAACTAATAAGTATGTAACTGTTCATACAACCATATCAAGGCAAGAACTTTACAGTTTACATATACAATTGTACAAGCATATACATACATTCATTCGTACAAGTAATTTGTGCGTAGAAATGTAATTGTACGGAAGAGAGAGAAAGATACATATATATATATATATAGAGAGAGAGAGAGAGAGAGAGTACCACGGAAAGAAGACGAACAATTTTCAGTTAGCGGAGTGGCCGACAAAGGCGGAGAAGAGAAGGAAAGGTTTGTTATTGAACGGGCTGCGCCGACCTGGCAACTTAAAACTTCTCCTGTAAAGCTAAAACGACGGAGTTTTGCTCTTCTTCGTTTTCTTGGTATTTTTTTCCCTCCCAATTTTGTGGGAATCCTATTTATTCCACTTGTACAAAAATACAGTTTATTTGTTAAGATTTTTTACTGTTGAATTCAGTTAAAATTTCATCAAATAAAAAAAATAGATAACATTATTAATTTTTAATATAAATTTAAAGATTAAAATAAAGAATTACTAATAGTTAATTTTTTTCTGTCATAAAAGAGAAATACCCTTCTTTGTTTTATTTTATTTTTTTCGGAAAGTATAAACTGTTCAAACATGGCAAATACATAAAAGAGGACTCAATATTTTAAACTAGAGTTCACCTCCAATATTGGAGATGAATGTCTGAACTCCTAGTTTTGGGGAAAAATGTTAAAACAAAACGGTTCTTTTTTTTTTTTTTTTTTCTTTTCTTTTTTTTATATAAATGACTACAGTATCGTGAGTTTCTTTTAATTTATACAGTTTGATTTAATGATGATTCAAAATAAGATGAGCGTATATAAAATCATTTCCAATATAAATGTTAATGTCAATTATATATTTAGCATAAAAAAGAGTGATGTGATATGTTATTTTTTTCTAATGCATAATGTTATTTAAAATGTTAAGGCCTCGTTCACTTCATCGATTCGAGTTTTTAGTTTTAAGTTTCTACAGTAAAAAATTATCAAAAAATGTCACATCAAAATTTTCTGCTACAGTAAAAAGCTCTCAAAAAATGTCACATCTCAGCTCGAATCGAAAACTCGAATCCGCGAAATGAACGAGACCTAAGTTTACTTTTTTCATAATCATTAAACTTTGAAAGTTGTAAAAGTAAATTTTTATTTTTAAAAGAATTATAAAATGTAAAAATTACAATAATGACATGAAAAAGTAAACATTTCAATCAATAACAATCAAATGTCAAATTTTTCATGTGCTATACTTAGTGAAAAATTTAATACAACAAATAACATTACATTAGACAGTATTTTTCACTCAAATACTAAATTTACAATTAACACATCAATTATAACATTAGTGTTTTAATAGACATACATCCTAAAACATTTGATTGTTGCTCTTTTTCTTTCTTTTTGCTCTCATTTGCATTACTCTGTCTCAACAAAATAACCGGATTCAAAGTTTCAAACACAAGCAGCCAAACGACAACAAATTCATCATATTCAATCTCATAAATCCAAAATAACAAAATAAATTTATCGTCGAAAAAATAACTCAAATCTGATGAATTACTCAGATCTACAAGCCTTTTTCGTCGTTTGATGAAAACCGACCACGATATAATGAAATGCCTAAATCCGATGAACTCCTCAATGGCACCAACCACGGCAGAGGCCAATGGGGTGGAGGAGGAGCCCATCAAGGTTGTACTTCTTGTTGAAGCCCTTGTCAAAATTGTTGCTGATGACATCGTCAAAACAAATGACACGTGTTTTTTTGGGTGTAACATTACGGCCTTGTTCACTTCACCGATTCGAGTTTTTAGTTTTAAGTTTCTACAGTAAAAAGCTCTCAGAAAATGTCACATCAAAATTTTCTGCTACAGTAAAAAACTCTCAGAAAATATCACATCTCAACTCGAATCAAAAACTCAAATCCGCGAAGTGAACGAGGCCTACGTTTGAAAGGGGGATTTGGACCATGATTTGAATCATAGTTTGTAATTTGTTACAGTATTTTTTCTCATAAAAAATACACGTAAAATGAGAATAATTTTGAATTATGGTTTTGAATTTATGAATCAAACGTCGTTAATTTTTTTTTTTATTTCTTACCATTTTTTTATGAAATGTGCAATGAGAAAAGAGAAGTAAATGTTGGGTTTACCTTGAATTTTTATGGTCTTGTTTGGCTGCATAAGGGTAAACACTAAATCAATATGTAAAAACTAAATTAATATTTACCATATTCCTTCCTTTCTATTTGATATTTTCGATGGCCAATAATTTGGTCAAACCAATTAAACCTGCCTCTTCATTCTGTGATTGGGCTATGGGCACTAGAAAGTCTATAAGTCGTGCGAATTTTCCTTTGTATTACCACATATTGCACTAGATTGCACTAGAGATACTCTAAAAATAAAAATAATGCTATAGCTAAAAAATAAGACAACATTGAATAAGAACTAAATTAAAGTTTTAAATAATTTTTTTTTAAAACAAAAAATTTTTAAATAATATAACGTACGTCTAATTTATAAATTTAAAATTATTATTAATTTACATATATTTTTTATAAAAAAATATTATAATAAAGAATTATAATTTAAATTATACCACGAGATTTTCAAGTCAGATAAATACACAAATATATAAGTACGGATCTTAAAAAAAAAGGGCAAATCATAAAAGTAGACACTAATAAACAAGGAAAAAAAAAGATCGATATTAAAAACACTCGTGACGGAAAATAAAATAAATAAATAAAACAAACTTATTTCGGACGCAGACGCTGGTGTACACTCCCACTCTCACGCATGAGAAAGGCAACTAAACGACGCCTTAGTCAATGCGCTCACAAAGTGGGCCCTACACCACGAAGACCTGAGTATACCCCAATGGCTTCTTCCCCCCGCCTCCTCACCGGCAACGCCGGTAGCCGGGAACATCGGCGCGGGGGTCCGCCGTGCTTGCCTCTTATGTATCTCACTCAGCTCCATTTCCGGCTGGAGCTTCACCAGCCCAATCATCACCTTATGCTTCCGAGACCCACCTTTGCCACTCCGGCTGTACCGGTGACTCCCGGTAGCCGGTATACCCGCCGCCTTGTTGGGCCCACCGCCGAACCGAAACGAGCCCGAACGGTTCCCGTCGACACCGCGAGGAGAAACTGGTCTTTTTGCTGAAACGACGTCGGATCGGGAGTGCTTATAGAACTGGCATTTCTTGAAGGACTCTTTCTTAATGAAAAGTGAAGGGCCTTTCCCCGGGTGTTTCACAAACTCGCTCGGCTGTTCTGAGGGTTCTATCTGCTTTCCGCAGAAAACGATAATTTCCGTTTCCGCAGCGGGTTTTGCTTCGGGACTA
>JACAGA010000061.1:484167-526710 GCA_029231665.1 Morus indica
GATGAGCCTTTCGATCTCGTCCCTCAGGTCGTAGCACTCAGCCGTGGTGTGACCAGCCTCGCCGTGGAAGCGGCAGTACCTGTTCGGATTTCTCCGTGTTGCCGGGTCGGCCCTCATGGGTTGAGGTCGACGTAACACCTGAAGATGGCTGATCTCGTGGTAGACGTCCTCAATCCCCATTGTCAGGGGGGTATAGGCGCCATACCGTTGCGGCCTGGGCCGCTTTGTTTCCCCCTGGCTCGTCGAGGCATTGCCGCCCCTATTGTTCGGAGCCGGGTTGTGTTTGGCCTCGGCTTGCACCTGGGGAGGGCCCCGGCGCTTCTTGCCGCTGCCCTGAGGGGTGGCTTGGCCGGCCTCCTCCTTGACAGGGGTCGCTGCCTTGCTCTTAAGAGCCCTCTTGGCCTCCTCGGCGTTAATGAACCCCTGGGCCCTCGTCAGGAATTCGTGATAAGTATGAGGGGGCCTTCGGTCGAGGTCAGTGCTGTAGGGGATGTCCTTTTTCATGCTTGACAGCGCCCCCATCAGAGCCACTTCATCGGAGATCCCCTCGGTGGCTGCGACCTGCTCTCCGAAGCGGGCTATCCAGTCCTTCAGGGACTCATTGGGTCCCTGGTATACTCGCGACAGGTTCTGCTTGGGTGGGATGTACTTCTTGACACCTACGAACTGAGTCAAGAAGGCATTCTTCAGGTCGTCCCAACTGGCGATGGAGTTCGGCTTGAGAGACCTGAACCACCTCCTCGCCGAATCGGAAAGGTGATTTCTGAATGCCCGGCACATCACCTCCTCGGGGTATCCATGCAGGACCATGTGCCCCGTGTATACTTCGAGGTGGTCGTCCGGGTCACTCCTGCCATCATATAGCGGAATGGGGGGCGACTTGTACCTGTCTGGGAGGGGAACTCGGATGATATTCTCTGTGAACGGATGGTCATGGGACGTGTACATCCTGGCGTCGACATTTACTGCCTCGGCCACCTTCCCAACAACTTGCTCGAAGTTGTTCAGTCTGCTCCCCATCTGCTTCTCCAACCTGGCCATCTTCTCGGCCAGGGCCTTATTCTCTGCTGCGAGCTCGTCTTCCCTTGCCAGCTGTACGGCCTTCCCACGACGGGCGTCGAGCTTTGCCCTCAGGTCTCCCCCGTGCACCGACGTGGATTCCACGGGGACGGGGTTTTCCCTATGTGCATCCCGTGGCGGTCGAGGAAGCGCACCTCTATTATCCGCAAGAGGCGCTGCTTCCCTCTCCCGCGCTCTTCTTCGCGCCGCGCGTCGTCTGCTTCCTACAGACCTGTTCGACCTGGCCGGATGAGCCTCGTTCGCTCGACTATCACCGATTTCCTCGGTGTCACCGTGCTGGTCACCAATTCCTTGGTTTCCCTCAGCGGCGTTCACCGGAACCGTCGGTGCGTCCTCGAGCGGCGGCATGGGGTTCCGCCCCTGGTCCTGTCCGGCTAGGGCCGTAGCCATTCTTTCCACGACCGCAGTCAGCGCCTCGACCTGCTTTTGGAGCTGGTCGATGCGGTCTGGGGTGTTTTCTGCGGTTGGTGGAAACTGGTCGGCGGAAGTTCCGGCGGCAGCGGGATCCTGGACGGCCTGGGCCGGCTGGTTGGTCGTTTGTAGGCGATTTCTAGGACGCATGGTGTTGGTCTCTGGTCGTATCAGACTAACTTCAAAGCTGGGTTAAGTTTCTGGGCTCGTGGCCCTCCTTCTAGCGCCAATTGTTGACGGTGGTTTTCCGACAACTCGTGTTGATCTCTCTTAGTCTCTCGCGGTTATACTGAACCCGGGATAATGAAATGAACCGAAAAAAAATAAAAAGGGACAACGATTTTTATAGTGGTTCGGCAATAAGTTTTGTGCCTAATCCACTTGTGCATGCACTATGTTTGTTAGAATAAATACAAACGTTGCCTTTTCCGATACACAAATCTCTAACCCCCTTCTCGGTCTTGTTTCGCTCTATTTATAGGCCCTCTCACGTACTCTACACATTCCCAGTTCCCAAGATGGAAGCCAACTTCCGTCCTCGATACGCGGGAGGGTAGGTGAGATCAAATGATGAAAGTTCCGAAAGTCAGGCGGCTGATCCTCTGTCTGCCGTATGATTTCCTGACTTCTGCGCCCGCTGTAGGATCAATACTTCCCTCCTCGAGTTGACATGACTGCTTGCAGGCCCACTTGCAATCTTCCTCGATACCTTGGCTAAAGGAGGTCGAGACAGTTTCTTCGGCGTTAACTGTCGCATGATGACTCTCGGCGTCAAGGACACCATAACACGTCCTTACCCTCGACGCCGAAGACAGGTCCCAAAGGAAAGTCCTCGGCGCGCGTCAACCGAGGGAGTGGTCGACTCATATTCAAGGGAAACGGTCGACCCACGTACTGTGGTGTAACAACATTCTCCATTTTGACCGCTTAAATGGAAATTTAATTTTTCGAAGATTATCAATTTATCATAAACTTCTAACACTTTTTACGCACACACCATCATTTTTTTTGACTTCTTTTAATTTTTTATTTGCATGTGTGACAAATATCTTAATTTTTTGTTGTTAATTTTCTTTCTTTACTATACCTTCTCTGATTTTGACCATTTAAATGGCGATGTTACACTTTGAAGATTATCATGAACTTCTAATCATTAAAACAAGCACTTCTTCATGTAACGAGGTATAATCTTTTAATTTTTTATTTTTTTTTTCCTTTTTGTTATTTTCCTAGTGTAACAAATATTTTAGTTTATTCTTTTCGAAAAATTTACATGGCGTATCATTTAATCCATCATCATCAATTTAATTTTTAAATTTTTAAATAAAATAATAGAAGAAGAAATCCTTTTCTTTTTCTAGAAGGAAATAGAAGAAGGATTCTAATACCACCCTATCCATGCTATTAAAAATAAGGTGACACTCTTCAAATTTTCAGATATCCCCGGGATCTTCGAATTAAAGGAGTTTAGTTCTACTTTCACACGTAAAAACAAGTCATAACTTGAAGAAAGAAGTTCATCCGGTAGAAACTTGAAAGAAGTTGACTATTGAGTATATAAAAATATAATGGATTCAGTTAACAGCTCTTGATTTCTTTGTTTTGCTCTCTCTCTCTCTCTCTCTCTCTCTCTCTCTCTCTCTCTCTCTTCCCCCCCTTTTTTCTTGTAATTTCCTTTTTCACCTTTATTTTTCTCTATTTTTTTTTCTTTTCAGATTAGTCAAGTTTGCAATTGGGTGGTGTTTGTCATTCGTCGCACTCTGTAGCAAAGGATAACAAAAGTAATCTTATGGAAAATTTGGGTAATCATCGTATGCCACTGCTTTTGGTTCCCAGTAAAAGAACGAAAGGGCTTACATGGAGTGTATATAGTATTTTTATAGGGTCGACAATATGGGTCATGACACGATTATACGATTTGAAAACGATACGAATTTTATAGATTAAAGTTGAGAAAAAAGAAGTTTAGGTCATAATTGAGTCAACATGAAATTGACACGAAAAACATGGGTAAGTTTCATATTGGGCCTGCCTAATTCGAACACGACACGAGACTCGTAAAAAACTTAAAAAAAATATTTTTCATTACATATTTTAGATTTTATTATGAACTTATGATATCATGATAGTTATACTGAAAATCTTATACTATTATTTGCTTAATTTTGATGGATGTTATTGTATTTTAGTGTGTTATGAAATTTAAGTTATTTCTAATATGTAAAAAACTAAAGAAAAATATATAATTTTCGTGTCAATTTCAAGTTCACGGGTTAATTTTGTATCACAGGTCATTTTTGTGTCGTGTCAACCCGTAAAGTGGTGTGTCGTATTCGTGTTACAGTTTTTAAAAAATTTCATAACGATACGTGACACGAATTTTCACTCCTAATATATTGAATAACAAATTTTTAGATTCGAAGCTATTACTTCCTTGGTATGGTAGACATTTATGTGGTTCTTCAAAAGGATGATTAGCTACAACTGATGAGAGTTTAGTCGTAACACTTTACAAACCCCGCAGTGAAGGAGGGGCAAAGTGATGCAATTATTCACCTTCCTCCTTTGTTTCCTTTTGAAAAGAAAAATGTAAGTGAAGTTTATAGTAATCGACTCCGATATGATTATATTATGAAGGTTACAACATTCACTCTAGAGCCAATAACGAATCCAAATAATGTGACATGTGTGGTCATATTTGGAGAATTTTCTGACTTAGCTCATATTAAACCTGCTAAAAACAGGCCCCGTTCATTTCACCGATTCGAGTTTAGAATTCGACTTTTGCTACAGTAAAAAGCTCTCAGAAACAGTCACATCTAACTTTTTGCTACAGTAAAAAGCTCTCACATAACATCACATCTTAACTCGAATCAGCGAACTAAACGGACCCCATGTGTACTCATGTTATTAGTATGAAACGAGTTATATTTGATGACGTCATCTATTATCACGATAAATTTAAAGGTACATAGATTGGAGGGCTCCGTATGGCCACTTCAATCCTGTGACAAATAAATTTGAAGTTTTTAAATTGAGCGCTAAGTGGATTGAGATAAAGAATTTAGGTGATGTTGCTTTGTTTTTAGGTGATAATAGCTCGATATCTATTATAGCTTCAAAAATCGGATGCCAAGGGAATTGCATATATACTTCACTCAAGACAAGAATACTCTTTCTTTAAAAAATTATTTTACAAAAATAATTATATTTATTTTAAGAAATTATTTCTCTATTAAAATATATAAATAAGTATGTAAATAATTCAACTTATAATTTGAGTTGAAATGATTAAAAATATATTTTAATGAGAAACAATAAAAATAGCAAGTATTAAAGTAAAAACTTTCAAGCAAAAGGTTGAAAAACAATTTATATCTAAGCATGCAACCAAGAAGTTGAAGAACAAAAAATAATATATAATGAGAAACAATATAAATACAATATATAAAAAAAACAAAAACAAAAGAACAAGCAACTATTAAAGTAAAAACATGTAAGACAACAGGTTGAAGAACAATTTATATAACGTATGCAAGTAAGGAGTTTAAGAACACAAAAAAATACTCATAAACATAATTGAGAAAAAAACTATTCTTAAACGGAAATTTTTAGGACGAAGAATTTTATAAGCAACATGAAACAAAACATAAAAAAAAGAAAGAGAGAGAAAGAACCAATAAATATTGCAAAAAAAGAATAAAAAATAATAAGAAAAAGAGTGGAAATTAAAAAAAAAAAAAAAAAGAAGAAAAGCTAGCAAGCAAATAGTTGAAGTACAAATTTCATACCTCAAGATATAGATAAAAAAAAAAGGAAAAAAAGAAAGCTTGAAAGCCAAAAAATCCTTAAAAATAAGAACAAAAAAAGAAAAAAAAATTTAAAATACTATTAAAATACTGAGAAAGGAAAAAAAACTGAGAATAAAATTTTAAAAAGGTTAAAAAGCAAAGTACAGAAATGATAATAAAAAAGAAAGCTTGAAAGCACCAAAAAAAAAAAAAAAAAAAGAAAAAGAAAAGAACGCAAAGCAAACAAAGAGTTGAAGTACCAAAGTTAGAAAGAGGCATCCCCTAAAAAAACCCAAAAACACCAAAAAAGGCCAAAAAAAACACCCTAAAAAAAACCTCCCCAAAAAAAACACAAAAAATTTCCCCGATAAAAGACCAAAAAAAAAAAAAACCACAAAAAACACCCTAAAAGAACAAAAAAAAACAACACCACACCCCCCCCCCCCCCCCCCCCCCCCCCCACCAAAAAAAAAAAGGACACCCTGAAAAAAGTTAAAAAAAAAAACCCCCCGAAAAAATATTCCAAAAAAAAAACTCCTAGAAAAACCCCCAAAAAAAATCCAAAGAAAAAAACACAAAAAAAACCCAAGAAAAAAAACCCTAAAAAAACTAAAAAAAAAACCCCAAAAAAAATTCCCAAAAAAAAAAAAAAAAATCCAAAAAAATAACCCCAAAAAAATAAACAAAAAAAGCCCCGAAAAAAAAACACAAAAAAAACCCCCCAAAATAAAAAAGCCCAACACAAAAAATCCCCAAAAAAGAAAAAAAAAACACCCCTCTGGCTGCCCCAAAAAGAAACCCCCTAAATGTATGTACAAAAAAAAAACACCTAGAAAAAGCCCCCAAAAAAAAAAAAAACCCTCCAAACAAACCATTCCAAAGAAATTTACCAAAAAAAAAAAAAAAAACTCCCAAAAAAAAAAAAAAAAACCCAAAAAAAAAAAAAAAAACAACAAAAACCCGCACCAACCCCCTCCCCCCCCCCCCCCCCCCCCCCCCCCCCCCCCAATAAAAAAAAAAAAAAAAAAAAAAAAAAAAAAAAAAAAAAAACACAAAAAAAAAAAAAAAAAAAAAAAAAAAAAAAAAACCCAAAAAAAAAAAAAACACCCAATAAAAATACCCCCCATTCAAAAAACACCTCCCCAAAAATACCCCCAAAAAAAAACAAAAAAAACCCCCAATAAAAAAAACCCCAAAAAAAATTCCCCAGAAAAATTCAGAAAAAGAACCCAAAAAAATAACCCAAAAAACAAGAGAAAACAACAGAAGCATTCAAAACGACAATAAACTGGAAAACATACTTCCTAAAAAATGACAACTATAAGTCAATAAGTGGAAACGACTTAAAAGATTATGGAAAAACAAAGAATTAAAAACAGCAATAGAAAACGACAGAACGAGTAAATAAAAAGACAACAACCAAGAAAACAATACGTGAATCGTGATTCTAAAACATGCATAACCTGAAAAATGACAAAGTAGAAGATAACAAAATTGTAAAACGACGATAACTAAGTAATAGTAACTTCAAACTGAAGCTACAACTCGAAGAGAAGAACAAAAAAAGACAACCACCAAAAAAAAAAACAAAAACAAAAACAATTTGCAAGATCAGAACTTGTCGGAAAAAAGAAAAGTAAATAGAGTAATAGCGATAGAGGTAAAGATATATCAATACCAGAGATTTTAACTTTTCTATTGGGATTGAGCATTTCTGGAGAACAACAAATGGTTTATATCATGGTGGATTGGCAAATTATTGGGCCGTGCTGGATTTGAACCAGCGTAGACATATTGGCAACGAATTTAAAGTCCCCGCTCGGGCATCGACCTGGGAAGAATCAATCTAGACAACTAGATAGGCAAATAACCAGGACAACATAATTCTTAAAAACTAACAGTAAACGACATACTTTCAAATAAACAACCAAAGACTGCAATAAAAGAACAAGACATCTTGGGAATAATAATAAAAGAACAGGACAGAAACATCCAAGAACGGTAACTAATAATCAAAACGACAACGCTATGATAAATGAAAAACATAAAAATAATAAAATAAAATAAAATAAAAAAGTGCAACACCATGGAAAACATATAATAATTATTGCAATAATAAATAATACAAGTCATAAAAATAATAAAAATAATAAATTAAATAATAATAATAATAATATAATAAAATAAAAATAATAATACTAAATAAAACAACTAAATAATAAAAAGATAATATAAATAATAAAAGTAAATATAATATTAATTATTAAAATAATAACAATAAAATAATAATAATAATAATAATAAAATAATAAAATAATAAATACAATAGTAATAATAATAACAAAAAATAAAAGTAATAAAAATAATAACAATAATAATATTAAGAAATAATAAAAGTAATAAAAATAGAAAAATAATAAATATAATAATAATAATAAAAATAATGAAACTAACAATAAAAAAATATTAATAGTAATAGCAATAAAAAAATAATTATTATTAAAATGATAAAAATAATAAAGAAGTAATAGTAATAAAAATAAAAATAACAATATTAAATATAGTAAAAGTAATAAAAATAATATTAATAATAATAAAAATAATAAAAACAATAAACAAATAATAAGAAGAAAAAGAATAAATAGTGCAAAAAAAGAATAAAAATAATAAGAAAAAGAGAAAAATGGAAATTAAAAAAAAAAAAAAAAGCTAGCAAGCAAATATTGAAGTACAAAATTTCATACCTCAAGATATAGATAAAAAAAAAAAGGAAAAAGAAAAGCTTGAAAGCCAAAAAAACAAAAAAATAATAAAAAAAAAAGAACAAAAATTTAAAATACAATTAAAATATGAGAAGGAAAAAAAACTGAGAAATAAAATTTTAAAAAAGGTTTTAAAACAAGCAAGTAAAATAAATGAATAAATAAAAAGAAAGCTTGAAAGCAACCAAAAAGAAAAAAGAAAGCAAGCAAACAAAGAGTTGAAGTACCAAAGTTAGAAAGAGTATATAGAATGATTTTCTATAGTAGTGATTAAGAGTGGCAATTCAGATTTGACACAACGAGACAACTCGAGTTTAACCCAAATCGATGGCATAATTGACATGAAATTGATTTGAAATAACTCAATTTTCAATTTTTTGTCAAATAAATTGAACAATAAAAATTTGTTTTTGAATATATCTAACAATACATAAAAGAGTCAAAGTTCTTTTTGCGTGATAGCCTCTATATTTTTTCTTTTTTATCTTTATTCTTTTGTAAATTTTTTTACATTTTAATTTTTGTTGTGTGCTTTTTAAAAATAAATTGCTCTTCACTTTAGTTCTTAATTATTAAACATCTTAATTTTCTTTTCACACCCACCATATTATTTCTTAAATTTTATTCAACATTATCATTAATCTATCTCTCTATTTTTTATTTTTTTGGTAAAAAAATTCTATTGTTGAGTCGTATGGGATATGTTGGGCTCTCCTCTATGTTTTGGGCCTTTATTGGCTTAGTTGGGCTTATTGTTTAGTTTGTTTATTTTGAAAGTGTCAAGTCAAAACTTACGTTTTGAAAGCAGGATATTAGTTGCTGCAGAAATGTAATTTCAAATTCGTGGAGAAGATCTGCAAAAATCTGAAGTTAGGCTTTCGAATTTGTTGGGCTCTTTTTAAAAGAAGAAATCAGCTTCATTAAGATAAGGCTCTGAGGATTTCGTGGAGCAGATCAAGATTTCGTGGAGCAGATCAAGACTATGTTGCGATTCTGATTTTAAACAGGATTTGAAACTGAAAAACAAATATCTGTTATAGATTTTGTTTTAGTTTGATAAGAGGTGTATTTAAAACCGTATCTCTTAATGGATTGGTGGTGAAGATCAAGATATTATCTTTAAAGAGATTGGAGTGCTGAGAATCTGGGTTAAAGGGAATAGCTACTGGAATATGCGAAGCAGATTACGTGCTTTGAATTTTGAGCTGATAACTGTCTTATCTGTAACTACAGATTCTGTGACAGATTCGGATTTTGAAACCAGATCAGGTTATAAAAGGTTGATACACGAGGTATCAAACCATGGACTGAAACTCCGAAAAAGCACAGTGTGCACAAGTTAAAGAGTGAAAGCATTCATTGAGTTTGATCTTTGAGAGATGATTTTGTGAGCTTTCGGGAGAAGGCGTTTTGAAGACGAGTGGTGCTCGTCAAGTTAGCCACTTAGGATGTTAGACACAGCGGCGTCGATAGTCAAGAGGGAGTCTTGAGTTGGATAAGTCCGATTGGTGTCTGTAACTTTTTGCCTATTAGTGGATTGCTTGATGCCTGGGCGTGGCCCCGTGGATGTAAGTCGGTTTGATTGAACCACGTTTAATCATTGTGTGGTATTTACTTTGCTTTTGTGTTTTGCCTTGGTAATCCTTAATCTTTTTATAAGAAAACACAATAATAGCAAACAACCGGTTCTAACAAATTCAAATCAACCCAGAAGCAAAATAAAGACCAACAGTGCACTCCCAAACCAGGAGGCAAGGTCACCAGAGCCAAAAACAAAACCAAGACAAGCAGCTTACAAGACAGAAGAAAGCATGTGTGTTAAGAATAGAAGATAGCTACTAAAAACAAATGGAAAAGATAAAATTTTTACCTTGCTTATTTCACCGGTTTAGTTCAGTTCAACTTGGTAAAAATTTATTTGGTAGAAACTTGAAATTACATTACTATTAAGTATACCAAAACATGGATTCAGGTACGACCTCTTGATTTCTTTGTTTTGCTTTTTTTTTTTTTTTTTTCTTTTAAATAATAATTCTAAGGAACTGGTTCTAGGTTCTTGATTTCTGTTACCGAAATATTTTTCTATTCACTGTATCCAGTAAATTAATTTAAGAAGCTTTAATATTTCCAATTAATCTCATCCAAAAAAGCATCTTAATTATTATTTTTCATGTAGTACTTGTTCACAATCCTCTTGTTACTTTATATATGTATAGAGTTGGATATAATTGCAAGTTTATTAGAAGTTGGTACTCATAATTATAATTGTTTCTGTAACCTAGCTTATTTTTCGTATATTGTTTTTTGGTTTTTTTCCCAACAAAAAGATTAGGTTATTCGATTCATTGACCTCAATACTTATGTAGCTGTATTTTTTTTTTTTTGGCCTCGACTTTGTATTTATAAATCTTTTTGCATATATTCTAGCAAAAAAAAAAAAAAAAAAAAAATCTCTCTCCGTAAATTTTAATCTTTCTAGATCTAGATTGGGTTATAGGGAGAATTTCCAGTAATACAAAAGTCCATCATATAGTATGGACTTAGATCTTTATTTTATTTTATTATTTTTTTTAATTTGAGTGATTTAGTAAGTGCCTGCATACCTCAATTTTCTCAACAAAATAATTTACTCTTTTTCTCCTTTTCAGATTGGACGAGTTGGACAAAATGCTTTCTAGATTTAATTTTAAAGGGTCTGGAATCAATAAAAGACTACTTGAATGGTACTTTTTAGCAAGGGATAACCAAAAATGGCAAATGAAAAATTTGGGTAATCATCAAATCCCAT
The DNA here is from genome assembly GCA_029231665.1 of Morus indica. Lineage (NCBI taxonomy): Eukaryota > Viridiplantae > Streptophyta > Magnoliopsida > Rosales > Moraceae > Morus > Morus indica. The sequence continues at coordinate 495,000 of JACAGA010000061.1, forward strand.
TGCTTTTGGTTCCCAGTAGAGGAAGAAAAGTTGTAAATGGAGTCTGTTTAGTATTAGGGATAACAAATTTTTAGAGTTGAACAAATTACTTCCTTGGTATGGTAGACATTTTTGTGGCTCTTCAAAAGGATGGTTAGCCACAATTGATGAGAAGTTAGTTATAACACTTCACAAAACCTTCATAGAAAATGAGGGGAATTTAGGGAATTTTGTGACCTAGCTTATATTAGACCGGTTAAAAACTCCACGTGGATTCATGTCACTCGTATGGAACGAGTTCTATTTGATGATGTCATCTAACTATAATGATAATTTCTATGCATTAACTTACGGGGGGAGAGTTTCATCGTTCGATGTTACCGATTCATTTGAATCAAATCTAAAGTCAATTGTAGATGAGATTTCAATGTTTAATGAAAAAAATTATTGTTATAAGAAATATCTAGTGGAATCATATGGAAGAGAGTTTTGGCAGGTTCAACCTTACATAAAAAAAGGTTTTTTTGAATAGCGAATTCAATCACGTGACCAAAAAGTTGTTAGTAATATATGTAGTGTATGATTTCAGAGACTCTAAAAGATTAGTGATCCTATTCACTTCAATTTTGCGAGAAAATACTTGTACATAAACACTTCTATTATTTACTAAAAATCGGATCAATTATATAATGAAATCTAATGTGCATTGGTTTAATAAAAAATGAAAAGTAAATCGGCCAGAGGCCATAGCTTAATAGTTTCATTAAGTATACTGAATATGTTGTGTGTACCAAATCTAAATGGCTATTTTGTGAATTTCCAAGTAATCCTGTTTAATAGTGCAAGATTTAGTAGATAATGCTTGTAAGGCAAATCTGAACAACGGAGAAAATTTGTTACAGTTCAACCATGCGCATGAATTTAGTTTAAATGTTGAACCAGAGCCAATGTGAACATAAAATGACATAAAATAAGGAAACGAAGGAAAATAAGTTGTACGTGATGTGTAAAACAACAGTTGCAATATACAAATTTTCATAACTGAATTTAAATTGTTTTCGGAAAAATTTCGAAATTTCCCCATACTTTTTACCTTATTTCCAAGTTTTCTTCCGAATTTAGTAATATTTGGACGTCAAATACCAGATTGTTAGGTGTTATTGGAGGTGAAATTACTTCCATACACTCATTAAAAAAAAAAAAAAAGTTCATCATCCTTTCAATTTAAGTTTCCAAATCAAATCCTTTTGAAAGCTTTTTTTTCTCCGAATAAAATTAAAAAAAAAACTTGTACCACCTCTAAATCGTTTCTTCACATTGACATACACCATTATATAACTTAATGAATATTAAATTAAACAGGCCACAGTAAAGTCATAAAATTCCATATCAAAAGCCAAGCCGAAACTGTATATACGTTAAATCTGTCCTCTTTTTATTTTATTTTATTTTATTTTATTGTGTGTACAAAGCTAGGCTAGCCATGCCTTGGATAGACGATCATGAGATAACGATGACACCAAAATTTATTCAAGAACTAATTGCGAAAATGACCATGAGGAGAAGCAAAAATGGTTTAGTAGCTACATAGTCTCTCAGAAGTTGATTAGCGCCCTTTGCACTGTAAAAAGTAAAGACGGCCGTTGTGATTACATGCATAACCTAAAAATAATTTCACGCTTTACTACACTATAAAGAGGGTTGAGGAAAGAATGAAACACAACTTGAAAAGAAATGCAAGTCACTAAACATTTGCTAAAAGTGACCAAGAGCCTAAAACATACGGAAAGGATAATACTGAAGAGAAGCCTCTCTGTGTCTTCCTTCTCTATCACTAGTGTAGACCATGTTTCAGTTCTAGTGGAAAAGTAGAAAAGCAGTGATCATGTAACGAGAGAAGCATATGTAAAAGACGTGACACATAAACATACGGACAGAATTTAGAACCATGATATATGAAAATGATCAAATCCCAAAAATATTTTCGTCCAACTATGCCATTGCATCAAAAAGGCATTACGTCAGTAGCCTAACAAAAGCGGGAACAGCCATGAGGAGTACTAAAAGGCCTCAATCTCAGTGGTCATGAAGGTTTTTTTTTTTTTTTTGTTTTTGTTTTTGTTTTCTTCTTTTTATTTTTTGGATAGAACTCGATGATATTCATGAAGTTGTCTACTCGTTTGATTTCCTGTATTCTGGTTTCAGCTCGTATGTCCCTTGATTAGCTCCTTTGTTGTTGTAGACACACAGATCTTTGAGTAAGTCTTTTAGAAATTGCTGCAAAGAGATTCCATCAAAAATCAATTTGTTATTAACAGGCAGTAAAGGCATAACGATGAATGAAAAAGAAAAATAGAAAAATGGTTTTGAACTAGTAAAATACTAACTGTATGTTCCTCTTGATATCTTCAATGCCACACTTTTTACAGAATGTCTCATAATTGTAGCATTTATCCTTAGAGGCAGATAAGTCAAATATTTAACGAGTGTAAGGAAAAAAAAAGTAATTAACAAGAAAACATACTTCAGGTTGGTCCGTCTCATGGATCAGTTGTCTTAAAGACCAATTTGGTTGCCTTTCAAAGAGCTTAAACATGATCTCTTCCATTTCTCCGCGATCCCGCCTTATTCGTCTGGTGTCAGACCCCTTTGTCATCATTTTCTTCTTATCCTACATGAACACATCAGTCTCCTTATTGCTTAAAGATCAAAAAGGGAAGGATAATTGAAGATGTATACACTTGAAGGGCACTTCGGTGGTGGCATGAAGCTGTATCCCCTTAAAGATGAAAGTACCAAAAAAAGAGAGAGCATTAAGAACTAGCTAATACAACATCTGAACTAGATTGACATCCTTTAAAAGCTCTTTCTCATACTAAATTAATCCCACTCAAATTTAACAAAGAGAGATTTAAAATAAAAGAAAAGTACAAAATTATTTGAGAAGATTCAAAATGATTACTAACAAAAAGTCTACTGAAAAGAAAACAGACATGAATAAAAATAACAAATGGAGACATTCTACTGAACGGACAGAACTTTTCCTTTGATAACCAATCCTCATAGTAGACCTCTTTAAAAACTTACTACGAAAACCTGAAGGGGCAAAATCTAGCTAAGAAAATAGAGTGTCAATGCTTGAATTTACATCGAAATTAGTTGAATCTCTTACTCGAAAAACCATAGATATCTCGCTGCAAAAATATGCTGATAAAAATGCCTTTTTTATTCACAATAGTATAATGAAAAGAAAGGCGTTTGGAGTTACACATACAGAAGCAATGGTCAACATCCCTGGCATAGGCCTCATACGAGCGCCGTTGTCGTTGTCAATCACCTGAAAAACAAGAATGTGAAAAAGTGAAGGACTACTAGTAAGTAAAAGTTATTCGATTACTTATTACGAATTGTTAGAATATTATGAGAAACCTTAATCTGCCTCGTTCTAGTCATATATTGTTTAGTTCGTTCGCGGCAAAGCTTTCCGTAGTTTTCAATGTTGTCATCATGTGGCTTCATGTCAAATTTGTGCAGAATTTTCCCCTCCACAGACAGATTTCCTATAATGAAAAAGGAACCTCATCCCTTGAGTTCAATTTTTCAAATCGGTGACCAAATGTAAATCAATGGGACTATCTATACATAAAAGCTCATAAATGATCCTGCATTTATTTTAAAGATAGTACTGTACTTGACTATCCTTCTGCCCTATAATGCTCAAATAATAAGTTGCGTTTTGCATAAAAAAGGTAACATGTTTGCATGAATTTGAGATTGAATGTTACCTGAAGAAAAATTGAATAATACCTATCCTAAATTCATCATATACTCTGTTCATATAATATTCTAATCCTAACATCAAGTGCTTCCTGTTTCATATGAAGCATTTATTATTTTGATGTTACATTAGGAAAACTTTAATTAGTGTCTTTATTACAATCTCTGCAAACTATATATCTATAGGTTGAACTTTAAAGCATGTATGATAATTGTGACGTTTAACTTAAATTAAATGTCCACAAAGAGAATCATATATACGATCGGCCAGATTTCAAATGCATGTTTACCTTTTGAAGACTCCGAAAACACGGACATAGGGACAAAATCTGTATACATGTCCATGCAATAACTCTTGGGGGAATTGCCAGATTCTGTGCCATCCAATTCCATGGTGAACTGCATTTATTTTGTAGTCGTGCGTAAAGAGAAATGACAAGAAGAGCATATAGTGTGTACATGTGTGTATATATATGTGTGTATATATTATATATATATATATATATATTAAAATAAAGAACCAAGCCAATAAAATAGTAAAAAGAAGGAAATAATGCCGTGTTTAGAATTCTTCTTGTTTTTCAAGAAAAAAAAAAAAATAAATTTTTAAAATGACGTTTGACACAATAAAAGACAAAAAAAAGAATGAAAAATGAATTTTTAGTTTAATATAAAATGAAAGAGACATGAAAAATTAATCATTTTTATTTTTTATTTTTATTTTATTTTCTCTTGAGTAAAGAAACATTAATGAAATTTTTTATATTGAAAATAATCTCTTGATAAAATTATCAAATATATTTTTAAAAATAATTTATGTCTGAGATTAAAAACATTTTTATTTCTATTTTTATATAAAAAAATAAAATCATTTTAAAACGAGTTTCAAACGTACCTTAAATTTTTCATAATTCACATAAATTCTCAAGGACTTCAAGTTTAGGTGATAAAAATACTTGGATGAACTATCAAATCTTTCCAATATTAATCCTGACACTAACCACAAAATTTATACCTCTTTTTTCTCCTTTTCTTTTTATCTGTTGTAAAGGTGGAACAAAATCATACATTAAATACTAGACATGGAATCGAAAATGGGTTTTAGGATAAAACCCCAAAACCCAAATGAAACCAGAAAGATTCAAGAACCCAACAGTATCTACTCTACAGTGCATGGAGATCAACAAGAAAAGAAAATAATGCATGCAAAATTAAACAGTAAATTAGAAAAAGGCTAAAAAAAGGTACCTTAGTAGCATCGCTGGGATTAAGAGGGTCGATAGCGAGGACTACCTTGGCGATGGGAAGAGAAGAAGAATCACGGGAAGAAGAGGAAGAAAAAGAAGGAGATTTTTGTAAAGAGCGAGAGACAATGGGAGGGCATTTCAGAAGCCAAACAGCTCTCTCGGCTTTGCTCGTGTCCAAGTTATGCTCATTATAACTCGTCGCCGTCGCCGTGGCTGCATCCATGGTGCTCTTCTGCTCCTTTTGCTTCTGCTTCTCTTCCATGGCGCGAGAGAGAGTGAGAGAGAGATCAGGACGTTGTTTGCTTGCTTTCTCGATGCAAGAAAAAAGGAAAAACCGTTATAGATTTTTATTTTCTTGAACGAACCCAACACTCGTATATATTTACTGAGTAGCACTGCCTCGCCACTCTGCCATTTGGATTTTTATTATTATTTTTTATTTTATAAGAATTTTCCGGTGGTCTTTTTACTGTTGGGGTCTGTTTTTAATTATTAAATTTTATTAAAATTACATTAAATTAAAAAGAATGTAAAAAAGATATTTTTTAATATAAATTTGATGTGTGAGAACAGAGAATTATTAGTGCCTCGTTCATTTCACCGATTTGAGTTTTAATTTTAAGTTTCTACAGTAAAAGTTATTAAAAAATGTCACATCTAACTTTTTCTGTTACAGTAAAAAGCTCTAAAAAAATATTACATTTTAACTCAAATTAAAAACTCAAATCTGTGAAGTGAACAAGGCCTAGATTTATTTTTTTCCTAGACCTATAAGACAAGTTTTTTTTTTGTTTTATTTTTATTTTTTACATTTCTTTGTTTTACTTGTCATTTAGTCTTATTATCAACTTCTCATTTGTTTGTATCATTATCAAAAACAATTAATGCTTTTCTAAAGAAGCAATTAAAAAGTTATAAGCGATTTGGGAGTAAATGACCCTTTTTACGGTTTCTTTAATAAATGAAAGAAATTCTGTAAAATGGTCATTTTTTTATTAATTGTAGTTTATGACCGAATAATTTGATGATTGATTACTGATTAATCTAACTATTTATCATTGATAAATCAACATCAATTAGAGATTAATCAATTTTAATTAATAAACTACCAATTAACCATTGATAAATTGATGATAAATCAATCTATAATTGATTAATAATAGTTTATTACCAAATGACTACGTATAAAAACAATCACTTATAATTCTCTAAAAATAAAAAGTTTGGTCATTTTTAAAAAAGGTGGCCTAAAAAGACCATTTGCCCAATTTTTCCACCCTAAAATAAAAAATATACAACTTAAATAGACTTTGATGAAGATTTGAGGATTAAAAATATGTTAATTCTTCAAGGAAAGTTACGTCATATATCTTTTTATTCTATCAAAAGAATTTTTTAAAAAATTATTCGTAACTAATTAGTACTAATATTTCTTATATTTATTCTTAATTTTAAATTATGATTCATAAAATTCTATAATATTTTTTTTCACAAAAAATATACGTAAAATGAGAATAATTTTAAATTATAATTTTAAATATACGAATTAAACTTAAAATTTTTTAGAGAATTGAGGAATTTTTATAATTAAGTCTGAAAAATGCTAAAGTCACACTAATTTCTCTAAATATCATTCACTTTCTTACTCTCTTTCTTCTTCTTTTGCCACTTGTCTGTTTATTTTCCCCAAAAAAAAGGAACAAAATTCTAAACCATCTTTCTACCATTTATTACTTTTATGCCATTAGTTGAAACTTTCTGATTTAAGAGCATATTTGATTACAACTATACGTACGTATTCTTCATTCTCATCTATTTTGCTTTCGTTAGAATATTAAACTTATATTGGAACCCAAAAAATAAAGTCCATAATTGTGGGAAAAAAGATTATATATATTCACGTTAGAAACCAATTCGATTGAATTAAAAAAGAAAAGCTGAAAGTTATGCATTTATTTATTTATTTTTTCTATTTTTTTTCCTGAAATAAGAACACTTTTTCTTTTAATTTACATGGTTGTTTACTATTAAAAAGGAAAAAAGAAAAACGTGAAAGAAAAGTTTGGCTTATAAATATTTTAGTTTCGTCATGTTGAGGAACAAACGCTTTAAAAACAAGGTTAAAATTTTTAGTAAAAAAAACGTTAGAAATTTTAGTTCTAAAATAAATTGGTAAAAAAAAAAAGTGGGTATTTGTCCTGCGAATAATAATTTCTTAAAAAGGATAAGCGGATTTAGCAAAAAAAAAAAGAAAAGAAAAAAAAAAGAGGTTATAGTACAAAAAAAAAAAAAAAGGATAAACCACCTCCCATGCAGGCTCTAGTATCAACAAACATCACATATTTGTGATATTTAGTAGAGGGATTCGTTCTCTGATTCGAATCATGATTCGTAGTTCTAATTACATGGTTCTAATCCCTGACCAAACGGAATTAATATTATGTTTTCAACAATGAAGAAAAATACAAAAAAAAAGAATGTTTTAACAAAAAAGAAAAAAAAAAGAATGGTATTCTTGTAATAAATGACAAAAAGGGGATCAACTTTTGGTTTGATTTGTTATGAGAAAATGTAAAGATAAGTGGCAAAAGGAGAATTCTAAACTCGAATAAGCGAAATAAACAGGGTATTTCTGTCTTTCTATTACCGCCATTTATGCACCAAGAAGTAGCGCACAGAATATCTAGGAAAACTACTTATGTGTACGTTTCAACTTTTTACAGCGTCCAGTTTTGATAAATTTTTATTACATTTTGATATTTTTGGTCTTAATGTAGTTTTATTATTATTATTAGGGAAATTATCATGGTATATATTATTAATATAATATTCCTTCAAATAAAAAAATAGCATGAGCTTATATTTATAAATGCAGACTATTTTAGTGTATATATATGCTTGTCTCACTTTAGTTAATAGGATGTATATTTTCATTTTCATTTCATACAAAGTTACACGTGAGGATGGCACGTGAGGAATTATTAAATTAGTGGACACTCGATTATTGCCTCTATTATACACGTCAGAAGAGGGGGAAAAAAGAAGGATTTTGGAGGGAAAATCATATAAAATCCCGAGGGACGTTTGGAAGGGGGATTCGTGTCATGATTCGAATTATGGTTCATGACTCACTATAGTATTTTTTCTCATAAAAAATATACGTAAAATGAGAATGATTCTGAATCATGATTCTGAATCTATGAACTAAACGTCTCCTGAATCTCGATAGCAACTGAACTAGGGCACAACGATTGAATTTTTATTTTCAGGCTAATGGCTACCTCTGAAAGGAAGAATTTGCCAAACTATGAGTTTGATGGTGACAACAGTCGAGGAAGCAACAACTCCAGTGGCATGGGCCGAAGAAGCCAGTTGAATCCTTATGATGCATGGTGCGATTTGTCAATTAGGGAGCCACATTATATTAATTGTCTCAGATTAAGTTTTAAATTTATAACCTTATAGTTCTAGTTGTGCCCTTATTTTATAAGAAAAATTATAATTGTATCCCCTAATGTTTTCATATTGATTTTTTTTTTTTTTTTTTTTTACTCATCCAATGAAGAATGATTGATGGTGGTTTTATTATGGTTCTACGCACTCTGTGGAAAAAGTCTAACCCGCTATGACGCCTCTATGGTTGCATGCGGAAATTCTATTTTGAATGAATTATCATCAGATGTAGAAATTTGATAGACACATATAGAGAAGAAGAATTCAAGACTATATATGAAGGAATTGTTAACCGATCAAGAACAAAAGACTAGTTATGCTAGTTTTTATATCAATGAAGCCATTTTAAACCAAATTTTAAAGACGTTCTTTTTATTTTTTATTTTTTATGGTGGTGTAACCACATTGTAGAAGCTAAAAAGAAAAAGAACCTGCCCAATATGGTACACAAGGTATAATCATAAAAAGAGAACATGTTTATAGCATCCAAATTCGTAAAATTTATTGGTTAACAAATAGATCATTTTATCAATGCTTTTGGTTTTACGATTTTTTTAGCAACCCTAACATTGTTTATTTATCGTCTAATGTTCTTCGCCGTGATATAACAGGCCTTCCTTGATACAATTCATTTAGATGATCAAGATTGAGTACGTCTTTTTCTTCCCTGCCTTTTCCTTTTAAATTTTGTGAGTTTCTCTAGTAGTTCCTATAAAAATAAGACTATCATTGTTCCTTACTTTTCAGCCGTTAAATTTATATTAAAATTTATCTGTTCTGTATATTTTTTCAATCAGAATTTTAATCAGATTCAACGGTCAAAAACTAAAACTACCGATAAAGAGGGACTGCCGAAAAACACTTCCTTAAATTTTACTCGAAAGGTTTTATAAGGTTTAATTTGTAGGCATTGACAAAAGAATAGTAAATATGATTGATCTCTCGTACAGCACTTCTAGTTCCATTGGTGATAACACTTATTTTACTTCTTTTTTAAGTGGCTTTCTTTCTTTGTGAGTTGGTTTTTGCCTGAGGGGCTGACAAATTTATGATCTTCTATTTACTTTTTTCTTATTTGATAACATTGAAAGGGGGGATTTGGTAGAGTAAGCTGTAGGAGTCCGAGTCGGCTAATAGACGTCGATCTAGTTGAGATGTATTTGTTGCTTTCCATATCAGTTAACCTAATTTTCACTCATTATTACGGGGTGTTAGAGCCTCTTTTACTGTAAATTTTACAATTGTTGACAACGGATATTTTCTATTTGATTGTGCAGAGGAATACTCCTCTATTTCTAAACAAATATAGGGTGAAAATCCTCATTCCACATGAGATACTTCTTTATTTGTCCCAACTTTATTCACTAAATTGTAGGTACATCCCACTCCACTCCATTTAACTTCCAAACAAAAAATAAACACCATAATTCAAAATTATTAACTTAATTCTTTTTCTTGAATGTAAATTCCCAATTAGTAAGCACACCCTTAAACATTTTGAACCTTACAAAGGTAATTAATTGAGAGTTCCCTTATGGCTAAAATAATAAAGTGGCCTTTGCTTAATAATTAGATGCAGTAGCCTTAATGAGCTTACCCTTAAGCCGGCATTGTGACAGCGACACACAAAAGGCTTCAAAACAAGTCTGAATATATAATAACCTCAGTTCCTGTTCTTGACAACAAGCCAATCATAAACAAAACGAGGGACATAAGAGCATGCTTGATTCCCTCACTAGTCATGTCGGAACAGATTCAGAACTGTTGCTCCCTACGGAATCCTGTTTTCTTTCTGCCTGAAGAGATGACGCAATGACTCGACATAATTAGAACCATTATAGTTGTAATTAGAAATGTATAATGAGATTTTCTACTGTTTCTTGACAAGAACCAATACCACAAACACAATATTAGGCAAAACAAAAATATTGTTATCTTCTATCAGTATTTCATACCAGAGCTGAATCAGAATTGTTGCTCCCAATAGAATTTTGTTTTCTTTCTGCCTGAAGAGACCGGCACAGTGATTCAAGCTTCTCTTTCTGTTTCTTTGTTTTCTCCAACTGTTTTTTCAACCGCTCGCGCTGCTCATGAAAAGGAAAATCAATTTCAGTATCACTTTGAAATAAACATGCACTCTACTTTGCCCACGAAAAAAAAAAAGGCAATTAACATGAGATATATCCTCGAAGCAGGTGGCTGGTAAGGTAACACGGGAATATATACAAAATAGTGAGAGGTGGTAGAGGGACTGGAAGAGAATGTGTATAGGTTTGAGATTCTATCTACCATTTGACTATAGATAGGAAAGATTGTACAAATATAAGCAGGACTTACCTCGTCAACGAGTTCTATAAGAGTAATGTCTGATTTCTCAGATTTGCTCTTCAAGAATGAATTTTCCTTCTTTAGTTCCTTAATAGATTTTGCCATCTACGTTTAAATACGTGACAAGCAGAAAAAGGGAATAGCTTCGTTAATAAAAATGCACTGACATAGAAATGAACAAAAGTATGCCTTAATCAGTCATAATTCAAGAAAATTTATACCTTTTGAATATCTTGCTTAAATGTCTCAAAAACTTCGTTGCTTTTTACCAAAGCATCCTGCAGAAGAGCTCCCAAAAAAAAAAAGAGGATTTAAGATCTCAGTAGTATATCATCATTTTCAGTACCAAAGCCTTTCCACACAGCTCAAAATATTTCCATTTTGCAAAAGAATATGCCTAATTTTTCCAAAGTCGAGAATGCGACATGGATTCAAGAGTTCTTTTCTTCTCACTGTTTTTTTTTTTTTTAAAAAAAAAAAAAAAAAAAAAAATTAGAAGAACAAAATACAAAACAGATTACTTATTAACTGAGGTAAAGCATTGGAAGCCCTGCTGAGTACAAGCACGTCTAGTAGACCACCTAAAATAAAGGAAACTATTGACATATATTTAACAACTACCCACTTGCTTAAAACGATAATAACAAAATCAAGGGAATAAAAATCACACACATGATGCTGAAACTATCAGCTTTTACTTTAAAACTACACAAATCCTGGTAAGCATTTATGGTTCCAAGTACTCAGCGTACTAAGACTACATATCTAGTCATTTAAGGCAAAACATTTGAAAATCTTTTATCTCCGTGAATGATTTGAGCAGTGATAGAAGGCCAAGGCAACACATAAGATGGGAAGTTCGACCTGAAATTGTTGAAACTTTTCTCCATCAGCTGTCAGCTGTAATCGCAAATTCTTTTCAGTTGCTAGTAATTGTGACACCTGTTCTGCATATAATTTTATCTGGGACTGTTCCTGAACTAATTTCTCCTCATTTTGCTTAATCTTCAAATCAGCAATCTGAAGTTCCAGTGATTTCTGCTTTAACTGCGCATCAAATCCAAACAAATAAAAGAGTCATGAAGAATGACATTAACAATTTCCTATCCTGAGTAAAATGACTTCAGCAAAAGGAGTTAAAAGGGCATTTACCTTCTGTTCAAATTGCTTTTCTGAGAGAGTATACTGCTCAACAAGGTGCTTCAGATTAGATCTTAACCTGAGCACAGAGAAATGCAAATTAAATTTAGAAAACTAGGAGATATTAGTACAGTCCCAGTACTAGATAATTCCTTTAATAACAAGCTTCAAGTTGCAAAATGGTTTCATTTCTCATTCTCGTCTTTTTTAACGTTGAAAGTTGCAAATGCAAGTCTTACATCTCATTCTCCTTTAGCTGAGAGAGACATTCGTTCTTTTGCTCATCTAGCTTATTGCTCACATCCTATAACCAAAGAAAATATCCACATCAAGATGTCAAAAGCAATAGGTCACTGATCAAAGGTCTAACAATGATGACAGATTATCCTGTATTCTTATATCCATATCAGGCATCAACATCAGCCCCATGGTTCTTATATGGTAAAACATGGGAAAATCATCTGGTGCTCCATGCAAAATATATATGGCTTTAGCCTAGACCATATATATGAAGCTTCAAATATGCAACTAAACCAGAATATGCGATTCTACAAGTTACAGTCACAGATAGAAATCTTGCTCCAATTATTTTTCCGGAATTATTACATTCGTAATGTCCTCCTTTTAGCAATTTTTGGCTGTAATAATTATAACAAGAGTTTTGTATAAACTTGCCATCAATAAAGTAAAAGAATATCTCTCTCTACAGGATTAGCTCTCAATATAATTTCACAGCTTACATCTATTTCCTGAGCAGTCTTAAGAGTTAAAAGTAGTTTGAAGACTGAAACTCTTCATTTCAAGTAGGTAACCAAAATATCGTATATATTGTGGATAAAAATTCAATGCTAAACCAATCATTCACATGCTTGTGTTGATGCAAACTAAAGAAAAGGACTTAAATATAGGAAGAACTACCAAAGAAGAAAGATGGCAGCATAAGATGCAGAAAGCGACGTAGAAAATCCAGATATGTTAATACAAGAAAGGAAGATAATATAACCAAACGTCAGAGAGAGAAAGAGATCCAAATCCAACCTTTATTGCATCTTGGAACCTAGCTGACAAGTCTAACCTTAAAGTTTGTCCCTCGGTGGACACCCGTTTACATTCATCCTGTCAGAAATATCAGTGAGGCATCAAATAATTACCAGTACAGATCAGTTTCATAATTAAGAATCAAAAGGGAAAAAAACAGTAGAGAAACTATCCATATTGAATCTGTATTCAAAAATTACATACTACAGTTCAAAAACAGACTTTAGGGCACCTAGCCAACATCAACAATAAAAATAAATACCAGGGATGTTAAAAGAATACCTACCATTAACACTTTGTTTTGACGTTGCAGCTCCCGGCACAATGACTCAAGTTTATCTCGGACAGCAATGGCTACCAAAAAGAATAAGAAGAAGGGGGTGAACCACACTGAAATTTATTAATTAGGCAACAGTGTTGCTTATATCTCAGACGACAATGGCTACCAAAAGGAAAAACAAAAAGAAGAGCTCCATGTGTAACCATAAGATTAACCATTAATATAATATATCGACATGCCTGTATCTCTTTCAGTAAGAACTTGCTGATATTTCAAAGTGAACTCTAGGAACTCTTTTTCTGATTTGAAGGTACGCTTTGCACTCTTACGCTTGGTCTCACTGGTTTCCTGGGTAAAGAGGATCCAACCAAAAAGCTTTAGAATTGACTAATTTCAATACATACATGTAGATATATTATACCGTGTAAATAAACAACAGAAAACACAGTCAAAGATTAGGCATGTCTAGTTTACTCCCACTCTGGAATTGAGCAAATCACATGTCAAAGCCATAAATCAGTAGAATTCTGTTTCTGGAGATAATACCCATTAGAAATTAGAATTGTAAAAGAGCTTATGTTATGTTCTCAGAAAGAAAAACTTTAAGAATTTCTTAATAACCTACCTAGTTTCTAAATAACAACGAATTTTTCTTAATGTACCCACAATCTTAATATCATAATATGCAAGTTTTGTCACCAAAAAATAAATAAAACTAAGAAATAATCTAATAACAGTACTCTTTTTTAACATGATGTGAACCAAAGATCGATAAACACTGACTGCTTTTCTATTTTTCGAAGCATCTGCAATCTCTGGTGAAGACGTTTCCTTTATGTCAGTTTTTACATCTGAGCCTCCTGCAGTGGCTGCAAAAGAGATGATAAGTGAGGCCAATAAACTGATAAGTGAGGCCAATAAACTAGTATAAAAAACTCAAAAGCAAAGGCACAACAAATAACTTTATGCAAATTTTAAGGAAAAAGAAGACTACGTGTCTCTGAAATTTGACATTTTTCTCTAAGTTGTTCCTTTTCCCCACGACAATCTGACACCCCAACGGAAGCCTCCGCAGAAGATTCAGTGGAATCCGGTGTGACGAATGCACCTTCTGACTGCTCCACAGAGCCCTTTCTTGGTGCCTCAACTGAAGCATCAAAAATCTCTGATTCAGATAATACAACAGGAAAAGTTCTCAGTTTATGAGTCTTTTCTGTCCTACCCTCGATTTTTTGGAACTCATGTGAGGAAGACTCGTCAAGGGATTCACTTGAGCAATCAACTTCAGAGACATCACCCTTCTTGTGATTACCCAAAAGCGTCTCTTGTTCTAAATTAGGAGTTGCAGGAGCCACAGGCTCCATGGAGCCATCGACAAATCCATCAGGCAAGGAATCCACTTCAGGAAGCTGATTTGCATCAGGGTTCTCCATATTACCTTTAAATCAACACTCTTAATCAGAATTAGCAAAATTTACAACCATCACCTACGAAATTGCTATTAACTTTAAGCAAAAATTCAAATGATGAATAATTCGATTCAGGTTTTCAACATTGAAAGCCCCATTTCAAATAGGAATCTGGACATTGCATTAGCAGAAATCTTGAAAAAATCAACCTATAATTGTTCAATTTAACATACTGAACTGACCTATTTAGCGTGAATTCATACCTACCCAGCTTCTGTATTACCATATTGACACTGAATACAAACTAGATTCAACATAAACCTAGATATAAGAAATCAAAAATAAAATAAATAAAGAAACCAAAAAAATAAAAAATCCGCCTTGGCTCCCAAAAGTCTATTGGAATTTAGAAAGCCACAAATTCAATAGATTCAGGTTAGGGGGAAAAAATGTTGCTTGTTTTTTTCTTTTCTTTTTCACTAGCCATTCAATCGCCAAAGAAACAAAAGCATCATTCGACAACTCAGTTTCCGTGCTATTTTTCAACACTTTCCTAGTAACCATACAGCAAAAAAATTGAGGGACGCTTATCGAAAGAAACGGAAATAGAGATGCAGAACGAAAGAAACCAGCAATTTGATAAAGCAAACAGATTAATTCCAAAGAATTGGAGAAAAGAAAGACGAAGAAAGCAGAGAAATTACCAGGTAGATTGGAAGGAGAGAAAGAAGAGAGTGAGGAAAGCGATAAAGAGTGATTTTAATTAATAGAATCTGGAAATCTGGGAGGGAGGTGGGTTCCGCCAAATTGAGTGAGATTTCGTACCAGCTCTCTGTATTTTAGCGGACGCAAAATCCACTTTTCTCTTTTCTTCTTAAAGGAAATTTCGAAAAAGAAAAAGAAAAAGAAAAAGTATTTTCGAAATTTCCAATGAAAAAAAAAATCCAAAGCAAATGAACTAGTTCGTTTTCTTACGTGTCAATATCTTAAATGCACTTTTTTTCTGGGCTTGTGCAAAATAAAAAAAATAAAAAAATCGTTATTTTACCTTTTGAATTTAAAATTTAAGTTTTATTATAATATTTTTTAAAAATATTACATTTAATTTTTTTATTATAGTAAAATTTTTTACATAAAGTTTGATTTTAACTCAAGTAAAAACTTAAATTAACGAATTAAACGAGTCAAATTATTCTTTTTGGTTTCTCCTGTTTTATCTTTTAGCCAGTTCCATTTACGGATTTAAATTTTTAATTTAAGTTGAGATGTGTCTTTACGTGAAAGCTTTTCAATATAACAGAAAAATTAGATGTAATTTTTTATAAAAATTTTTAACTGTAGTAAAATTAGAATTGAAAACTCAAATTGATAAATTAACGATGTCTTAATTTTTCATTTATTTTATTCATCATAAAATAAAAAATTTGATGATGATCCAATTCTTTTGAAGAACTTTAAATTAATCTCAAATAATAAATTCTTTCTATTTTTTGGGGGGGATTATGTCGTTTTTTCTCTATGTCATGGGTTTAATCGGTCCAGGATGTTGTTTCATTTTCATAAGACCGCGTCGTTATGAATTTTAATTCGTGTCTGTCGTTGTCGTTTTCAATAATCCAGGTTGTTTGCAATAATGCTGTCGTCTATTTAATTTGATGTCGTTGTCTTTTTCTCTCATAATTTGGTCTCATTATTTGCAATGTAGAATTGTAGACTACTGGCTACTGCTATGGTTTTCAGGATGCTGTCGTTTTTTTTGTTTGTTTTGTTGATGCTGTCGTTTTTTTGTTTGTTTTGTTGATGCTGTCGTTTTTTTCGTTTATCTTATACATTTATATTTACATTATTTTTTTTTCCTTTGGTCGTTTTTATTTATATTTGTGCTTTCATGTTAAGTGTCCTTTTTCTGTTCGACGTCGTTTCAAGGATGTTGTCGCTTTTCCTAAATATTACGTTGAATGCTCGTTCGTGAGAAATTTGAGAACGTTTCATCTGGTTTATGTCCCGTTCATTTTACCGATTTTAGTTTTCAGTTTTAAATTTTTACAGTGAAAAACTATCAGAAAATGTCACATTTCTCAAAAAATGTTATATTTCAACTTAAATTAAAAATTTAAATCCGTGAAGTGAACGAGGCTTAATTTGTTAATTTGTGTAAAGAACAATTTGCCGTATCAAACAATTTTGCTAAAGCAATATTACTGACTTGACTACGACATGTCGTAAAGGTGAGCATCCACGTGAGTCAGGAAACGTTCTTTTATCCGTTCTCATCAAAACAAAACAAAACAGAAGAAAACATTGGACTAATTGTAGTCATTTTTCTGAAGTCTGCAACAGTTGTTTAAAATTAATGTCGTTTCCATTACGCTATTGGTTTTCTGATGTTGCTTCCTAAGACCATGTCGTTTTCAAAGTTGTCATTTTTTTTTTATTGGAAGACTTGACCTTCAACAAATGTAAAATGGTGAAAACATGTGAATTAGGAGCTAAGACTAAAGACTAGTACTTCAAAAGACAAGTAAACTTCCAATTACAACAACAGTATGTTAGAGAACATTTAGGTATGGCCATCTAGGAGAAAATTTTCTTGAACAAAAAGTGAAAACAACCAAGAGTAAGACTCATTACTGACTCTAGATGTTATCTATATCTTGTGTTAGACTTGAAAGAAAGAGTAAGACCGACAATCGACTCCACACAGCAAGTTCCATTAGAGATCAAGAATGCGGAGATCAGATTGCCGACAGTTTTCCACTGAGAAGAACTTTCCGGGCACGTTTTCCGATTCTGAGAATCACGTCTAATGAGGCAACGGGGTAAACTTAAACCGAATTTGCAACATAAACTGCTCTCCTTGTTAGCTAGCAGAGTGCAATCAAGAATTGGGTTTTTGCCTCTTTTTCTTGGCAGCTTTGGCAATAGCATCTGAGATCTCCCTTTTTCGCTTATAGTTATTGTTCTTGTTGCTGTTGTCAATGTTGTTAGTATTGTTATCATTGCTGGGATCTTCCTCGCCATTATTGTCATCATCGTCCACGCTTGCTAAACCAGAACCATCGCCTTCACCTTCCAGATTATCATTAACAAAAAATTTAAGTCTCCACAAGGTAGATTCAGACTGCAAAGGGAACACAATACTTTCAGTAACCATTTAGTTGAAAAATGTCAAGAATGTCGTATATAGAAAAGCAGACAACACTTGAGAAATATGCAAATGATGACCTGAGCATCAATGTCGAGGTTCACCACTTCAGCAGCAGGCTGGAACGTGGGATCAGCTTCAGCAACAATCTCCAACGCCCTAGTAAGATTTTCAGGAGTCATTCTGGCGAGAGCTGCCCCAATCCTTCTCTTCTCTTCTACTGAAAATTTTCTGAAACCATGGTCTCAGTATTAGATTACACAACCGTGGATATGAAAAACTAGTGATTCATATGCAAGATCAATCATTTATGCGGAGTTCCTCTTACTTTTGGTTCAAGAAACACGCATCCCCATAGGCTTAATGTGGTACTATAAGCTGCCATGAACATGCTGTAGTTCGGTTCATAGCGTGCGTAACAGTGCTAATAAAATTTCAACTTCATAAAATTTACGTACGGTGTAAACAAGAAACAGTTGGAAATTGTAGATTCCTGAATCTTTGCCAACCAATTGATGTTTCCGTCCTTCAGAACTAGGTTGCTTACGTGAAAAGGAGTTTCATTTGTGTCACAATGTGATTGCTCTTGGGGATTTTGCCATCGACGTTTTTCTTTTTCATTCAGAAATAAAATGCTCGCTAACCAGTGAAGATACATCACCTTAAAACCAATTCCCCCTTAGATGTGTAAACATGATTTTCAATGCCGTTGAAAAACTCAAGGAACCAAAAACACGCACATTACTTGGTAGATCTATAATAGAACCGTGTTTCAATTGGATATTTAGCTATGAAATACACACATGAAATGATAAACATCGAACCTGCACTTCAGAACAACCATTTCTCGAAGTTCTTCCAAATGTCCATCAATCTCATTCAGCTGAAAAGATACATGTATAGTCAAGCCAGATTACCATCATACTTTCAATTTTTAAAAAAATTTAAAAAAAAGAAATAAAAAGGACTGCCTAAAAATAAAAAATAAATAAAAAAAAAACACACACACACACATTTAAAAAAACAAAAAAAAAAAAAAGGATTAAGGCTACTGAGAAAAAGGTCTTGGACATGCTTGGAAAAATCTAGAGAATATTCATGGATCTGTTTAATTAATTTCAAATATCTGCTGATAACACACCTCATTGCTCACATCTCTAGCCACTTTGGCATACGCAGCCTCGTGAGCAAGTTGCTCCATCAACTTTATCTCCGCCACCTCTGCTTCTCGTCTTTTTTCCTGCAAGTATGTTGCTCTGTAAGTTAAAAAGTGAACAAATCAACAAGTTACTCTATATATAAATACAATGAGGATATCCTGTGCTTTAAGACTTGTAAATACCTCTTCCAACACCTTAGGCAGCAACTGTAGCCACTTCTCGTCAAACTTTTTCAGCAACGTTTTGGCCATATCATAAACATCGCTTTTCTCATCATTATATTTCATTGCATTTTTGAAAACCAACCTCACATCAGCACATATTTGTCGAACATTTTTATATCCAGTGCCATCCCTAGCCTCCATTTGATTTTTTATTGTACTGAAATCCATAGGTTTGTCAATTACCTAATTATATGAGAACATCAATTAAAAGGAAAAAGGAGAAATCCAGTACAAGGGAAAAAATAATTAAGGATCTGCTAGCAGAAGTTGAGAAATGGAAAATTTTAGTAGCAAGAAAAATTAAGTTATAAAGTTTAAGTATGCAGGATAAACATCCTAATCAACCTCTTATCTCAGTGACACCCTTAAGTAACATGGCTCAATTATCTTAATTTGACAAATAATTTGAGAAATAAGTTATGGATCACAATTGTATAACCCCTGTTCAGTTGTACCCAAACAGTACATATAGTCCATCTGGGATAGTAAAATAAATATGCGAAAAATTCCAAACTCTAACCTCATGCAAGTAAAACAAGGAGGCCAATGGAGACCCGTTATGAAGTCAACATTAGTATCCTTTATAATGTACTCATTCACCGAGACATTTGTTTCAATCACATTGAAAAAACCATGGAAAATATATTTTAACTCTACAATTTCCTGTTAAGATTGTGTGTATTCATTGTTTTCCGCAACTATGAAGGCACACCAATTACATGTTTTGAGTACTGTAGTAAAAGAAGTTGGATCAACAACATATGCTCCTAGTACATGGACTATAACACAAAATTCATTTTGCAGATTTGTAAGGAAATCATTACACTTTACCTCAAAGTAGTCATCCAAACCTAGACCTTCTACATCCACAGGCTGCATAAAGGGCCATGCAAACTTATGTCGTGTAATCTGTTACCAAGTGAAGATGAATACAAATTAAAATTTACTTTATTGCTTGCTATAATTGTACAATTGTGCCTTAAGCATCCAGCAACTTGAAACCCAAATCATAGAAAAGAGAGAACAATACTACAAAGCATTAATAGAGCAGAAGAAAATCAGGGAGCACATCACATTCGATTTCCAAAGGAAATAAGTTCATGATGAGATCAAAGACCCACAAGTCTAAGAATGAAAAACACAATGTAGCTAAGCAACTTGCCTGATTTAATATAGTGCCGAATTGGCGCATAAGGTCTTGCATTCTCTTTGCAGCAGCAGCTTCCATTCTTGATGCTTCTTGAAGATGCTTCTTAAGACCCGGGATATGTTTATCCTTCACACTCGAGCTGCCTTTAGATGCCTTTACCTGCTTCTTACTAGTAGAAGCGGTGCACTGTTCTATCTCATCCATTTTTTGCTCAATCTGCAATCAAGACGCATGAGAATAACACTATGGTAACATATTATGTAACACGTAAAAGAATAATCCACGCAATAGGAGAAAGACTACAAAATTGTATACAAGAATGTGTAGATAGCAAAATTAGTTTCTAAAACAAAATAACAGGGATTCTTACCCGCTCAACCTTCTGGGAAATTTCATCAACACAATGGTTATAAGTATCCGCTTCTCCGGTGTTATTATAACCACTAACTATTGCATCATTTGCAGCATCTGAGACGGGTTTATCCATTGGAATTCACCTAATACAAGTTCAGTAAAAGGCAGTTATTATGGAAACCAATGTAACTGCTTAGATCATAAGAACGAAAGACAGCAAGAAAATTGCATCGGCCTGTTCTTTTACAATTATAAAAATTGGGAACCACAAATGAAAACCCATTAAAATCTCTAACTAAGAAAAAATTGTCTTAGAAACAAATCCCAAGAATTTTCCTCTAATCCCGTGAATGGAAAAACTGTAACTGCCCCAATTAGCCTACCGAGCATGTTGTATAGCAGAAGAATAACAATCTTTTAACAGTTTCAACCTATCAAAGATTAAAAAAAAATAATAATAACAATGGTTTGTTCCTCTCATTTTTCAATCTTAAACAAATAAAGAAAGAGAAAAATGAAAAAAAAATAAAATAAAGAAAGCTACTAATAACCTCCAAATTAAAGAACCTTATACACAGATGAAACAAAGATTGATTTCTCTAATACGTTGTTCTTTCACAAACAATTAAATAAAAAAGAAGCAAAAAAAATCATCTTTTCCAATTCAAGAACCCAATACAAAAACCAACCGAAGATTAAATTCCCTAATTTCCTTTCTTTAACAGAAAACAATAACGAAAAAAGTTCAACTTTTACAGGACGAAATGCTAAATTAAGCATTAAGCATGGGAACAAACATACTAAATTCGTTCGAGTTTCAAAAATTGAAAGTATTATCATGACTTGAAAAAAGAAATTAAATTCAAATAATCATTTAAGAAGAAAGAAACCTGCACAGAAACTAATAAGTATGTAACTGTTCATACAACCATATCAAGGCAAGAACTTTACAGTTTACATATACAATTGTACAAGCATATACATACATTCATTCGTACAAGTAATTTGTGCGTAGAAATGTAATTGTACGGAAGAGAGAGAAAGATACATATATATATATATATAGAGAGAGAGAGAGAGAGAGAGTACCACGGAAAGAAGACGAACAATTTTCAGTTAGCGGAGTGGCCGACAAAGGCGGAGAAGAGAAGGAAAGGTTTGTTATTGAACGGGCTGCGCCGACCTGGCAACTTAAAACTTCTCCTGTAAAGCTAAAACGACGGAGTTTTGCTCTTCTTCGTTTTCTTGGTATTTTTTTCCCTCCCAATTTTGTGGGAATCCTATTTATTCCACTTGTACAAAAATACAGTTTATTTGTTAAGATTTTTTACTGTTGAATTCAGTTAAAATTTCATCAAATAAAAAAAAATAGATAACATTATTAATTTTTAATATAAATTTAAAGATTAAAATAAAGAATTACTAATAGTTAATTTTTTTCTGTCATAAAAGAGAAATACCCTTCTTTGTTTTATTTTATTTTTTTCGGAAAGTATAAAATGTTCAAACATGGCAAATACATTAAAGAGCACTCAACATTTTAAACTAGAGTTCACCTCCAATATTGGAGATGAATGTCTGAACTCCTAGTTTTGGGGAAAAATGTTAAAACAAAACGGTTCTTTTTTTTTTTCTTTTATATAAATGACTACAGTACCGTGAGTTTCTTTTAATTTAGACGGTTTGATTTAATCGATGGTTCAAAATAAGATGAGTATATATAAGACCATATCCAATATAAATATTAATGTCAATTGTATATTTAGCATAAAAAAGAGTCACTGTAATACCGTGAGTTCCTTCTAATTCATAATGTTATTTAAAATGTTAAGTTTATTTTTTTTATAATCATTAAATTTTGAAAGTTGTAAAAGTAAACTTTTATTTTTAAAATAATTAAAAAATGTAAAAATTACAATAATGAGGTAAACATTTCAATCAATAACAATCAAATGTCAAATTTCTCATATGTTATACTTAGTGAAAAATTTGATACAACAAATAACATTACACTAGACAATATTTTTCACTCAAATACTAAATTTATAATTAACACATCAATTATAATATTAGTGCTTTAATATATATACATCCTAAAACATTTGATTGTTGCTCTTTTTCTTCTTTTTGCTCTCATTTGCATTACTCTGTCTCAAGAAAATCAACGGATTCGAAGTTTCAAACACAAGCAGCCAAACGACAACAAATTCATCATATTCAATCTCATAAATCCAAAATAACAAAATAAATTTATCGTCAAAACAATAACTCAAATATGATGAATTACTCAAATCTACAAGCTTTTTCTGATGAAAACTGACCACGATATAATGAAATGCCTAAATCGGATGAACTCCTCAATGGCACCAACCACAGCAGAGGCCGATGCGGTGGAGGAGGAGCCCATCAAGGTTGTACTTCTTGTCGAAGCCCTTGTTAAAACTGTCGCTGATGCCATCGTTAAAACAAATGACATGCGTTTTTTTGTAATTGGGTTGGGTGTAACATACGTTTGGAAGGGAGATTCGGGTCATGATTTGAATCATAGTTCGTGACTCGTTACAGTATTTTTTCTCACAAAAAATACAAATAAAACGAGAATAATTTTGAATCATGGTTCTGAATCTATGAAACAAACGTCGTTAATTTTTTTTTTATTTCTTACCATTTTTTTTTATAAAATGTGCAATGAGAAAAGAGAAGTAAATGTTGGGTTTACCTTGAATTTTTATGGTCTTGTTTGGCTGCATAAGGGTAAAAACTAAATCAATATGTAAAAACTAAATTAATATTTACCATATTCCTTCCTTTCTATTTGATATTTTCGCAGATGGCCAATAATTTGGTCAAACCAATTAAACGTGCCTCTTCATTCTGTGATTGGGGCATGGGCACTAGAAAGTCTATAAGTCGTGCGAATTTTCCTTTGTATTACCACATATTGCACTAGATTGCACTAGAGATACTCTAAAAATAAAAATAATGCTATAGCTAAAAAATAAGACAACATTGAATAAGAACTAAATTAAAGTTTTAAATAATTTTTTTTTAAAACAAAAAATTTTTAAATAATATAACGTACGTCTAATTTATAAATTTAAAATTATTATTAATTTACATATATTTTTTATAAAAAAATATTATAATAAAGAATTATAATTTAAATTATACCACGAGATTTTCAAGTCAGATAAATACACAAATATATAAGTACGGATCTTAAAAAAAAAGGGCAAATCATAAAAGTAGACACTAATAAACAAGGAAAAAAAAAGATCGATATTAAAAACACTCGTGACGGAAAATAAAATAAATAAATAAAACAAACTTATTTCGGACGCAGACGCTGGTGTACACTCCCACTCTCACGCATGAGAAAGGCAACTAAACGACGCCTTAGTCAATGCGCTCACAAAGTGGGCCCTACACCACGAAGACCTGAGTATACCCCAATGGCTTCTTCCCCCCGCCTCCTCACCGGCAACGCCGGTAGCCGGGAACATCGGCGCGGGGGTCCGCCGTGCTTGCCTCTTATGTATCTCACTCAGCTCCATTTCCGGCTGGAGCTTCACCAGCCCAATCATCACCTTATGCTTCCGAGACCCACCTTTGCCACTCCGGCTGTACCGGTGACTCCCGGTAGCCGGTATACCCGCCGCCTTGTTGGGCCCACCGCCGAACCGAAACGAGCCCGAACGGTTCCCGTCGACACCGCGAGGAGAAACTGGTCTTTTTGCTGAAACGACGTCGGATCGGGAGTGCTTATAGAACTGGCATTTCTTGAAGGACTCTTTCTTAATGAAAAGTGAAGGGCCTTTCCCCGGGTGTTTCACAAACTCGCTCGGCTGTTCTGAGGGTTCTATCTGCTTTCCGCAGAAAACGATAATTTCCGTTTCCGCAGCGGGTTTTGCTTCGGGACTAGGGAGGAACTCAAAGAGATCTTGATCATCTTCCGATGATGTGGGACTAATTATATTAGCTCCGTTTTGTTCGGTATTTTTGACAATATTATTGTCCATCGGAAGGTCGCAGAAAGAAAGTGCATCTTCTTCTGGTTCTTGGTGGTGAAGGTATAATGGTGGGGTGGCGATGATCTTCTCGTTGCAAGCCATCGTAATTTGGAAGGGGAAGAAAAAGTGAGGAGTAAAGTAGTAGAGGGTGTGGATAGATCATAGATGGGAGAGAAGATTACAGGTGAGAAGAGGAAGTTGGCGTATGGGGTTGTATATATGTGAGTTGTTGGTGTAGTTTTTCAATGGTTGCATTAGGCAAAAGTCCTAGAACGCGTTTAAGATCATAAAGACGGAATTAGGATGGAGATGGTAACGTACGGAACGCTTGATTATTGTTGACATGAGAGAGAGAGAGAGAGAGAAGTTGCATTGGTAATAAGGCATTTTGATAAGGACCTTTGGATGGAGGTCTATCATGTTTGAAAAAATGGTAGAGAGAGAGGAGTGAAGTAAAAGTAAAGCTTGAAAATATGGGATATAATTGCATGGTGATTGGTCTATAAGAGGAATGCCACTTTAAGAGATTTAAAGGTTGTTTTTTTTATATTTTTGACCAGAGGTGTCAAATGGGCCGGGCTATCTGACGGCTCGGCCCAGCCCGTAATAGTGCTTGATTCGGCACAATCTGGTTCGTTACTGTTACGGGCTGTGCTGGCACGACATGTGTAATAGGTTAGGGTTGGGCCTCAACTTTTCAACCCGCGGCCCAAGCACATAGATGCCCGCGGCATGGCCCTTATTTGGCCCGGCCTAGGCCCGCGAAACGACCCACGAAGAAGCTCATTTCATTTGGTCCAGGGGCCCCTTCGCGGGCCCAACGTTCTGCACGTGACCGGCCTCCCATTTGGCCCGTCACATGCCTCCCATTTGGCATGTGATGGGCCAAACGGGAGGCCCGTCATGTGCCGCACGTTGGGCTCGTGAAGGGCCCAACAGAAAAAAAAAAAACTGAATTTCAACCCTAAAATCCCCAATAAATACCCTTTAATTCCACCATAAATCTCACACAATAATTCATTCTCATCTTCTCATCTCACTCTCATTCTATCTTTCAACTTGTCTCTTTGATTTTGATTCTAAGCTTTTTTCTCGCATTCATTCATTTTCTAGCTCTTTCATTTACAAAGTTCAATCAAGTTCTATCAATTTTCAGAAAATGGCCTCACCAAACTATCCTGATTTCACTGCTCTTCCTGAGCTTGGTGATGAGACATTTTTTAAGGAAGAAATTATGCCTTCTAACCCCACCCCCACTGAACCAAAAAATGCTCCGGTGGATAATGCTGCAGTACACAACGAGGAAGCTGGAGAACGCAGCAGAGGAAAAGGACTGCAAACTTCTCCGGCAAGACAGCATTTCACGAGGAGCCCTGACCAAATCCAAAAACAGGTGAGATGAAAATTCATGCGGTATGTAAATATTGTAAAAAATACTTTTCTAATAAAAAGGGTAGGGGTACTGGTCATCTGGATAGACATTGAAAAGTATGTCTACCGTTGCACCAAGGTATTGGTTAGGTTGTCATATGTTATATGCATTGGCAACCATTTTAGATCCTAGGTGCGGAGTAGATGAAACTGAATCATTGATGACTGCTACCGCAGAGAATTTAGAAATAGATATGCAACTAAGTATTACTAACGCTAAGAAAATGTTAGAAAATGTTTTTAGTTTGTTTGAAGTAAAATATTGCGCATGTCAAAAAGAACAGGGAACTTCGTCGTCAATTACCAGTTCGGGGCCTAAAGAATCGTCATGGAGTTTCTTGAAGAAGAAAGATAAAATGGCAGGATCGTCCTCAACACAAGCGTATACGGAACTAGTCAAATATTTTGAAGCAAATTTTGTAATCGATGACAACAAACTAGAAATCTTACAGTGGTGGAAGAGCAAGACTGATCATTTTTCAACACTGTCCATAATAGCTCGTGACATTCTGACAACTCCAGTGTCAACGGTAGCATCAGAGCATGCTTTTAGCGCAAGCAACTGAATTCTTGATGATAAGATAAGTAGAATGCATCCAGATATCTTAGAGGAACTAATGTGCGTTAAAGACTAGGAAGATGCCAGAAGATGAAAACAACAATACACAGATGATTTGATGTAAAATATTTTTCTAACTTAGAAATAACAGAATCTTCTGGAAGCACTTAGGTTTATAATTTACTATTCCTAGCTACTGCACTCTTTTTTCCTTTGCTAAGGTTTTGTCCCGATCTCCCCACGGGTTTTACTTAGCAAGGTTTTTAACGAGACAGTCATTTATGTGTACTCCTATTACGTCAAATAAAATCACATCTTTTAGGGCATATGATATATTTTTTTAATTAAATTTTTAAAAAAATACAAGGATTGGGGCCGGCCCGTGAAGGGCGTGGGCCCAGGCCCGGCCCTGGCCCTTATGGACTAGGGCTAAGGGCCTAGACTGGGCCTGAGTTTTTCTTCTCAGGCCCGACCCAAGCCTGTAATGGGCATGGGGTTAAGCAACGTTTGACAACACTAAATGGTACCAGTCTATTTGAGCAAAGAAAAAAAAAAGGAAAAGTAGACCAAAAAAAAAGTGCTACCAATCTAATTTGGAAATATAATATGGCTTGCCAAAACTTTGCTGTATATACATATAAATATATATTGTGACTTTTAAAGATGGTAGTGGCTTACTTGGAGTTGATGTTTGCGATTTTCCAAACATCAACTTCCGGGGATGCTCCGTCTTCTTTTCTATTATCTTCTAAATACTCCTTAGCTGGGGCTGTTGAGGATTGTCATACAGAAGATACTCTGACATTCAAGTCAGGCGAATATCCAAAAGATCGAAGAATAAAAAGAAAGATAGAGAGGAGAATTTAAATTAAAGTGAGTCTTAAAAGAGATCTTAGGATGTCTTCTCTTTTTTCAGCCAGAGGATCCCTATTTTTGCCCTCATTATTTTCTATTTATACATTGATTTTCATGATCAAATGGATATTCCTAGTCCATCTTGATCATAGCACATTGTCAATCCTTTCCTTTTAGAGCTTCGTCTAAGACATTCCTTCTTCGGAAGACCCTTAGAAGCTCCCTAATATAAGAAATTATGGTCACTTTCAAATCTGTTACTTGCTTTACGAGTGTTACATTCGTGTTGACCGTACTAATTAGAGAAAAGTGGGACTCATGTCACTGCCTCGGGATCCTTTCCCGACACGAGTCTTTCATGCTTTCTCCTCGATCACAATCTACTTTGGTCTTAATGTGTTAGAGTTCTTCACGATCTCTGCCTCGGGATCCTTTCCCTGACACGAGTCTTTCATGCTTTCTCCTCCATCATGATCCACTTCGGTCTCAGTGTGTCAGAGTTATTTACGATCTCAGTCTTAATCTTAAATCTCTTTCTCAATAGAGGTCCACATATTCTATCAATCGAGGTGGACATTAATCCCATTGCGTGCCCCGGCCTCAATTTTCTTTCTTCGACCAAGGTTCATAACACATGTCATGATCTTAGATTTTCTCGGGAAAATCTCCCAACACTGGGTAGTTGGTATGCATATGTTACCACAGTAGAGAAAAATAAATGTTATTTTTATAAATATGGAAAGAGGAACTCATAAGCCTTCTAAAAAAACTTCAAATTTATTTGGTAGTAGCATTGCATATCTTAGCTCTAGTCTAGTTTTCAGCAATTTGGAATAAAGAAATAGGAAGAATGCTTGCCCTCAATTATTGCATGTAATTATTCGCAAGTTTTTTTTTCCCCAAGTGATCAAGAATTTAATCCATTGTCTACAAGCTCAGTTTAAGGTGGGCTAGAAGCTCGATGTATTGCCGGGTCTCTGGCCATAAGTTTATTTACAAGTTCGTCATCAGATGCTCATTTTAAGGTGAGGTTTGTGCTATTTACGGAGGAAGACGGTTGTCAGATTGAATATAAAATAAGGATGGGAAGGTCGTTGGACTTGAGGTGTTTTCTTATGCGTTGGTCTTCGTCTTGACTTACCTTGTGGAGGTTGCAGTCTACAAGAGAAGTCAAGTCATCTTGTAGTACACACACCGGTTATCGCTTACGTGTGTTTGTCAACCACTTGTCTTTTCTATCATTTTGTTTCGCTGGTGTTGAGAAGCTTTGCTTTCATTGGTGTTTTGATGTTCTAGATTGTGGATTTTTTGTTTGTTTTTCATTTGTAATAATGGTCTTACCCTCGATTAGTTTAGGTTATTATTTTTTTCATCCGCAAGACTTGTTCTTTACGGTTTTTGTCTAGACCTCGTGTTATGGGTTTCTCAACATCAGTTGATCAGATTTTTTCCATCGATTGTAGAGGATATGTTAAAGAGCCATATATGTGCTCAATTTTTTGTGTACCTCTTTGAGTAATTTTCATTTGTGTAGTTCAATACACATTATTTTTTTTGTAGCTTCATTCGAGTTTATTGATAGACCCAGTTATCTGTAGTGTCGTGTTTTTTATAGTAGGGACTATATGTGTGAATTGTTGTTTGTAATCCCTTTCAATATTTTGGAATATGTTACTATTCATTTTAAAAAAATGAAATCCATTATCTACAAGTGAATTAAACTACTTTGGCATAATATAATTTAAGAGAATATAAAGTACAATGTATATGTCACACGTATACATTTTAGTGATCAATGCAAGTTTTGTACCACCTGCTATACTTTTGAAAATTGCAAGCAATATATGGAAACGGATTGGTGCTAGTTTAAGTTGGTTTGATATGAAAAGCAAAGGATCGGCCTTACATGTAAATGTGTCTCTGGTAAAGAATAGACCAATTCATTAACCTATCCTCCTCCTCTTTTTTTTTTTTTTTCCGAATATATATACAGTCAATATTGCAATCTATTTTCTTAATCATTATGGATATGGTCCAATATAGCCAATTTGTCCATCCTGCATTTTTTTTTTTTTTTTTGTGGCCATTTTCCTTGCAATCTTTATTACAATCCTTACGGGTGCGTTTGGAATTGGTTCCAAAACGTTTTTGTTTTGTATGAAAATGAAAATGAAAACGTTTTATTTCATTTTGGAATCATTTTTGAAAAGCGTTTGGTAGTTTTATTCTGAGATTGTTTTCAGTTTAAAAAAAACTGAAATCGTGTTTGGTGGTTTAATTTTTGAAAACATGTAATAATATTTAAAATAATAAATATTAAATAAATAATAATATTAAATATATTAAATAAATATTATTATTAAATATATTTAAATAATAATATAATTAAATTATTAAATAAAAATTATTATTAAATATATTATTATTAAATATATATATATATACGAAAACGACATCGTTTTCGTATATATATGTCGTTTTCGTATATATATATATATACGAAAACGACATTTTCGTATATATATAACATTATATATATATATGTTACGAGAAGAAGTCGAAGGAAATGGGGGTGGCGGCCCGCGCAGACGGGGGGCGGCGGCGGCGGCGAGGGGGGCCGTGCAGTCGCAGACGCCGGTGGTGGGTGGCGGCCTGCGCAGACGTGGGGAGAGGGGGGGTCGTAGTCGCAGGCGTCCGGGGGGGGGGGGGGGGGGCGGGGTGGCAGTCGCGGGGGGGCCGGACTCCCGCCTCTTCTTCGGCCGGAGAAGAGAGAAGAAAAGAAAAAAAAAAAAAAAAAAGCTGAACGAAGCCGGAGAAGAAGAAGAAAAAAAAAAGCTGGACGAAGCCGGAAAACGAAAATGGAAACGAGAAAACGAAAACGGCTTTTTTCCGTTTTCAAAATTCCGGAAAACGACAAAGCCGTTTTCATTTTTGTTTTCAGACCAAAACTTTGCCAAACACGTTTTTTACTCCCATTTTCAATTTTTTGCATTGAAAAATGTGAGAAACGGAAATGAAAACATTTCCAAACAGGGCCTACAATTTCCGTATCGTAATTAATATCAGATTAAGTATTCTGATTTGCAGGTACCTAATTTCGTACTAACAACGTACTTGAGATGTGATTTTCTTCAAGCACATTTACATCAGTATTCATGTCTGAAGTGACCGTAAAACCACTTTATTAATTCAGTCCGTAGACATCTCCTTGCTTAGGAGAAAAATAAAATTAAGAACCAAAGTTCCATTATTTTATAATTAAATTTTTAATTTTTAATTTTTATAGAAAAAAAATTTAAAAAATATTATATTTAATTTTTTATTATAATAAATTTTTTAAAAAAATATACATCAACTAAATTAAAATTTAAAAATAGTGAAGTGAACGAGACTAACAAAAAAAAGACATTTATCGTGCTCCCTAGATGATAAGTTACTCATTAATGAAGCGAAGAAAAAAATTTACAAAAAATAAGAAAATTAAATCCTCACGCAACAAAACCAACCCATGAGCAAAATATCTGTTGTATAAGTATTGGCTGATAAAAAAAAGATCCGGGATTTGACTCTTTTATCCCTTAATTTGGATTGAATTAGCAAATTACTCCTTGATTTTTTATTCGTCCCAAATTATCTCCTCAATTTAATACTAGAGAGTACCTCATAAATCGATAATAAAGTTAAAATTTGAAGAGAAATTCTCTCACGCAAGTGACATGACATATTCTGATTATTATTTAAAATTTCACTATTTCTTCACACGAGTTCACATAATGTGTTATGATATTTCCGTCCAAATAGTTTTAACAATCACGATCGATTTGTGGATATCCTGCAACACATTATTAAATTCAAGAACAATTTATTACAATTAATAACTTGAATAATTACTTATCACGAACAATTGAAAGGCAAAGATGTCATATATATATATATATACACACACACACACACACACACACACACACACTTTTAATAAGGGTTATTAGTATTGTTATAGTGAAATATAAATATAGTAAAACTTTAGTCCCTAAGATTTTTATTTGACGTACTAGTCCCTGAGTTTTTTTTTTTGACAAGTTTGGTCCTTAATCATAAGATTGACGACTGAATTCATAAAATCTTATAATTTAATAAATTTAATAATGTGTACAATCTTGTGATAACTTAAA
>JACAGA010000061.1:526810-573150 GCA_029231665.1 Morus indica
GGCTGGGGGTTTATGAGCTCTATCATTAGGGGTCAGAATAATCAGATATAAATTGTTGGCGTTGACCCCTGCATCGCTAAAGGCCTTCATGGCGACCCGAGTCTTTATTTTTGATGGGTTGATGTCGGTCACCATCCCTGAGATGCCACTGGTCAACCCTACCCCATAACCATGGCCTTGGTCACGGCCGACCCGTAGGCCACTGTCGACATCGTCGAAGAGAATAAGCTCATCATTCAAGAGGTTGCAACCGACCCCTCGGCATACTCCTCCACCTGACAGAGCAGGGAATCGTCGCTTCTGCTCAGGGACGTGCTCAACGTCGTGACTTTTTTAGGGTCGTCCCTCACCCTGGAAGTGGAGACCTCTCGACTTCTAACTTGTTTGGGCAGCATGCTCTGGAAATAAACATAGAAGGGGTCAAGTTAGCGCTTAATGGTCGAAAGGTCAAAAGCAAAGTGCGAGGAGAAATAGAAAGCATGTTCAAATCAGGGAGGCCTTAGAATCTAGGGTCAACAACACTCAAGCTCCATGGACATGGAGATAAATATATATATATATATATATATATATAACTCATGCAAAGGTCCCAAGAACACAGAATCAAGCTTGAGGATCTCCGACCAAAGAAACTGAGCCCAAATGGACAATGCCATGTGGACTTAGCCTTAGGCTCACGATCAATGACACCAAGTAGGTGCATTTTCTTTTAACAAATTGCTTTGGTTTTGAAGGCATTGATACCAGAATCACATAGAAAAAGTAATGAAGCGACTTACTAATTCTAATGGAGGATTGAAAACTTGGAGATAGAGGGGAACAATGCACGGAAAGAGTGCACGGAAGCGAAAGTCAGAGAAGAGAACTTCTGGTGGAAATTCGGCAGAGTAACAGCGTTCTGAAAAATAGACAACCGTGAAACTATTACAAGCGGTATATATATACCCGAGGAGGAAACCCAGTAGCCTCAAGAAAGTCTGAACGACCTTAGATCTCGACCACTGAATTCAGACCAACCCCATCCAACGGTGAACCCGAAGAGACGTGATCTAATGGCTGGGACAAGAGCAGCAGAAATAAACCTGATTGAACGGCTGTAACTTCTACCTCGACTGCCACATGTCGCCAAGGTAAGGGAGACGTGATTGTTGACACGATCGATGACACTGCTCCACCGCCTGAGAAACTCGCTGTAATGATGGCACTGTACCGACAAGCAGCCGCCATGGCTTAGAGGAAAGAAGTTGCCACGTGGTACTCTCGACGCCACATAGGCTGGAACATCGCAATGCGATATCCCAGTCTATGGGTAATTGTTACACCATGGTCGAGGGATCGACCGTTCCTTTGAAGAACAAGCGCCGCGGCCTCCCTTTTAAGAACCGGTCGCTGGCGTTGAGGTTACTATTATGTCTAAGGTGCCATTTGGACGTCGAGAGCTGATGCGTGATAACGGGCGTTGAGCACCCCGCTTGAGTTGTGGTGGTCGCGACGTCGAGGTGGCTATTCAGTCAAATCCAACGATAGTCCTGTCAACTCAAGAAAAGATACACTATGCAAACTACTACTGTCGAAGTCAGGAAATTACGTAGCCGGTAAGGGAGCTTAGCCTGATTTCCCGAAGCTGCAATCATGAAAATACGACTACCAAATCCCAAAATTTAGGGATAAAAGATGATCTTCTCTGGGAATGTAGAGGAGATCTCCCATATGTACAAGGCCTATAAATAGAGGCATACGAATTCATTAAGTTTTTTTTACGCACTATTCTACTACTCTAGAAGATTGTAATCAATAAAATATTAGTGCATCCACAAGTGAACTAGGCCAAGAAATCTTGCTGAACCACTATAAACTTATGTCTCCCTTATATTATTATGCAACATTAATTCTTAATTAATCCATGAGAGATTACTGTAGGCATTCTAGGAGAGCTAATTCTAGTTGACTGAAAATCACCGTCAACAGAATCCATAGGTGTCTACTTGCCAACCATTGTGACGTTTTTTTCTTTTTTCTTTTTCCTTTTTTGTCTTTGTTAAGAAATTATTCACACCATATTCAAAGTACTAAATTGTCAGAACATATAGATGCAACAAATCCAAATAAAAACCAAACCTTACAATCCCACAACACACCAAATCAATCTAGATAAATCTAAAAACTATAAATTGACTATTTTCGCACATTTCTGGTTTATTGTTTTCGTTAGACTCCTTTAGCAAGGCTCTTGCATAAACAAAAAATTGGGGTTAGCATGATCCTATTATCATGCCCGATGACGGGTATTTCTACCAACAAATCAAGTACTTTTAAGCTCGAATATTTGTAAGTTTTCAAGCATTTTTGTTAGTTTAATGTCTTTTATGTGTTTTTTATAGGAGTTATAAATAAATGCAAACTTGGACGATTTTGCATGAAGCAAAGAAGAATATTTGCCCAACTTGTGAATCAATGGCAAGAGGAGGCAAAAGAAAATTTTAAGGCACAAAAGAGGAGGCTCGGAATGCAAAAAAGTGGGCTGCAGCGCACCATTTTGGGCTACAGCGCACAAAGGAATACAAAGAAGTCCAGAGAGCAAGGCTGTAGCACACTAAAGTGGGCTACAACGCACCAAAACCTGCCCAGCTCCAAAAATGCGCGCTGCAACGCACCAGAGGGGCTGCAGCGCGTCCAAAACGTGCCCAGAGGCTGGACACGTGCTGCAGCGTGCCAGAAGGTCCCAGGAATGTGTCCTACGCGCTGCAGCGCATCCAAAGGTGCTGCAGCACATCTCAGCCCCCTGCGAGCAAAATCCCTCTTCCAAAAATACGTCTCGCAGCGCGTTTTCACGCGGGCTGCAGCGCGCAACTAAATTCCTAGCTCCGAAATGTTGTAGTATAAAAGGAAAGAGATGCCATTTGGAAGGGGAGCCCGGAAAAGTGAAGAAAACATCAAAAGGAGGCCGAAATCCTTCATCTTGGAGGTCCTTGGAAGCTCTTCAATGGATATTGGGTTTTATCTTCTTTCATCTATTTTTCCATGTTGAGCTAGACATTAAATCTAGGACTTGATGTAGTTTTATTTGAACTATGTTTTGAATATTTTGTTGATTGTTAATTTAATTTCATTTTCAATTCATTTATGTTTCTCTATGCTTAATGCTTTTAATTTATTTGGCCAATGAGTTAGATGATTTTTAGATTGGGAATTTGATGCTCAGGAGAGATTGAGTTATTTATCTAGATTTGAGAAGCATAGTCTAGGTTGTTGTGAGACAGGGAGGAGATCAACGCTTCGATAATCAAATTAGGATTTAGGTCATTGTGAGGCCGGAAGGCGATCAATATTCCTATTTTCTAATTCTAAAGGTGAAGCTTAATTTGTGTTTAAATGTTCATTTTGAATAGGGATATTGTTTTGGGTATTTAAATATAATTTCTTGTGAGGCACTCAGGAGTGGTTGCGAGATGATATTAGAGCCTTGATTAATGAATTGAATGGAATTGATTAGCAATTACATAATAGGATGAACATAGGAATAATAAAGTGAAATCAAGTCCCTAGACCATTTGTGTATGGATACTTTATTTTCTTATTTTCATATTTATTTTGTTTTATTTTCTTAATTGTCATTTTATTAGGTTGCCTAGATAAAGTTAAGTTACAATAATTGCGGTACTTAATGGCAATTCTAAACCCAATCCCTGTGGAGACGATACTCACTCACCTTATACTCAAAACTTGACACCGTACGCTTGCGAAAATTTATTATACAAAATTAATTCGCATCAAGTTTTTGGCGCCGTTGCCGGGGATTGGAATTTGAAATTGTTGTTAATATTGTGAGTACATAATTTGTTTTACGAGGTACTTCGAGATGGTTGATCGACAAGTCCTCTCAAGATTTTCTCAACGAGATTCTGAGCCATTTGTTTGCGCTTGGGAGAGATACAAGGAGCTGCTCATTTAGTTTCCCCGCCATGGTTTCCCGAGGGAGGTGCAACTACGAATCTTCCTCGACAGGTTAGATGCCGCAACAAGAAAGTGGGTGGAAAGAGGAAATGGTACCTCCTCTATTCACCAACTATCCGCGGAAGAATCTTATTGGTTGTTGGAAGACATGGCCAATGTTCACTATCGGTATTGAAGGTATTCAACAAACCGCCATGGTTTTGTGGATAGCTCCAACATTTCTGAGCCATGGCTTGACACTCCCCGTCACCAAGCAGAGTCTTCTACCTCACTTGAAGACCTTGTCGCCCAATTTTTGGAGGAGACAAGACTCCTCCTAGAGAAGTTAGAGAGGATGGAGGCGCTCGACCAACTTCACGAGGAAATGGAGACAACTCTAGCAGAGTTGTTTTGGTTGAAGCTACTTCCAGATGAATCTACTAACGCCATGAATAGGGAACCATAAGAGGAGGAATGGGAGTTCTTTGAAGATGACACTTTGAGAGAGGAGACTCAACAATTGGTTAGTGAAGAATCTCAAGAAGATGACAATGAGTCTCAATCCCTCGAGACCCCCATTGTCGTGCCACCCCC
This sequence comes from Morus indica, assembly GCA_029231665.1. Taxonomy (NCBI): domain Eukaryota; kingdom Viridiplantae; phylum Streptophyta; class Magnoliopsida; order Rosales; family Moraceae; genus Morus; species Morus indica. The sequence continues at coordinate 531,338 of JACAGA010000061.1, forward strand.
GGTTGAGAAAGATCACATCTATGAAGACCTAATTGTTGGTTGCCGAATCGAATTCGGCGGCGGAAACGCAGCGGAAAGGCGGATCGTGTATAACAAAAATTTTCATAAAACTTTTGAGATACTCTATAGATTATATTAATTTATGCATGAATAAATTAATCACATTAATTTATATCATTCAAGGTTCAACTGAAAAATACCTGGTAGCCGACTCGGATGATAACTTGAATTTCTTTGACCACGAACAGTCCTAGCTCCAAGCTTTGTGTTTAGAACACCAAAGTCTTCCACGTCAATTCTTTGATTCCACGTAGATGTGTGTGTGGGCACACGAGAGACAAAACAGGTTTCTGAAACACTCGAATTTTCACAAACACCAACGCATGCACGATGTGGATTTTTTTAGAGAAAAATATTTTTCACTCTTTTCCTCTATATGAGAATTTCGGCCACCACCTTTCTTAGGGCTGAAAAGTGTGTCAAAAAATTGTTTCAAAAATTGTTACCACAATTTGATATCTTTCTCATATTTAAAGAGTAGAAGTCAAACTTCAAAATAGAATCAAATCCTTATCTCCAATTTTAAATTTGGAACAAACAATCCCTTCCCCTTATCCTTAAGGTGGTGTGTGGCGCCAATTATAGATCGGGAAAGAAGAGATTTTAACCTTTATCCAGTAGTCCAATTTTAATTCAGATTCAAATTCGAATTTAAGTCAAGCTTAAATTAATTTGAATTCTAAATTAAATAACTTATCTAATAAGTTTAAATGGATAAATCTAGATATGTTCAAATTCAAATTTAAATAATCTCATTATTTAAATAATAATTAAATCTCAATTAATTATTCTTCGAGTATTTAATTTTAGAATTCCGTAATTCTAAAATTCCCATTTTACCTTTTGTGTCTAGTAGAATTACAAGGACGACGTGGGGACTAATGGACCTATGATTCTGAGCTCCAATAAAATTAATAATTAATTAAACACTTTAATTAATTAATTAATTCTATTAATTCCAATAGTTACTCCACTATAAACTTGGAATTGCACTCTTGGAATTATAGACATTAATTACTTCTAAATTGTGAAGTGTCCATTTGATATAGTCATTGCATATAGATCAATCCTCCATAAATAATTCATAATTAGAGTCAGGTAGAATCCGTTAACCTCTCTAATTACATCTTTATCCTTGAGTACCATTAATTCTCTAATGGATAGTGATTCATAAAACACATTCATGAACCAGAGCGCTCTTACTAATCCAAGTACAGAATCAACACTCAAGAGAATTATTTATCTGCTTCTCTCTCAAGAAGGAATGGATTCCATCTCATATAATAACATTCCCAGCTACCTATTTCATTATGTCTCTACTTTTCCATCCGCTCCTCTCTTTCTCTTGAAGATCCACTTGCATCCAATGGGTTTTACCCTTTCGGGTAGATCTATAAGTTGCCAGACTGAGTTGGAGTGCATAGACTCCATCTCGAGTTTCACAGCTGCTTGCCATTCTTCCTTATCAGAATCATCCATCACATCCCTAAAGGTTGATGGATCCTCCTTACCGTCATCAGCAGTGACGATTTGGGCTTCCCCGGTATAACGGTCGGGTAACCTGCTTACCCTCCCACTACGACGAGGTGCCGTAGGAGTCTGATCAGGAATTGTGGTCTTTTCTCTGAGTGGTCCGACAACTCTTGTCGATTGTGGTCCGATATCATCGGAAAGTAACTCTTCTAATACTATCTTACTTCTGGGCTTAAAATTTATCATATAGTCATGCTCTAGAAATGTGGCATTTGTCGATACAAACACCTTTTGATCTTCAGGACTATAAAAGAAACCTCCCTTTGTCCCATCGGGATATCCTACAAACATACATACTTCTAACTTGGGTTCCAACTTCCCAGTCTTTCCCTTCAGCACATATGCTGGACACCCCCATATGCGCACGTGTCTCAAACTAGGTTTTCAACCGCACCACAACTCTAAGGGTGTTGTAGGTACAGACTTAGATGGTACTCTATTCAGAATGTAGACAGTTGTTTTTAGGGCATAACCCCAGAATGAAGTAGGCAGTGAAGAATAACTCAACATTGATCTCATCATGTCAAGCAAAGTCTGATTTCTCCTTTCGGCTACACCATTCTGCTGTGGTGTACCGGGTGCAGTCAATTGGGATACCACACCTTCTTCAATCAAGAAATCCTGGAACTCTTGGTCCAAGTATTCACCCCTCGATCTGATCGAAGTGTCTTGATTGGTTTACCTAATTGTTTTTCAACTTCTGCTCGAAATTCTCTAAACTTTCCAAAAGTTTCGGATTTCTGTTGCATCAGGTAAACATAACCATATCTCGAATAGTCGTCAATAAAAGTGACGTAATATTCGTAACCTCCTCTAGCCTGGACGTTTAACGGTCCACATACATCTGAATGTATCAACTGAAGGGGTTCTGTAGCTCTTTCTCCTTTCGTCGTGAAAGGCCTTTTGGTCATTTTACCTTCCAAACAAGATTCACAGACTGGAAGCTCACCAACTTTTAGTTAGCGTAAAGGACCATCCTTTACCAGTCGTTCAATCCTTTTTAGGTTAATATGACCAAGCCTAAGATGCCACAGATATGTATTGTTATTGTGAGAAATCTTTTGCTTTTTATTCTTAGGTTCGGTAACTTTAAACATTTCAGTGTTAAGCAGTGAGTTAGGTATTGGTTTTATACAATATAAGCCATCATCCAGACGTTCAGAACAAATATTTAAACCATTTCGAGAAATATGAACAAATTCATTATCAAAATAAACTTTAAATAATTGTTCAAATAATTTGGCCACAGAAATCAAATTTCTGCGAATGTCTGGAATAAAATAAACATTGTTCAAAACTAAAAATTTATTTTCCCTAAAACGAAGTCTAACTTCTCCCACTGCTTCTGCCGAAACTCTTGCGCCATTGCCTACTTTCATCGTGTAGTCCCCATCGGCTAGCTCGGTGTAAGAACTAAGACTCTGCAAAGAGAAACAAACATGATTAGTCGCTCCTGAATCAATTATCCAGGCTGAGGTATCACCCTCTACTAAACATGTTTCAAGGACTAGTACATCTGATTTACCTTGTTCCTTTTTCTTTTTCAGCTCCTCGAGATACTTGTTACAGTTTCTCTTCCAGTGCCCTTCGCCATTGCAGTGGAAACACTTTCCTTTGGGTTTCTGGATGGGGCCCTTTGCTTTCTTGGTTCTCTTGTTCTTTCCCTTCTTCGCTTTTCCCTGGTTCTGGTTCTTTCTTTTGTTTTTACCAGAACTTCCTGCAACTACAACATTTGCTTCTCCTCCCCTTCTTTTGTTGGTGGATTCGAAGTTTTACAGGTCATTCATGAGTTCAGTGAGATTGCACTTCTTTTTGTTCATAACAAAGTTGTTCACGAACTCATGAAAGTCAGGGGACAAGCTTTCCAGGATGATGCCAACTTGGGTGGCTTCATCGATTCTGGCACCATTAAGCTCCACATCATGGAGGTGATCAACAATGTTCAAAACATGTGCCTTGACTGAAGAACCTTTCTTCATCTTGTCGTTCATGAAAGCCCTTATAGCATCCAAATGAGCCTTTTCAGAAGGAGCGCCGAACATGGCTTCTAGAGACTCCATTATCTCATAAGCAGTCTCCATCTCCTTATGCTTCATGCGAAGCACATCGCTCATACTAGCCAGCATAAAGCACTTTGCTTTATTGTTGGCCTTGATCCAGCGATCAAAAGGCTCCCTTGCGGTTTTGGATGCATTAGCCGTGGGTTCAGGAGGACATTCCTCCGCTAGGACAAACTTATAGTCTTCGCAGACCAATAGTATGTTCATGTTACTTTTCCACTTAGCATAATTATCACCGTCTAATTTTTCAGTCGCTAGTAGTGTGATAATGGGATTCGACATATTGTTGGAAATAAATAGAATATTCATCTAAATAATTTATGTCCATGAATATCAAGGCATGTTAATTTACGCACAATTAAATATGATGCATGATGCACATGAAAAATACATAAATCATGTTTTAATTTTAGGTGCCAACGATAATCTAATTTTCCACATATAAAGTGTACCTTTGGGTAGTCATGTTATATGCCAATTAGACCGAGACTCTTCTCAGTTAATAAATATAGTCAAAATATCTCATATTTTCATATTTATTAACTACCGTTATTTTCAGTCAAAATATAACCACCAAATTTGATTATATTTTATGAGTGTAACCCACCGTTTCAGATCCCATAGACTTAACTCCGGATTGCTACCTTTGGGTAGTCAATTCGGAAATACATCCTGAAATCTTATCTCTATGAAGCCAACCTTGTTATTGATCCGGCAAGGACACTCTCCTTTAGGAGGGCGATTCAATGTCGCCGCAAAGCCCCTTTCCGGATCTCACGGTGTTGCGCTAACGGCGGAGACTAGTGGGTCGTATTGTCATACACCCCTCTCCCACTCATTATTTTGCAAACATGTATTTTGTTTGAAAAGCATCTCATGATTTTCAAATCGAAAAATAAACAATTTATTTTTCGGATATGTGAAATTCCAAAATTTAACTCTTAAATTTAATTTCACATGTAAAATTATTTTGCAAATCAATTTTGAAACTTAAATCAATTTAATCATATTAAATCGATTTTCAGCGCATGGTTCTTATTTTATTTTATTTTTCTAAAACACTTTTATAATAAATAAAATAAACAATAACGAATGCGCGTGTATGCATGGCATGTTATAAAAACATATGAGTAGGCACATTATATCTATATGGCATGTTATATGCATGGACATATATAATATATAATTATCAACATAATATAAATATATACAATCAACTTTTGAGATGGATTTGACCGGGTCCCATGGAAAAATAAGTTACAACTCAATCGAATCGAATAAATAAATAATTACAATAATTATATTCTTCCGTTACATCAACGGGTCTTCAATTCTTGAATTCTTTATTCTTTGGCTTCATTCTTTGTCTCCGGGTTGGATTTCACCTTCCTTGGGATCTGGAACTTTTTCGGGCCCGTCAGCAGGCTTTACGAGGGTTTCGGAAACCTTCGGGCCTGTTCGGGATCAAATCCCGAACTTGGGCCGCCAGTCGTGCTGGGCCGCGGCCTGGCCGCGTGCTGGGGCGCGGCCTGGGCCGCGTCCTGGCCGCTCCTGGGCCGCGTCCTGGCCGCATTTGGGCCACTTTTTTTGGAATTTTCTGGGCAGTTTTATAGGCTTCTTTGAAGGCTTCAAACATGATCTTCAAGGCCTCCTTCTTGATTCAAAATCAAAAAAACTAATTCTACCCAAATCCTAGAATTACAATAATTCTAATCCCGAATTAAATTACAAATAATTTATTAAAGAATGAATATAACCGATCCATGGAACCATATAATTAACGACCAAATCCATCATCCATACATTCATCATCATGAATAAAAATAAACATCCATAAATGCAAGTGCCTACTCATCACATACATACATAATTAAATATCACATATTTAATATCAATTATAATTATCAAATAATTGAAGCATAAATTAATATCGTCTATATACCGCTCTGATACTAATTGTTGGTTGCCGAACCGAATTCGGCGGCGGAAACGCAACGGAAAGGCGGATTGTGTATAACAAAAATTTTCATAAAACTTTTGAGATACTCTATAGATTATATTAATTTATGCACGAATAAATTAATCACATTAATTTATATCATTCAAGGTTCAACCGAAAAATACCTGGTAGCCGACTCGGATGATAACTTGAATTTCTTTGACCACGAACACTCCTAGCTCTAAGCTTTGTGTTTAGAACACCAAAGTCTTCCACGTCAATTCCTTGATTCCACGTAGACGTGTGTGTGGGCACACGAGAGACAAAACAGGTTTCTGAGACACTCGAATTTCCACAAACACCAACGCATGTACGATGTGGATTTTTTTGGAGAAAAATATTTTTCACTCTTTTCCTCTATATGAGACTTTCGGCCACCACCTTTCTTAGGGCTGAAAAGTGTGTCAAAAAATTGTTTCAAAAATTGTTACCACAATTTTCTATCTTTCTCATATTTAAAGAGTAGAAGTCAAACTTCAAAATAGAATCAAATCCTTATCTCCAATTTTGAATTTGGAACAAAAAATCCCTTCCCCTTATCGTTAAGGTGGCCGGCCACACTCTAGGGTTTTATCCCTGTGTGTGGCACCAATTATAGATAGGGAAGGAAGAGATTTTATCCTTTATCCAGTAGTCTAATTTTAATTCAGATTCAAATTCGAATTTAAGTCAAGCTTAAATTAATTTGAATTCTAAATTAAACAACTTATCTAATAAGTTTAAATGGATAAATCTAGATATGTTCAAATTCAATTTTAAATAATCTCATTATTTAAATAATAATTAATTCTCAATTAATTATTCTTCGAGTATTTAATTTTAGAATTTCGTAATTCTAAAATTCCCATTTTGCCCTTTGTGTCTGGTAGAATTACAAGGACGACGCGGGGACTAATGGACCTATAATTCTGAGCTCCAATAAAATTAATAATTAATTAAACACTTTAATTAATTAATTAATTCTATTAATTCCAATAGTTACTCCACTATAAACATTGAATTGCACTCTCGGAATAATAGACATTAATTACTTCTAAACTGTGAAGTGTCCATTTGATATAGTCATTGCATATAGATCAATCCTCCATAACTAATTCATAATTAGAGTTAAGTAGAATCCGTTAACCTCTCTAATTACATCTTTATCCTTGAGTACCATTAATTCTCTAATGGATAGTGATTCATAAAACACATTCATGAACCAGAGCGCTCTTACTAATCCAAGTACCGAATCAACACTCAAGAGAATTATTTATCTGCTTCTCTCTCAAGAAGGAATGGATTCCATCTCGTATAATAACATCCCAGCTACCTATTGTTGGGAATAGTGTCCTGAAAGCATGAGATGTAAAAGGATATTTATTATTTATTTAATAAAATAGTTTATTCATCATTTTATGTGCATATATTTATGAATATTTTATGAATATCAAATAAAATTCCTTGATTATTTATGTAACCTTAAACATGGTATATAAGTGTTATATACGAGAGGATAATGTTTAAGGATAATAATCAAAAGTAATTGTTCATAATGAATTTAATTAAAGTTCGGAATCTTTAATTAAAACATTATTAATACATGTCATTCCCATTTAGAATGGAACGGTGTTATCCGCACTGTTAATATGGCGAGATATTGAATGAGTGTATTTCGCATAATGAGATTATGTGGAACATGGACGCAGACACAATATGAATTTCTAATAATTTCCGTTAAGCATAGAAATTCTAATTGAGTCTACCGATGGTCATATATAGAATGATCTTAATCCTGAGTTCTTAACAAACTCCTATTTATGGATTTATGTCTTTTGATTTACTCGGTACGGATTCCGAGACCCTGAATCCTATTCCTTGTATTTTGGAGACATAATGAAATAGGTAGCTGGGAATGTTATTATACGAGATGGAATCCATTCCTTCTTGAGAAAGAAGCAGATAAATAATTCTCTTGAGTGTTGATTCGGTACTTGGATTAGTAAGAGCGCTCTGGTTCATGAATTTGTTTTATGAATCACTATCCATTAGAGAATCAATGGTACTCAAGGATAAAGATGTAATTAGAGAGGTTAACGGATTCTACCTGACTCTAATTATGAATTATTTATGGAGGATCGATCTATATGCAATGACTATATCAAATGGACACTTCACAGTTTAGAAGTAATTAATGTCTATAATTCCGAGAGTGCAATTCCAAGTTTATAGTGGAGTAACTATTGGAATTAATAGAATTAATTAATTAATTAAAGTGTTTAATTAATTATTAATTTTATTGGAGCTCAGAATTATAGGTCCATTAGTCCCCGCGTCGTCCTTGTAATTCTACCAGACACAAAGGGCAAAATGGGAATTTTAGAATTACGGAATTCTAAAATTAAATACTCGAAGAATAATTAATTGAGAATTAATTATTATTTAAATAATGAGATTATTTAAATTTGAATTTGAACATATCTAGATTTATTCATTTAAACTCATTTGATAAGTTGTTTAATTTAGAATTCAAATTTATTTAAGTTTGACTTAAATTCGAATTTGAATCTGAATTAAAATTGAACTACTGGATAATGGATAAAATATCTTCCTTCCTTATCTTATTTAGGTGCCACACACAAAGGGATAAAACCCTAGGGTGGCCGGCCAAATAAGGGATAAGGGGAAGGGATTTTTTGTTCCATATTCAAAAATTGGAGATAAGGATTTGATCCTATTTTGAAGATTGACTTCTTCTCTTTAAATATGAGATAAATGAAAGATTGTGGGACAATCTTGAAACACTTTTCAGCCCTAGTTTCCTAGTGTGGCCGAAATTTCTCATAGCTAAGAGAGAGAAAATATTTTTCTCCAAAAATTCCACATCGTGCATGCGTTGGTGTTTGTGGAAATTCGAGTGTTTTAGAAACGTTTTGTCTCACGTGTGCCCACACACACGTCTACGTGGAATCAAGGAATTGACGTGGAAGACTTGGTGTTCTAAACAAAAGAGCTTGGATCTAGGACTGTTCGTGGTCAAAGAAAATCAAGATATCATCCGAGTCGGCTACAAGGTATTTTTTCGGTTGATCCTTGAATCTTATAAATTAATGAGATTAATTTATTGGTGCATAAATTAATATATCTATAGAGTATCTCAAAAGTTTTATGAAATTTTTGTGATACACGATCCGCTATTCCGCTGCGTTTTCGCCGCCGAATTCGATTCGGCAACCAACAATTGGTATCAGAGCGGTCTATAGACGATATTAATTTATGCTTCGATTATTTGATAATTGAATATGTATGTATGTGATGAGTAGGCACTTGCATTTATGGATGTTTATTTTTATTCATGATGATGAATGTATGGATGATGGATTTGGTCGTTAATTATATGGTTCCATGGATCGGTTATATTCATTCGTTAATAAATTATTTCTAATTTAATTCGGGATTAGAATTATTTTAATTCTAGGATTTGGGTAGAATTAGGGTTTATGATTTTGAATCGGCAACCAACAGTAGGAAGAATATCTTTCTCTCCCTACATTCATGTCGAGACTTCAAAACATAAATAATATCGTGAAAATGTTGATGATGTCGTGGACATTTTCATCCATGATCACCTCCTTTATTTATTTATTTTTAATGGGAAACAACATTTCATTAATCAACAAAGCATGAAGCTTATAGAAAACTCAATGCAGAAAACTTAAATAAATTAAAATCAGTAGATTTGTTGTGTCCTAGTATAGAGATCCAAGGTCTGATGGTGGACACAATTTGGAGCACTACTTATCTCGGCTCGTTTAGTTCTCCCTCCACAGTTGGCTCTCCCAAAGAGACTGTAGCAAAATCTTTACAAAGACTGATCTTTGAAAGCTTGTATTCTTCCAGATCAAACTCGTCGAAGTGGGAGATGTGGCTAAAGGTATGCAAAGGATAAAAAAACAACACAAAACCCACACAATGTTAGAGCTTGGTGGGGGAACACAACTAAAATCAACAAAAACAACCAAAGCCCACATAGATCTAACGTTGTAGAGGGAAACAAACACCAACATCGATATAATGATTGCCTTTATTCCACCGATGACTAAAAAAAGAGAAGAAAACACAACACAGATTCCACCATTGTGTAGATTAACCGACATAAAACGTATGGGTGTATTTTGGGGGCCGGCTGACCAAAGACGCGCTTCCAGTTGTCGGCCTGATTATTCTCCTTCTTCCTCGCTCTCTCTCTCATTCACCTCTTTTCTTGTACCTTCTATGATGGAAAAGTCAACTCTATTGATTAGAGAATGTTTAAAAAATAACAATATTACTCTCGTTAAACTATTAAGGAGACGAATTGATCAAACTCCCTTAGAAAGTCAGAATTAATGGGGACGTCAATGTTAAAGAATTTTTCGAAAAAGTCTCCTTCAAAGATAACCATACTATTCTATTGATCAGAGAATATTTCAAAAATAACAAAATATTGTTCTAGTTTTCAAAATATTCTGCCAGCTAGTGATGAATGAAAATAACGCAGCTTTTAGTTAAGTTTTAAAGGAGATATGCTTTGTATGAAAAATCTCCTTTCGAGTTCCTATGCTATTGATTGTGCTTTATTTGCGTTAGGTAAGGAGCAACAGAAATATTTAAACCCCCGTTTAATTTTAGGACTTGAATTTATGATTTTGATTTTTCTTTCTCATAAAAATTTGAAAAAAAAAAGTTTTCATTAATGAATTATCTCACAAAATTTGACTTTAGAATATAAATCACTGACTTAAATGCGTTGAAGCAAATGAGCTATTAATAGATTGTAGTTTTAATTTTAAGAAAAAATCTCTATTCTTAAAAAGCACATCCAACCTTTCACATATGCAGGCTAAACCGAGGAGAGATCTGCTGTCCCAAAACGTTGTCCTTATTGTTGTCCCATACACAACATTAGCCACGTGTCCTTGCAGATGACATCCTATTGAACCGTGTTTGGAGAAGGAAACACTAATTATATATATGTAATTCCTTATTGAGAAAACTAATCTATTAGGAGTCTTTGCGACAACAAAAAGTGGTCCCAAAAAATCGAAATTAATTTTTTTTAATTTTTAAAAAATGGTAATTAATTAATTTTTAATAATTTTAATTAAACATTATTATGTTACATACTAAATATAATTTATTAAAATACATTAAAAGTGAAATGTAAATTAATATTAAAAATAATAAATCTAAATAAATTTATAAAATATATTATAAATACTATATGAAGTGCATATATAATGTTCAAAAAAATATAAAAGTCTAAATAAAATGAAAAATAAAATAGTACATATAACGGAACTAATCGTCTAAGTTTGTAGTAACGCCAACAGCTGAGCGGGGCGGCGGCAGGAGAGGGGAAGAAGAGAAAAGGGATCGGAAGAGAGAGAGAGAGAGAAGGGAAGAGAGAGAGAACGAAGGGAAGAGAGACAAGGGGGGAGAGAGAAGGGGAGCGCCGGCGGCGGGGACGGTGGCGGCGGCAGGAGAGGGGAAAAAGAGAGAAGGGATCAGAAGAGAGAGAGAGAGAAGGGAAGAGAGAGAGAAAGACGGGAAGAGAGAAGGGGAGGGTCGGCGGCAGGGGAGGCGGCGGCAGGAAGAGGAGGTAGAGAGAGAGAGATTTTGTAGAGGAGAGAGAGAGAGAAAATGTCGGGGGAAATGAAGAAGAAGGTATATTAGGTCACTTATTTGCAACGAAATTATGTCGTCGCTAATATTTTTAAGTCGTCATAAATAATCATTTCTCCCGCGTCTACTTTTTGTGAAATTTTAAAAAGATTATTTGCGACGACAAGAGACAATATCGTCGCAAATAACCTAAACTATTTGCGATGACATTTATCATCGCAAATAGTAAGATATTTGCGTCTACTTATCGTCGGAAAAAATGGATTACCTTGGTGCCAAAAATCCGCGCCATTGAAATTTGTGCTCCAATATTATTTGCAACGACGTTTAAGTTATTAACGACGACATGGTTATTTTATTTAACGGGGATTAATTGTGACGACATGTCGTCGCAAATATGATATTATTTGAGACGACAAATGTCGTCGCACAAAATGTCATCGCAATTAGCCTTTATTGTTGTAGTGAAGGTTAGAAATATCAATTCAAAACTTAATTTTGTATATCAACTGATATAATATGTGAGTTGTCATTTTTTTATTAGTAAATGTAATCTCGTTCATTAATTAACGTGATAATATTTTAAATATCCACTAATAAAAAATAATCTCATATATTATATCGGTACATAGAAATTGAGATTTAATTCATGTCCTAGTATTTTCTATCTATTATCCCTTTCCGTTTCTTGCAGACGGCGGCAAGATTCTTCAATTCCTAATGTAAATGACACTGCCCTTAACTTCAATAATTTTGTGTTTCCTCCGCCAAAATGATCTTCTTTTTTTTTTTTTTTTTTTTTTTTTTGGAAGCCTCTTTATTCTTGATGTTGCTGGAAAGTTCAAGAAATCTGATGTGACAAACATCAAATTAAGTAGATTCAAGATAAAATATAAATAACAGAAAAAATCTAAAAGACATGAAGATTTAATGTGATTTAGTTTTTGACCTACATCCGCAAACAGAAACGGCAAAAAAATTTCACTATAATTAAAGAAGATTACAAAAGCTTATTAAATATTTCTCACCACCTAAATTCTGAATACATTTAAAATCTCTTAACCTAAAAATAAGAACACCAAATATCAAAAATATTAATATCTGATTAAATCTCGCTCATAAAAAATAAAAGAGAGAAAAATGTGTATCAAGAAGAGAAACACAACACTCATGCAGCTGCTATGTCCTTCACGTTCACATAAGCATATATATATATACACACACACACACACACACATGCTTCCTTTAGAAACACACGTTGCCGACTTATTACCTAAGCCAACGAGAGCGATATGCTCCAAAATAAGTCGGCACCTAATGAGAGAAAACCATGGGCCTTGGCCTAATAACAGATGACTTGTGGGCTTAATTTAAATGCTTCACAACTCCACCTAGATGCTTCTCATATGTATACTTCTGAACATATAATACAATTTCAATTTTCCTTTAGTTTAATGGGTGCATGTAAATTATCGTCGGAAGAAAAATGGGTCTCCCATTAGCTTTTGCATATATTACTGTGTAGTTGGGGGTGATTGTTTGAGTTCTCTCTTCTCTCCATTCTTTAAGGGTGTTGTTTAATAAGGTTCGGGAAAAGATGATAATATGAAAAATAAATAAATAAAAATAAGAAAGAAAGAAAGAAGCTTTTTGAAGAACCATTGCAACCTGTGCCTTTTGTGATGTGTCTGTGAAATAGAATAGTTTTCTCACTAGTCTTTTGTGAGGGGTTAACATGGGCAGCCCCTCACTAGTCGTTTTAACCTAATTTAAACAAAAAAATTGCAAATAATAATAATAATAATAATAATGTAGATTATGTAATTTTCATTACTTATTGTCATTTTGCAATAGGAAAGATACCGAAAAAGAATTAAGTAAAAAAAGATTGTTAAACTTGATAGAATCATGACAAACACCACTAAACAAAATTATTAGTTACCGATTAATAAATAATAACTTCAAAAACAATAAATAAGTACATAAAGAAAAGATGAATAAGATGACACGGTTATGTAACGTGGCTAAAAATTCAAGAAGAAAATCACGGGCGCTCATCACACCAATCAAAATAAGAGTTGTATTAAACTTGCAATTACAATTTCAATAAATGGAACCATAAGTTTGCTAAAAAATTCTACAGGAGCTCAACCATTGTCGTCTCCTTCTATTGCAACTTGCCTCGAGTCCAATTAACATACTCCAAGTCTTTAGCTTATCTTCAATCAAATTGAAGTACTCTCGGTTGCTTGCATTTAGTCCATGATGTGCTCCGAGTGCAATTTGCCTTCATCTTCTCTTTAGACTTACTCAATATCATCGAATGCACAATGGCAACAAGTTGTGAGCTATAGAAAATAAGCCTAAGATGCTCGGATTCTTTTCTCGCTAAACAGGAGCACTTAACACCTTGAGCAACATTTGTAGCATCCATTCCAACAACATGAATATATAGATACAAAGTGGTATCCGTCCGGCGATCGCCCAACCCCCACATCAGTACGCGAGCCCAATAGCCATTTTCTCAGCTAAGCCTAACCCTCGTGATTGTCCCCTCACCGGCGCATACCCTTGACTAGAAGGATGCGGATGAGGAGGAAAGGAGGTGAAGTTGGCATCAGCAACTGAGAAGAGAAAAAGATATGGAAAGGTTTTTCGTTTGTAAATATGTAAGAGTAGTTTTGGTAGATAAAATATGGAAAATTTGACATTTTCTAGAGTTAATGTTACTGTCAATTCCGCTTTAATCCATGACTTCTAAATGTCTCAAACTTAATCTCCAGTCTACCAGTTTCTTTCAATTTTATCATTAGGTATTGAAAACATAACAAAATATGGATTATATTCGGTTAGCAAAGTTTTTTTTTTTCCATTTTGTGTGCTGCTAGTAAAATAATATTTTCTTTAAACATCATGTATATTCTATCCTTTTTATATACAAATCAATAAATCATGGACTAAGTTTGGAACGTTTTAGAAGTCTAAACTAAAACAAATGATATATATATATATATATGTGTGTGTGTGTGTGTGTGTGTGTGAAGTAATCTTTATTAATATTAATATGTTTTTCCTAAATTTCCTACTAAAATAATTTCTCTAGATGTGTCCATACTTATAAAACATATATATGCACCTAATGAAAAAAAAAAAAAATTAGAAACTTTATAAAAGAGAATTATAAACTTTATGCACCTATTTAAGTTTAGAGATCAATTGTGCAAAGCGCTTGGACCATCAATCTTGCTACCAAATAGTTAAAATAACAACTTCTACTTCTGAGAAATAATAGAATATACCTTCTTAGCGTTACAAATTCACCATTAGGAAGCCATAGACGAGTGCGATCACAAAGCTTGACGACAAGTAAAGCTTGAAAAATGCAGTTAATGACAGCAGAGAAATAAAGCTGTTACCTTCAGAAAGGGGAAGAAGAAAGAAAAGAAAGAAGAAAGAAGTAAGATATAGCGAATTCATATGATAGTTGAACTCTAGGGAAATGACCTTGTAGGCCTGCTGGAATGATGGGGATGCAGTTAATTTGACTATAAACCATTCTAAAACGTGGTTGGTTTTTATCATTTTATTTCCTTTCCTATGATTCATATCATCTTCAAGTGGTATAAAGTCTATATTACCCTTCATTCATATCTAAATACAACCCTTCAATTAATCACCAATTAACTCTAGTTCATCAGTGATGAATTGATTAACTCCAGTTAATTAGTGATTAATCATATATGGTTGTTTTGGTAGAATTATCTTTTTACTTGTTGATGTCATGTTTGGTAGCTTGTATGTATAATATTGTATAAGGTGTATTGTATTGTGTTGTATCATCATAATACAATATGATATTTGGTGTCATAACGTATTGTACAAGGGGTTAGAATGTAAAATTTAAAAAATTTTGGGGTTAAAATGTAATTTTTAGAAAATTTTAGGGTGAAAAAAATATTTTTTAATAAAATTTGCGGTCAAAACATACGCCAAAATACAATACAACATGGATCATAGATCTACTATAGAATAATACAATACAATACGCTAACAATGAGCTATATGTAATAATACGTTATAGACCGTATTAATTTACCATTCATATTAGCTTATATAATGTGAATATGATAGTCAAATCAAACATTGTAATAAATTATTGTTATATAATACAGTACTCTAATACGGTCAAATCAACATGCCATGAAAGTGATATGTATTAGACTCTTCCACATAGTTGGTAGAATTCAATGTGACGATCACAAAAGTGGTGTTTTCATAATTGACCGAATGAAGATGAGCATGTTTCATAAGTTACAAAAATGCATGTGATAGTCGTGTAGTAAATGGGAGAAGTTCATAGTTTACCTAGAAATTGAAATCTCTATTCAACTTATGTAGCATGCGGTTCATCTGTACTCAGCGGCTTTATGTATTTTGATCATTTTGTTCGGTCTTGTAAATGATACTAAATTCCTGTGCATCTTCAAAATATAGCAATCGGATCCCAGACCTTGTAATTATTTTCTCAACAGAAGGAGGGTGAGAAAAATTTTTACCCAATAGCTCAAACTCAAATGACGCCTCAACTGCATCATGAAAATCACGATAGCGATTATCAGGCTTACACCACATGAGTATGTGATCTGACTTGAAATATGAGATGTAGCTCCTCAAAGTAGGTTCTTTTTCACAACTCTCCTGGAACTGGCAACGGAATTTGTAACTTTTGCCATGATTGGTCTTAAAATAAAATTCACATTTAACCTCAACATGATTATATCTAAAATCAAAGTCTTTAACAATAACGCAGAGAGCAAAACCCATGAAGTTGTTATTATGCCAATTTGAAGGAAGCTCGATAGTTATTGAAGATTTCTCTGATTGATAACTGAACCACTCCGGTATTTTATTTCCAGGATAACAAAAAGTCACAGAGGGCCTTTCCTCCAGTTTCTGTTCATAACAAAAAATTAAAGGTCATTCATGACATTCTTATACTGACATACTATACAAATTAGGATTAATAGTTTTGGTAGTCCCTGAACTTTGAGCATATATAGTGACACTTTAGTCCTTAAACTTTTAATTTAGGCATATTTAGTCTCTAAACTTTAATTTTTGTGTCAATTTATGTGTCCATAGATAAAGTCTTTGGATATCCAAAACTTTTGGTCTAAGACAGTAAAATTGACGAATGATTTATAAGATTTAACATAGATAAATATGGGTTCATCACGTGATAATTTAAAATTTTACGGAAAGGGTTACATTATATGCGAAATCTTTTTTTTTGTTACTATTAAATCCTATTAATTAAAAAACTATAATAATTTGTATACTGTAACTATTTATGTAAAATTTTCCATTATCATACGATAATTATGCAATTATGCATGTTAAATTTCAAAAATCATTTGTCTATTTTATTGTTAGGGACCAAACAATAAAAAAAAAAAAAAAAAAAAAAAATTTATAGACTATAAATATGCCTACATTAGAAGTTCATGGAGAAAAATGTCATAATGCATAAAATTCAGGGAGCTATTAACCCTAGAAATTAATATATACTAATGAAAGAAAGAGACTTACGCGTGATATTTCTTCATGGTGGAAATGGTATATATTTGCTGTGAGCAAAATTCTGACCTGGGAATCAATCATTATGTTGTAAAGCTCACTTTGATCCAAGTTTAAGCAGTCACTGAAAAGAAATTCCTTATAGTGAGAAGCTTGATAGTCATTCCAATGACATTTTACCATTGCAGTTTTTGAATGTGAAAGTGTCTTTAGTGATGTGCATCTGCTTGCATCAAGAAGTCCTAGAGATAAAGGAAGCGCTGGTAACAATTGAAGGTTCTTGCAATCGCTAATCTGTAACTCAATCAACCTTGAAAGATCTTTGATGCTGGTAGGTATTTTATCAATGGAGTTTGATCTTAAATCTAATATCTCTAGTGACGATAAGCAACGGAGCCAATCGGGTATTTCGACTAGAAAACACCTTGCAAGGGAGAGCCTTTTAAGACTAGGCATACGAATGATAGTATCCGGGGCAAACTTAAGTTTTCTACACCCATCCAGAAGAAGCTTGTGAAGCCCAATTAGGTTTTCAAATGAATGTGGTAGCTCCATAATGCTTGTTTCGCTCAAATCAAGAGTCTTTAAACATCCCATCGGCTCCAAGATTTCTGGGAAGTTTTCCAGTTCTGAGCAAGCTAGAAGATGAAGTTCCCTCAGAGATTTCAACTCGCAAATGCTGGTCGGAAGAGCCACAAGCCTTTTACAAAAACTCAAGCGAAATTCCTCGAGACAGGATAGATACTTAATTGACGAAGGCACTTCTTTTATTGTTGTCCCACCCAAATTTAATACAATGATATTTCTTGGAAGATTTTCTGGAAATACATTAATAGACGAACACATCCATAGACTAAGATATTTTAGACCCTCCAGATTGTGAATGCCACTTCCAAGATTCTCGATCAGCTTGCAATCACTAAGGTTTAGATAAATAAGATTTTCCATTGCCGAATTTGATGTGGGTAATTCCTCTATTGCAGTTTGATTTAAGATTAAGTATCTTATGCTCCCTGAAAATTTTGGAAGAGATTTAAGACTAGAGCAGCCAGCGAGAACAAGAGTTCCCGGGTTTCTCAAATCCGCACCCCAAGACTCTTTGGAATCAGTATGCTCATCAGAATTTTGAAAATTAAGTGAAGGAAACATAACCAAACTTGTACAGTCTTCAAGATTCATACTCTTAAGTCTCGGAGCTTGAGAAAGATCTGGAATTTCGATCAGTTTTTGGGAGAAGCTAAGATTGATATGCCTTAAGTTCACAAGTCGATGCTGCCAAAAATTGGAAAATAAATGGTCTATTTGGATTGACTTAAAAAAGTTTATTTACTTTGGCTTATTTAGTCTAAAAGTTATTTTTGAGCTTGTTTGAATGGACACCCTTATAATGGTTTAATTTGATTTTTATAAACTTTTTTGAAACAAGTCACCCTTGATGCTTACGACAAAAGAGTTTTTGAAAAGCTATTTTTATTTACGTTTCTAACCTTTTATTTACAAATCACAAATTAAAAATTCCATTCATATCCTTGTTTTACATTACTTTTTTAACAAACAAATTCAAAAACTCTTTAAAAAAAAAAGAAGAACACTAATTAAAAATCCCTGACGTATTTCTCTTTTTTTACTCCTTAAAAGCAAGATCAAAATCTATCCCAAATGGCCTCAACTGTTCCTATAACGTCAACTTGCAGAAAAAGTATCCAGACATACCTGGACCCCAGTCCATAGTCGCTTAAGGCTGCTGCGGGACATATGAAGTTCAACAAGATTATGTGGTATGAAATTTGATGGCAAAAATTCCAAAGGGTAGTTGCACCAATCAAGGTATCTGAGTTCAGTAGGAAGAGACTTCAGACCTTGAGGAAACTCCAACTTGGAGTACACTCCTTCACCGTCGACAATTTCAAGATATCTCATATTATACATCTTCTCGAAGACTACGGGTTCTAGGTCTACTTTTTCAGTATCATTTGTGTCTAGGAATATTCCTTGAATTCCTTTATTTCCCTGAAAATCAAGAAAATATTATATATGAGTCAGTCAAGAAAATTCATAATTAAAAGCTACAGATTATAAGTTATTTGTTGTACGGTATTGTTCTTCGTGTTCTTTTGCATAAATATATTTTTGTTCTTTTAAAAATGCTAATGCAATTCTCAAAGGAAGCTCATAGAATTTGCAAACACTTACAGTATTATTTTTCAAAACGTGAATGACATCCTGAGCAATCCATAGCCTACTGCGCTTTCTGGGCTCTTGAGTGGATAATACTATTTCCCGACCCATTTCTTGTGCCAAATCATGCATCAATAATTTGTTTGACTTATTGACAGTCAGAAGAGATTTATCAATAAGATTGTCTATATTTGTTTTTGCAAAGAAACCACAGGCATTCAAAATGTTTTCCACATATCCTCTACTCGCCCCATTAAAGAAACATGCGATATCAAGAAATACTTGTTGATCCTTTTCATGTAGCCCATCATAGCTTACTTTGAGAACATTCTGAACTTCAACATTATGAGATTGTTCTAGTTCATTCAATTCACTTTCCCAGTTATATCGTTCCTTGCAACGGAGGTGAGAGCCCAAAACTCTCAGGGCTAATGGAATGCCTTGAGCATAATTCAAAACTCTTTGTGATATCTTTACCACGTATTCTGTGTGCTCCGGAAGGTTTCCGTTAAAAGCATGCAAAACGAAGAGTTCAAAAGCTTCCTCATCATTTAACCTTTTAACTTCATATTTTGCATCAGCTCTGATATACCTAAGAATTTCTAAATCTCGCGTTGTTACAATAATAATACTTCCATGACCACACAACTTACTGAAATCTCCAATTAAATGTTCCGGTTGCTCTAGATCATTCACGTCATCAAGAACAATAAGCGCCTTTTTGTTTGAGAGCCTGCCCCTCGCATTGTATGGATCATCTTCCAGCAATAGTGTAGAGAAAAGCTCTTTTCGCAAATCGTTTTTTCGACCTTTGGCCCACTCTTCTCTAACATTGGCAAGAAAGCAACTGCTTTCAAATTTAGAAGATAATCGGTTGAATACAACATTTGCAAAGGTCGTTTTACCTATGCCGCCCATGCCCCAAATACCCATAATGCAAACATCACGGTGGCTTAAAAGGCTTAACATCATTTCAATCTGCTTCACCTGTCTCTCTATTCCAACCAACGTCTTCAGATCAACCCTTGGTCGTGACATGCTGTGCAATTTTCTTATTACATCTTCAACAATTTTATCAACGAACTCAGCCTCAGATCTAGCATTTTACCAGAAAAATACTTCAGTAAGGAGGAACTAACATGAAGCAAAGCTAGTAGATTCTTATTTTTATTGTGCTAGTTCTAGCCTTCGTTTCTCAACAAAAAGTTATAATACATCAATTCCATTGGACAATTACCTTTGTCCTCTTTTTAGGTCCTTAAAAGTTTGATCGGTTTCAAGGAAGTCCTTAAATCTTACACTTCTATTGCGTATATACTTCCTCTTTTTGTCAATTGAATAAAATAAAAAGTTAAAAAAAATAATTCTTACTCTGGCTCTTTTCGAAATCTTAACAAAGTCCAATAATAAGTACATAATTGAACTGAATCCAACTATATAACCACGTAAAATAGTTCTTGATGCATCATAGACAGAATAACAGGCAGTCAAGGATAAGATTAAAAGTACCTATTGAGAGAAACACAATGGCTACAAATCCTAAAAGTGCAAAGAGAAATCAAATTGGGTCTTCACTGGAAAAAAAAAAAAAGTTATAGAATCTGCAAATCATATATATTACATTATGAGTCTCTTCTTATTAATTTTTTTTTTCCCCTTACAGTATGAAAATAAAATTCAAATTTTTTTTCCCATAATATATCAGCTGGTGATGACTTTCATACAGAAATTTGGCATTCGAAAAATATTTGATAATGTAGTAATCCTGCGTCTTTTCCAACAATTAATAATTCTGATCCTACCAAGGACAATTCTTCTCATCATTCTTTGCCCCTATATTCACTCGCCTATCTTCATTATGTAATGCCCCCCCCAAGGAGTGATTAAATTTCTTATCTTAAGTTAATTAGGATTAACGGCTTTACGATGTTTCTAATTTCTCCATTATTTTGATAATCAACTTATAATAGTATTAGATCCTACAAACAAGAATATGAAATGATTGTATTTTGAGCCTCTATAAGTCAGAAATCGAGAGCAGCACAAATTTCAAAATAATCAAGAAAGATCGTTCCCGTAAAAGTAAATTTCTATTAATTTTAGATGAGAAATAGTGTGCTTAACTTATACAACATTGGAATTAGTTATCGCTATACCAATGGAATTTTTATATACATTCCAAGGATGAAAATCTATGATTTTTGTTTTTTGGAAAAAAGGAAAGTTAATGGCCCAAAACATGAAAGTTTTGTGATTAAGTCCAACAAACCCCAAAACGTAATAAGATTGAAAAAAAAAATCAGAAATATCACTCAAGATAATAAAAAATATTATTTATACTACTCGGTTCAAAAATAAACAATCACCACTCAATTAATAAAGAAAAAAAATAAAGTTACAATGTCATCTAAGTATTTAAAATAACATAAATAATAAGTCTACATAAATTCATGACAAACCATGTACTTTTCTCTAATAAGATGACCCCTACAATTTCTAAATACTTGGATATGGTCTTAAAATAAGAAAATGTATTTTTTTAGAGTCATGTTCAGGATTTATTTCCTCCTTTGATGAGGAATTTAGAATTTAAGATCACAGTAATCAAAAGGCAAAAAATAAAAAATAAAAAATAAAAAAGGAGTGGCTGTTATGAGCCCTAAAATTTAGTTAAGAATTCCAAAAATTAAGTTTCGAACTAACTGCAAAGTTAAAGAGAATCCACTCTAGAAACCCATTACAGCTTGATAGTAACTTTTGTAGTATTTTAACATTAATTTAATGCCATGGCATTGGCATGATTAAATACTACGAAAAACGTTAACATCATTTTTTTATTTTTTTGTCACTTTTTATATTAATTATTTGACACGTGAATTTCATAACATCATTTTTTTCTTTATATAATAATACATCATATTAGTGACCTTCACGTGTTAAATAATAAATATAAAAAATGACAAAAAAGTTAAAAAAGAATGATGTTAACATTTCTCAAATATTTAAATAAACCTAAAAAGTCGATGGAACTAATTATCAAATTAATTTGAAATCTTTTAGGAGGCAGGTTATTATAATGTAAAATCTTTGTGACATAATATAAAGGAGGAGACAGGTGTATTTTATGAATTACGTATTAGGACAAGTGTCCAACTTAGTGGAGGTATATATGAGTTACAAATTATTGAAGAAACTCATTTGCTTAGCCCATTTCTCTCTCTAGCTTTTTCATCTCATCCAACTTCCCTCTAAAATTCTAAAAGTTCAGCCATAGAATCTAAAGATTTCATATTTCTAATCTAGTTAGGACATCCTCAAGGGATGCTAAGTTCCATTCCTTCCTCTTTATATCTTCAAAGAAAAATTTTAAGATATCAACAAGAATAACCAAATTATTATTTTAGTGTTATGGATATATGATTCGGCTCATTCAGAATAGGAGGAAAATTCATCTAAACTTGTAGTCTGAAAGAAGAAGACATATGCTCTTCATACTTGAAGTAGGAAATGATTCAAACTGCAAATTAGCTATGTCCTAGCTGTGGCATATATATATATATATATATATATATATATATATATAGTTGTATTGTCTCAGATTTCTAGAAGATGTTGCACTTCTTTTCCTTCGAATGGATTTTTTTTTCATTAGGTTTTACCATGTACGAGTTTTCATGAGTTATCTTTTGCTTATTTTACAAGTAGGACTAGATCTTCTATCTCAATAGCTTCAACAATTTATGCTAAAGTTCTTCCCTCTTTTTCTAATTATAACACGTTAACCATATAAACGTATCAATGTGATACAAGATGTTATATAACATTAATCAAAGTTTGAGTCCAATTAGAATAAAGTAATTATACATGAATGTGATAATTAATAATTCAAGGCTTATCCTAATAGGATTAGTGATTTATCCAAGATTGTAATAATCATTAGTTAAAGTTTGATTTTTTTTAAGGGTACTAAAGTTTGATTTTGATTTCGATAAGATTGAATAGTTATCCTTATGTAAGAGAATTATCAATTCTAATAAATAGGGATTAATTAAACAATTATTGTGGCATGGGATAAGTATTAAATTCAGAATATTGAAAAGGAACGTGGTTCAAGTTCTTTTTTATCTTCTTTTCCTCCTTTTGCTTATGTTTTTTGGTTCAAGTTTTTTTTTTATCTTCTTTTCCTCCTTTTGTTTTTGTTTTGTATTTTCTTTTAATTCTCTTTCTTCTTTTTCCCTTCTTGCCCTTTTTCTTAACAATTTTTTTCATATGGAATTTTTAAGTTGAATTTCTTCCGTAATTGATGTTTCATCGTTTCATTCCAATTTTTTACCCCATTTCTTATGTATATTTGTCTACTTTTTTTTATTTTTTTTAACTCCTTATTGCCTTTCTTCACCTAAAAATTGCTTTTCTCAGGGTATAATTTTATATCTTCATTTTGAAACGTCTATTATCAAGATGCTTTTTCCTTTTAATTTATTCCTATCAACTTTTTCAGATATGATTTTTTAGTAGAATTTCTTCCGTACGTAATTGGTGCTTCATCCTTTCATCCTATATTTTTCATCTTTTCATCCTATTTTTTTCATCTTTTCATCCTATTTTTGTCATCTTTTCATCCTACTTTTTTCATCTTTTCCTATGTCTTTTTCATGGTATAGTCTGATATTTTCAGTTTGAAATGTCTATTATCAACATACTTTTTCCTCTTAATGTGTCTTTTGTTATTTCATAGTTTCAACCAAAACGATGCATACTTTGATCGATCCCTTTTTATGATATTTTTCTCTGTCAATATATTTTTTTTTCAAAACAATTCCTACTTAGATATCATTTTTCTTATAATAGATATTTTTTTCCTTGTTACTTTGTTAATAAGTTACGTGAGCCGCACGGGCTTAAAATTGGTAAAAAGTTGATGTTTATTTGACAAAAATATCAGAGTGGCAATTTCTGATAACTTTTGAGGACTATTTTGTGCTATTTAAACTATTGGGGGGTAAAGCGTAACAATCTCTTTTCTTGTGCTATTTAAGATTAACCGTTGTTTTAAATATCTTATGCGCAGAGCAGTATAAAGCAAAACAAGATTTACATGTGTATACACACACACACACACACATATATATATATATAGAAACACACACACACACACACACACATACGTATATTTGACGGCCATTTTTCACAAAACAAGAAAAGAAAATCAAACATTTTGTGCCATTGGCATACTCAAAGTATAGGTATAGCTTTCTTGCCCAGATCAGATCTACAAGTTGAAAATAAAAATATACATATACATACATACATATATATATATATATATATATTATCTGTTACCTGACGACACTCCAAGCCCATCCAGAAAGAGCTGCTATTGTTGATAAAGCAACCTTCCACTTGTTCACTTGGTCTCCTTTTTTCTTAAAACGTTTTTCAAGTAGAGAGAAAGCCTTGCCAAACCTCCCTTGTTGTTTGCGTACATGCGTTGGTTCTACATGGTAAAACACTGGAATAACAGTTTGGCCGTATCTTTCTTTGCATTCTAGTATTTGAAGAAGCTCATCCAAGCACCACGAGGAAGAAGCATAGTTTTCTGAGAGAATAATCACAGCAACGTTTGATTCCTGAATTGCTGGCGTAAGTGAATATGAAATTTCATTTCCTCTCTCAAGACTCTTGTCATCGACGTAAGTCCTGATTTTCTTCCGGCATAAAGCGGCGTATAAGTGGCTAACGAAACCATTACGAGTGTCTTCGCCTCTGAAACTAAGAAAAACCTCGTATTTCTGCGATGGCGCCGGGGTAATTGCATTAGAGGAAGAACAACTTGCGGCCATGCTCTTCACTATTGAAGGATTCGCAATCAAAGCAAACCCTTCTTTGAAGAGTATAATTTTCTGAATGCCCAAAAACATTTGAGGATAGTAATTAATACAAATGTATGAGAACCTACTTTCTTGGTATCTTCCAGGAAGGAAAATTCAACTCTATCGATTATGAAATATTTGCAAATGACAAAATTATTCTAAATAAACTATTAAGGAGATCACCATATTACAGATCGGCTAAACTCCCTCAGAAAGTCAGAAATAAGAACGTCAACGGTAGAGAAGTTTTCAAAGAAGACTATTTCAAAAATAACAACGTGATTCTATCGATTAGAGAATACTTCGAAAATAAAAAAATATTGTTCTAGTTTTCAAAATATTCTCCCAACTGGTGATGAATGTAATGCAGCTTTTACTTTTTTTTCTTTTTTTTTTTTTTCAAATGGAATGAAGCATCTTTTAGTTAATTTTTAAGGGAATATGTTCTGTATAAATGTCCTTTCGAGCAGTTTCTATGCTACTAATAAAGCAAACGTCCCCTTGTTGACTTGGCCTACTCGGTCCTTAAAACGTTCTTCAAGTGCTACAGAGAAGGCCTATGCGTATATGCGTGGGTCATGCACAGCAAAAGCCATTAGTTAGATTTGTTCGCTTATAATATTTTTTAAAAAAATTTTAATTATAACAAAAAAATTAAAATATAATATTTTTTAAAAATTTTTAACTGTATAAATTTAAAATTAAAAACTCAGGATAATAAATAATGCCTTAGTTTTTAAATACATCTGTGCTTACAAAAGATAAATAAATAAATAATAAAAAAATCCCTACTCATTCAATCGTGTAGAGACGTGGGGAAAGCTTTTCTATCAAAAGGAATTTCGTTAGCGTGTTGGTAATGGAAAAACATTGCAGCATTAATAATAATAATAATATTATTATTATTATTCAACGCGGCTTTTAGTTTTTTTTTTTATTTTTTCTTTTTGCTCAAGCTAGTTAATCTTTAAGGGAACGTATAAATTCAATTATATGTTGCCTTGTGCTCATGCCATTTAGAGTTTTGGATAATAGATTGAATGACTGAAATATATAATTAACTGGAGAACAAACCACTATTTCTTTTAGTTTCACAATGAGTGAAGATAGCAAATGATAAATTGCCAAATAACATCGCATACATCATTGGTACTCTCTCATTTGCGTAAAGATAAAGAAAAAGGTACTTATATAGGATGAAACAGCAAAAAACAACAACAAACAACAAGATCACTTAATTGATTCTAGATAACAGTGAAATATATTTCTTTTTCATAATTCTTCTATGAAAAGTCACTTCATGGAATAGAGGAAAAAAAAAACAATATCATTTAATTGATTCTAGATAACAGTGAAATATATTTATGTTTCTACGTGCTTTATATTGTCTAAAAACTAGTTTTTTTTTTCCCCTAACCTGTCCAAAAACTAGTTATTACTACATTGCAGCCTCTGTTTTAATATATTATAACGATCTGGTAGTGATAGTTTCACTTCACTTTTAGCAATTTAGTTCAGCCTCTGTTCTGCTGACTCCTCTTACAACACTAAATTTGCATTATTTATAATCACACTTGTTTATTAATCACGAATGGAAAGAATTTAGCAAAGCCTACATAGAATAATTATGAAAAAGAAATCCAATCTTAACCTACCCTATAAGCTATAACTTTATTTTCTCACGGTGAACCACAAAAATGCCCATATATCCTTGCTAAATTTTGAAAATTCCACAAATAGTTGCCAGTCTTTCTATAAACTTTTTTTTTTTTTTACTAGAAAAGGGTTAAAACTCATTTTGGCTCTGTGAAGTTAAAGATGTCAAATGGGCTAGCCTGTCCATTTTGGCTCTGTGAAGTCTAGAGATGTTAAATGGGCCGGGCCGGCTGTGGACGGCCCAGCCCAACCTGTAATAGTGCTGGATTCGGCACGGCCTGGTTCGATACTGTTACGGGCCGTGTCGGCCCAGCACGTGTAATGGGCTAGGACTGGGCCTCGACTTCTCAACCCGCGGCCCTAGCCCGTGAAAGCCCGCGGCCCGGCCCAAGCCCGGATTTAGCCCTTGTTCGGCCTAGGCCAGGCCCACAAAACGTCTTGTGAAACAGCCTATTCTAAATGCTACCGTTGGGCCTTTCGCGGGCCCAACGGTCGGCCCGTGACGGGCCTCCCGTTTGGCCCGTCACGGGCCTCCTGTTGGGCCCATCACGGGCCTAACAGTAAGAATCCGAAAATGGCTACAAAAATTCCCTATAAATACCCCTTAATTCCACCCTAAATCCCACACAACAATTCACTCTCAACTTCTCATCTTACTCTCATTCTATCTCTCAACTTATCTTTTTGATTTTGATTCTAAGCTTTTTTTCGTGATCACTCATTTACATTTTTTTTTGTTCACTACTCTTCTTGAGCTTGGTGATGAGACATTTTTTGAGGACAAAATGATGCCTCCCAACCCCACCCCTACTGAACCAGAAATGCTTCGGTGATAATGTTTCAGTGCACAACGAGGAAGCTGGAGAACGCAACAGAGAAAAAATACCGCGAACTTCTCTGACATGGCAGCATTTCACCGATGAGCCCCAACCAAATTTTAAAATAGGTGAAATAGAAATTCGTGCGGTGAGTATTTTTTTTCTGTATTCGCAGCTTATCACGACGTACGTAAATAGTAAGAATGATCAACTTTTAATTTTCGATACTAATTGGCAGATTGAGGAGTATTTTTTAAAATTTCTATAAGTTTTTTACAATGCTACTGAATTACTTTCTGGAGTTTATTATCCTACTGCACATTTAGCTTTACAACAACTATTTAATATTAAAAAACATTTTCTTATTATAGGGATGCATAACTTTTTGGAGACATAGTTAAGTTAATGAAAAAAAAATTTTAAAGTTATTAGTCGGTTGTTTTATGTTATATGCATTGACAATCATTTTAGATCTTAGGTGCGGAATAGATGGGACTGACTCATTAATGATTGCTACCGCAGAAAATTTAAGAATAGATATGCAACTAACTATTACTGACACTAAGAGAATGTTAGAAAAAATTTTTAATTTGTGTGAAGTAAAATACGGCACAGGTCAAAAAAACCAGGAAACTTAAATGCCAACTAACAGTTACACTGATTCTTTATATCATTTGATAAAAGGGATAAAAAGTTGAATGTATGGATAATTTTCATGCATATAATTACTTTATTATCCACTTTACTATTTATTAGTACCTTTTTTGAATAGTAAATTAGTCTTTTTATCTTTGACTTTGATGGATTTTTTAAAGGAAAAAGAAGACGGATGCTTCTTAAAATAGTTTAATATAGTATGTTATTTTTTTTATAATTATTAAACTTTAGAAGTTGTAAAAGTAAATTTTCATTTTGAAAATAATTAAAAAATGTAAAATTGCATTAATTATATAAAAAAAGATAAACATTTTAACTAATAAAAATTAAATGTCAATTATCATATGTTATGCTTTGTAAAAATTTAACATGAAATATAACATATGAAAAATTCAACACAACAAATAACATTACATTAAAGAGTTTTTTTAGACTCAAATGTTAAATTTACAATTGACACAAATTATATCATTATATTAAAGATGCTCTTACACTTGATTAATACTATTTACTTAAAAAAAATATATTAATAAAAAAGAAAGATAAAAATCTAAAAACAAAGTAAGTACACCAAATTTCACTTTCACTTTCTTGAATCCTTCAGTTAGTGTAAGGATTCAAAATGGTGATCCAAATGGATAGTCTTTCCCTCAAAATCTTCTCTCATTCCTCCTAACCAACGAATTTGTCCTTTCCCCGTACGTTTCTCCCTTCACCCCTCTCCATCTAACCACTATCTCCCCCCACCCCTCTCCCTCAATCTAACCAAACACTCAAAATGACGAAAGCTATATTAAAAATCTGGTAGGCACAGCTTATAAAATACATCGGAAATATTTCAAAGGATTCCCTTATGATCCGATACTTCCAGAAACATTCTCAAATTCGAAGTTTATCTGAACATAAAGTTATCCTATTGGAAACAAATTTCTGAAGGGGTGCAGGAAAACACAATCTTCAAACTGAGTTTCACCAGATTTCGAAGAAAAAAATTTGCTTGCTTTTATTATTGAATCAGACAGGAAAAAGACGATAAAATTCCCGAAAATGTCATCACGATCCGAAGTGAAAAGTTGGTGCTAGAAAACGCAGATATTCTCAATAGCCCCAGTAGTCGTTACGGATTTCATCATCAAATTTCTTCTTAAGCTCGGGATGCTTCTCAAAGTACTCCTCTGCAGTCATAGTGCTAATCTTTTTCTGTCAAGAAAATGGCAAGTTAATGTTAGAAACAAAAAACATCATAGGAGAACAAATGATGACTTTTAGGAATTATCGCCCCTACCTTCAACTCTTGAACTTCAGCAATCTCCTTCTCTATGCGCTCTGATTCCTTCAAAGATTTCTCCTCTGCTTCTTTCAGATCCACCAGCTGTAGTCCACAGCAACATACATAACGCGCAAGTATACAAAAATTTAGCATGTATAGACTAGAGAAAAAGGTAATGAAACGTTAATAAGATAAGGGCGTCAGGGCATATGTAGGGGGGAGTCCCCATCAACTCTTACCAATGCATCAAATTTAGGTTTGTACTGAGGAGTGACTGTATCTACGTACTTGGGGATTTCAATGCCTGCAATGTGAAAGAACAAAGTAACGAAATATGAAAAAGGGTAATTAAACAGAAGTAGGAACAAGATAACGGGTCATTCATCAGGACGGCCGATATAGTAAGCTAGACATTAACGATATAAGAATAAGTAGATATTGGAATATCATTCCCATCAACACAAATGAGAACAGTTACTTGCAGCAACCAGCACCCCCTTCTTCAAGAAAGGGAAAGTGGAAGGAGGGACAACGACAGATGTAAATTTATGATAGGAGATAAAAAATAGGTGACACAATTAGTAAGTGAAATTATAGGATTTGTTGCAAGGTGAGGTTAGGACTGCAATCGAATCAACAACCGAGCCTATGTTTTCTCTCTCCAACATCTAAAGGACTATGCAGCGCAAAGAAGAGAATCTAGTATAGATGTGATATACCTAATATATCAAAGCCACCATGTGTAAGCATCAATATGGATAGATGAAGATGTGCAACGAACTCATTTATTTTCCTTCTCCTGGACCTCGATAAAAAACAGGATAGGTACGTTTTGGTTATTCCTCTCTTACCAAACACCATAATAAGGAATCACACCCCTTCCCATCTTTTTCCTATTTCTTATCCATCCTATTAAACATAGCCTTAAGGTCTCTTAAAAGGATATACAAGATAACAACATAATCATCAAACCCTACACATTAAGAACCCGTTTGTTTCAAATACTCAAACTCAAATCATTAATTCTGCTATAGTGTTTTCATCTCACAAGAAATTTGAATTTCAAACGTCAGAATCAAAAATCACTGTGTGAGTATACCTTCCAAACGGGCCCTAAGTTTTCAACTCAAGGCAGAATGCAAAAGCATGATACAATCCAAACACAAATCTTAGTGATACTGAACCTCGGCATATTAGTGCAATTAGAGTTGGAAGAAATATTAGGGATGTTCATAAACCTGCAAAACCCGCAAACCAACCCACCACACCCCAACCCAATCCAACACGAAAAATGCAATTTCCAGTATTAAATTTTTTTTTCGGCCCATTCAATGTATGGCCCGAAGTTTGAGCGGGGTGTGGGTTGGGCCTATAATGGCCCACACACCCCAACCTAACCCGCGCTTTAACTTGCCTCCTCTAATATCTAACCCTAGGCAGGCAACTCATTTCTACTCTCTAGTTTCTTCATGTTTGAATTAAGCCTCTATGTTTGCTTTATGTTAAGACTAATTTATTTTTGCTTTATATTTGATGTTTGATGGACTACTTTGCCTCATATTTGATGTTGGATTGAACTTTGAATTTCTATCTGTTTGAATGTTGGAGTTATTATTTCTATTTGATGATGAACTTTGAATGTTGGATTGAACTTTGAGTCTTTGATTCCTTGAATGTTGAAACCGACAACTCAACCCACCCCGCACCGCCCCCACTCAACCCAAACATCATTGGGTTGTGAAATTTTTCTAACATCATTAGGGCCAAATATGTGCAGCCCGCACCCTTTGAGGCGGGAGAAGAAAAAACCCTACCACACACCAACCCAACCCAACCCATGAACAGCCCTAGGAAATATAATAACATAGGACATAAACTTGAATGTAAACATATATTCCAAGTATCAGTTAGTCCGAAAACATACTATCATAAGCCTCCTTGTACATATCAACCAAGCGAGATCCAATTCCTTTCCTATAGTATTCCCAGTCAATAGGTTCAGGTTCCTGCAGCAAGTTCAAATTAAATGAGAAATGAAAAAACCTAAAATCAATAAAATTGTAACTTAAGAGCATACTAATGCTAAAGAAAGAATTCCATAATAAAGTTAAATTTCGTTCGATGTTAATCTCGTTTCCACACAAAACCAACAACTAAAGGTGTTAAGAAAGGCCAAGTAATTGCATTTCCCATAGCCTCAAATTCTAAATTCTAAATTCTGCAGTAAAAAAGTTCAATTTCCCCAATTTTGAGTAAAAAAGTTCTCCTTTAGTTTGTTTTTCTAAATCCTATCGCAAACCAAACAATGAATTGATAAGGACAAAAAACGTATCCCACATTTGGTCCTTCATTCCAGCAAAACACAGTTAACACCAAGACCACCCTAGATTTCCATTTACTTTTTCCAAGTACCCAACCAAAATCTAGAAAAAAAAAAAAAAATCCATTTTGAAAATCAAGACCACCCTAGATTTCCATTTACTTTTTCCAAGTACCCAACCAAAATCTAGAAAAAAAAAAAAAAAAAAAAAAAAAAAAAAAAGAGAGAGAAAAATTCCATTTTGAAAATCAAAAGCGACTCGCTTTAGGAATCAATAAAAAGAAAAACATAGAATGAACCCTAGTCCAACAAAGTCCAATCCAAAAACTATAAGCAAAACAGTAATCCCAAACAAAAATCATTAATCAAACAACAATCGAGCCAGAATTACAAAGATCTATAAAATAAAATCACAAAATAGAGAGAGAGAGAGAGAGAGAGAGAGAGAGACCTGGCTGAACTTGGTCTCGAGAGCAGAGTTGACCTCATTGAAGGCGCGGTGAAGGCTGGCGAACTCTTTGCGAGCCTCGTCGGAGACGAGGAGCTTGGCCATGCCGTCCCAGTCGATGTTCCTCGACGTCTTAAACGCCACATCCACCACTTTCTTGCTCGGTCCGCTCATTTTCTCGCCGATTCGATGACTTTTTACTTCTCTCGCCGGCCGATCGGTAAGCCCTCGAAGCGGAATCTGGTAATCCGATTGAGAATTTGTGCCCCTTTTTGTTCTGGTTTTTCTGCTGCGCCTTGGTGGTGGCTGAGGCTGACGAATATGATTTGATGATCCTTGTTTGTTTCCTGTGCGTATTTTGCCCTTTGTTTTGGGCTTGTACTTGCAATCATCATTATGTGGCCTGTTTTGGATGTTGGGCCCATTGGGTCGTACTCCACCTCCACCCCTTCTATGACTGTTAATTACATATAGGGAAATAGTAGAAAATAGACCAAAATAAAAAGTTTAAGAAAGTATATAGGCTAATTTTTAGTTATAGAAATTAATAGGTCATAACTTGTCAAGTTATAATTCATAACTAGATAAGTTATGGACAAACTTGTCAAGTTATGGTTCATAACCGAACAAGTTATAGACAATTATGAATAATAACTTGTTAAGTTATAGTTCATAACCAGACAAGTTATGGACGAAAATAATAATTTGGTCTATTTATTAACTTATGTAAATTATTGACCTATTAATTTTAATTAATCTTAGGCCTATTTTTCTCTTTCTCCTATATATATATCTACGGCTGCAAGTTGGCCCGAGGTGTTGGTTTGGGTCTGGCCTGGCCCATTTAAGTATTTGGGTTGGGTCAGCCTGTCACTAACCTCTACGCCGGGCCGGATTTAAGTCCAAAACCTTATTCGGGCCGGTCCGAACAATCTCTTTAAAAACTTTGCTTGTAAATTTCGAGCCAAGCTGACTCTCCTCCTTTTAGGCCAGCCAAGCCCGGCCCAAACTTTCACTTTTATATGTGTCTAGTTTATAATGGATGAAAAAAATGTCCATAAGTTGTTATATTTGTATATAAGTCTGTAAAATAACTCGTAATGACATTTTTATTCTTACTTAATTATCTTTTAAAATTAGCTATACAAATTCACAACCATCTAAATAAAAAAGTGTATATTTAAAATTATATTATATCAGTAACCATAAAATGGACATCTACTCAAAAAAATGAACTATAAAATGAACAGATTAATAATATTATTGATTTAAGTACATATCCTAAATTTGGAGGGTAAGAATGATCATTTCGTATAAATACTTCATATAACTATTCGGACCTAACTTCAAGACTCAAAACTTCAGCCCAAACTGTTAGAGATAATTATTCTGCGTAACCAAATTTTATACCTTGAAATTTAGCACAAAAAAGGGGGGAAAATAAGAAACTGCCACTGCCATTTTTCACAAAGAGAGTCAGTTCCCCACAAAAACACTGGCTGGAAAACTTGATCGACGACACAATTTCATAACTGTCAATATTCTTTATGAGTCTTCTAACCATGATCACTAAATTTGAAAGAAAAAAAAAAATGAAGGAGGGGGAGGAGGTGGAGGAGTAGAAGAAGAGGCTCATCACTTTCCTGCAAAAATAAGCCTATCTAGTGCGGAGATTGGATTAAACTAGCCCAATCATGGCTAATGAGTTCAGCGGGCCCAATTGAGCCCTACCTTATTTTTCATCCGGAAATAGTAAAAAATAGGATAATATGAAAAGTTTAAGAAAGTATATAAGCTAATTTTTAATTATAAAAATTAATAGGTTATAATTTTTTAAGTTATGGTTTATAACCAGATAAGTTATAGACAAACTTGTCAAGTTATGGTTCATAGCCAGACAAGTTATGGACAATTATGAACAATAACTTGTTAAGTTATGGTTCATAACCAGTAAATTATGGATGAAAATAGTAATTTAGCCTATTTATTAACTTATATAAATTATTGGTCTATTAATTTTAATTCATCTCAAGTCTTGACATATTTTCTTCTTTCTCCATTTTTCATCGTCTTTTTACTTTGATAGTAATATTTGTAGCTAGCTTCTAATGGTACTAAAGCTATTATAACTTGATTTAATTAGTCCTTCCAGAGTCTAGAGACGCTGATTAATTACTACAGATCATCAATTTTTATTGGACGCCTATTTTCAGCTCCATCTTTTTCAATGTGTCTCTTCGTGATATCAGAACAACCAAACATGGGGAAAGAAGTTATAATCAATATGTTACAGATCCAAAAGAAGAAAAGATCAAAATATGGTGAAGCAGTATTAGAGAATTCTGTGAAAGTTACGTGCGCATGTATTACATAAATTTATTAGAAACTTTCATATTAGTATCCTGTGTTATAACGTAATTGACTTTTAGTATCTTATGTTTTTAGTCATTTTAAATTGGTTCTTAGACATTTAGAAAATTATTTTTTAGTACCTTATGGTCGTTTTTTGGAATGTAGCATGTCAAAATTATCCTTCTTATTAATTAACCAAAAAACCAATAATAAATTTAGAAAAATTCTGCAAATTTTTTTAAACATTTAAAAATTAAAAATAAAAATAATGCTTTTAATTAAATTAAATTTTTCAGAATTTTCTAAATTTATTAATTTGTAGTAAAATAATTAAAAGGGTAATTTACATCCTAAAAAAATGACTTTAAGATACTAAAAAATATTTTTAAAAAACTTTAAGGTACCAATTCAAAATTTCTAAAAACATAAAATACTAAAAAACAATTATGCTATAACATAAGGTACCAATATAAAATATTTCCTAAATTTATTCTACTACATAGAGGTCATTCTAAGAAACAAATTTGGATCATATATAATATGATTTCCCTTAGTTCAACACGGAAATTAAATGGAAGTCGCTTGGAGGAACAAATAATCCGTCTACTAAGTAGACCATCCATAACCAAGAAAACTTGAACCTATACAATCAACTCAATTCCAAATGATAACATTTCAAGTTTAATCATTATTTTTTCTAACTTTAATATTTATACTACTACACAAAATTTTAATGTCACTGCAGAAAATAATTTGTAAAATACTAAGTGATAATTTAAAAATCTACATATTATGAAAAATAACTTATAAGTTACAAAAAATAACTTACAAACTATTAAAAGAAAACATGCAAATTAGTGATATAAGATAAATATAATAATATCGAAAGAAATAAAAGTGTTATTTTATTGATGGTGAAAATTCCTCAATTCCAAAATTTCGTGGAATCTGTCACCCTTGTATATACAACGAACACGTCCCTTGATTAATGCTAATGACGTTGAACAAGGAAACAAGACTAAGCATGCACATGTAGGTCCGTCTATGTGAGTTTTTTCAAAGTAACGCAATTGCAAAGTCACTGGCATTTTCTATTATTGATATTTGTTTTTCAAGAAAGTGCGAAATTTTCTATGATACATAGCATTACTACTAATGTTACTTATAAGGACGGCACATAATAATCATTCATAAATAATTAAGAGCCATGTCTGCGGGGACTCTAATTGCATTCCCTATCTGTTAATTAATTAATCAAGTGTAACTCAAAAAACTTGAGAAACACGTTGCATAAACAAGTGATTACAATTAGTCAACATTATTTTACTTTATCGTTGGAAACTATGTGTTTTCCATCCGATTTAGATTAAAATTAATTATGTGTGATATGTTATGAATTTTTAATATAAACTTACACAAATATGATCACTAAAAAACTATAATCTAATGGTTAAAAACATTAATTTCTTTTAACGGCCGTGTAAGAAGTTGTGATTTCAAATACATGCTAGGTTTGAGAAGGTCAACATTTATGTGTCACAACCAGGAGTCATTTGCATTAAGCCATGCGCAATAAATTTCCCCTAAGAAGAAGTACGTTTCGTACGTATAGAATGTGTAATTCCCTCTGCACACGGCCAATGGCTATCACTATAACATAACAACATATAACATTCTAATTGGTCAGCGGGGAAGTAGTTATGAAATACGTGGTCTTACATCAACGAAAGTGGTATATACATAAATATAATCTAGATATATAAGTCAAGTACAAAGTCTGGTCTTGTTTTAGAAATGCGGTCTTTTATCCTGATCCTTTCAGAGTT
This sequence comes from Morus indica, assembly GCA_029231665.1. Lineage (NCBI taxonomy): Eukaryota > Viridiplantae > Streptophyta > Magnoliopsida > Rosales > Moraceae > Morus > Morus indica. The sequence goes on from JACAGA010000061.1 coordinate 567,608, forward strand.
GGTCTAGATGGTCTCTTTGCCTTGTCGTGCGGGCAGTTGCGATTGACGATTCATTAGTTCAAAACTTGAAAAGTACGAGTCAATGGAGAAAAATTTAGAACATTCAGATTTAAGTTTGCCTAAATTTATCTTTCTAAGAGATTTTTATGGTAAGGTATCCCTATTATACTTGTTTCTAAACGTTATGCAGTTAAAAAAATGAAAAACATATAGAATCTAATACATAATTAACGGTTAAAAACAATTGTACTGGTAAATAGTTTTTAATATTCAGCCATAAAACCAAAATGACTAACATATGTACATATAAGTGAAATTTCGTAGAACTTGTACTTTGCTTCTTTTTATATAATAATTAGGGCTGAAAATTCGGATAGTGACATGATGACAAGATTCAAAACCCGCACGAGGTTAGCAGGTTTGAATTTACTATAAATTAATGGGTTTAGGTCATAATCGAGTTGACACGATTAACACGATTAATAAATAAGTTGGGTTAGAGTTGACCTCCTAACACGAAGTGACACGAATTTATACGATTAACTATATGTGTCATATGCAATATGTGATATTACATAAAAGTTTATATGGCATATTAAATACAAATAATGTGAATTTTAATATTTGTAGGTAATTTATTTGTTTTTCTTAAAGGAAAAGATAAATTGATCAATAAATATGTTAAACTTATCTTAACCATGTTAAATAAGTCATTATTATATTAGTTATTTATTCAATATATTAATTTAAATGGGTTATACGGGTTGACACAATTAATACGATTAATAAATGGGTCGTATTTAGGTTGAAATTTTTGATACGTTTAATAAACAGGTCGAGTTTAGTTTGATATTTTCTGACACGATTAATAAATAAGTTGACACGAACACGACCCACTAACACGAATTGCTACCCTTAATAATAATATTTATGTTTTCTTATAAATAACAATTCACTATTCATATTATTACCTAAGACCTTTTCGTCTAATAACATGAGAAAGGGGGATGAGGAAGGTTTTGTATCAAAGTTTGTGGGTTCAATCTCACATCATAATTTATATTTCTTATTTATAGGACGACACATGCTATATTAACATGTGCTTTCATTTAAAAGAAAAAAAAATTACTATTTAAAGTATATGTAATTTCATCAAAATAAACCCTAACAATTTTAGATATTTATAATGAGGAGCGAACCAAAATCTCTTTTAGTGGGAGCGCAGTTTTTGACCCATTATTTCAAACTAAAATCATCTAGTTCAATTTTTAATACTGTCTCAAATATTATCTAACCAATCACATTATGTCAGTCACATCATTTTAAAAGAATAAAAATGCATTTTAACGTTTCTATGCTTTGACGTTTGAATTTTTTTGAATTATCATTTAAGACATCAAAATTTAGACATGTGATCTCAATCCCGTTATTTGTCTTTTTCCTTCTTATTTTCCTCTTTTATTATGTTTCTTTCAATATATCAAGCAAGTTTGACTGATTTTTTTATTAAAAAAAAAAAAATTGTCTACATGGAAAGCCATAAAAACTTGTTTTAATCTTTTGCATGGTTGTTACAAGATTAAATATGGGATTTTGTATTTTTTTTTTTAATATTGAAGCAGTATATAAAGTACAGCTGGTACTGAATTGTGGTAAGTTCCTTGTATTCTCTGTCTGCGTCTCATACAACTTTTTCGAATGCCATTTTGCAAGGAAGATACATCATTTATTTCTCACAACTGTTAAAATTAATCCCTCCTCAAATTATAAAGCAATGCGAAAGTACAGAACCAAGTTCACTTTAGTCATATGATTTCAAGATGCATAATTCCAACACTATCGATAATAATTCTCTAATGTAAACTATAAATGTTGTCGTACTTATACCAAATGCCTCACTCTTAAAGCGATGAAAACGTGTAAACCGGGTTTCCTCCCCACGTGATGCATGCTGATTTGCTAACTTAACGTCTAATTGAAGCCGTAGTCATGGTTTTATATTATAAAAATTAAGAGTTTGTTTAGTTGATCTGTTCAAATCTGTGATTCTGATTCAGTAGTGAAAATTTGATAAGAAAAAAAATTTTAAATTTAAATTTTTTATGAGATAAAAAATACTATAACATAATTAAAATCATGAATTTAAATATAAAAAATAAACGGGGCTTAACTGATCTTTCTTGCCCGAAAAAAGTCCTTAATTTATCGGCTATGAAGTGTACGAGGAATCAAGAGCTTTGAAGTTCATATTAATGCCCCTTGTCGTAATCGATAAAATAGAACTTGCTTCCTCAAAATAAATACATAAAGTAGTACTAGGTAGTGTATACCACCATATGTAATCAAGAAAAAAAAAATAAAGATAGGGAAGAATAGTCAATAGATGTGTAGAAATGGAAGGGGTTAAAAAGTAAATTACTGTTTTGTAAGCTTTTTTAGTACATGACCCAACCTCCGATTTGTTGGGAAAATGTGCGTTTTAAAAAATGGTTAACCGGTGATGGACTGATTTGTGGTACTGATTAACTTCGAATTCATCATTAACGAACTGATATCAATCAGTGTTTGTGTTAGAGATTATTAGTATATTAGTGATTGATTATTGTAAAAATCTAAAATAAAAATTAAAAAAAAAACGCCTTTTAGACAAAAAAACGTTATACTATTAATTAAAAAGGGTGGTTAAAACTGACTAATCAGAGAAATAGAGGATTTAAGGGAAGAACAATAACTCAAAAGGATAAACTTCTACGCTCACTTAATGATTCTCTAGATTGAAATTACAACCTCTAATACAATTATAGAGATATATATATAGCTAACTAATAAGTTAAACTTAATTGTAAATAATCCAAAAATGTCAATGCAACCTTACATTAATAATTAAGTACCACCAATAAAATATATTTTAATTGATAACTATACAAATTTAAATTCAAAATTATAATCTATCTCTTTATTATTTAGCAATTGAATGACGGATAAATATCAATGTTTGCTTTATGCAAGTTAGAGCTGAAAGTTCGGGCCACTCAGTTAGGACTAAACGACCCGAATGTACTTTTCAGACAGGGTCAGATCATCTTTAAAGAGAGGAAGGTCGGCTTATCCCGACCTTAAAGCCCAACGATTAAAAAAAAAAAAACCAAACAACTTCGGGATGGGCTGGTTCAAAAACACTTTTATTCCTAGACCATAAATTTGGCCTGATCATGACACTAAAACAGATTGGAATCAGGTTAATATTGACATGTTTTAGATCGATTGATGTGGTCCGTCTCAAACTCACAGCTCTAATACAAGTTCATTATGAATGTTGAACTATCTTTTCAATTTGGACAAGTAACTACTAAGTTTTGAGTATTAACTATGTGTGTGTATATAATCAATTAATTATTTTTTATTTTTTATTTTTTTATTTGAAAGGGATAGATTATTTTAATTTGACAATCGTTTAATTGGAATTTTCCACGTGACATCGTCCTGCCTCCCTCCGGATAGAAGACTGCAGTTTTCCGAGGACCGTTTTCAGTTTTCACACTTAATGATCCGTTGGCCACACAAGTTTGAACATGCAAAAATACAAACAATGAACAACTAATCACTCACATGTTCACAAAGCCATCCCGCACTCACAGTTCGGTGCCCGTCGAAGACTTTCGTTAACTAGTTACCATAGAATATCAATTCCAACTGGGGTCCACGTGACTCAAGAGCACAAATTTTTCCAAATAAATATACACGATGAAAGCAGTGCTTTTCTTTGGTGTGTAGAAAGTTTCTGATCGTGTGTAACTGATCTGTGGTTACTCAGAATTATATATAAATATATATATATATATATGAGCATTTGACTTTGAAGTTTTTCTCTGTCGATCGTTTTATATTGTGGAAGTGGTTAGATTGGATGTTTTAGTAGTAGTAGTACCTTTGATTGGGGCAAAGGCAAAAGACGTTTGTCAAAGCAATAGAATTCTCACCTAGTCCTCACATCCCCTTTAGCGTAGAATATAAAAAAAAGCATGTGTTTGGACACTGAGAAAGTGAAATTAAAGTCATTATCAGTTGTACATGCCGACAGTACTGCTTCTTCTGAGATCCTTTTCTTTTCTTTTCTCTTTCTTTTTCATCTTTCCTTTTTTTTTTTTTTGCGAAAAAAATCAAGTAGCGAGAACGTGGATTGCACGTGACGATGTGGAAAGCTGAAGAAAAGGGTGAAACTTTTAGACGCGTTTTTATATGCTGGCATAATTAATTTAACGAACTGGCAGTCATATTGAGATTAGATTGATCATGATAGTTAGTTATTACGTAGCAATTATTTATGTTTAAGTTACTATTGATTTGTCTAATCGCAGTATTCTTTTTCCCTTGAATATGTTAATAATATGTAGTTTGTTCGAATAGTGTGTGTATCTATTTCTTGACCTTGATGTTAAATCCTAATTAACATGAACTTTTATTGTTATATTCGATTAAGTTCTAATTAACATATAGATATATATAATAATTATAGTAACAGTCGTACAATTAATTCATGTAATTTTCATTTTTACAGGAAATTGAAAGGTACATTTTTTTTGTTTGTTTGTTATTATGAATATAGATGTCTCACCAACCAAGCTGCTAGTAGCTATTGTCGTCCACTTACAATTTGCCGTCAAGGAAAATATGTAACTTGATTCGTGGGAAAAAAATTGGAAGATTTCAAAGGTTATTATTTAATTTATACTTCACCAAAAAGAAAAAAAAATGCAACGCTCTTTATTTTTTCATCATTTAGGGGGAATGTGCAAATTTCAAGAGTTTGATGTCTCATGTGCAAACTTTATGCTGACTGTTATGAAAAGTTTCGTTTACACCCTTCTTGACATGGCTAAGATTTATTACTTTGCACCACTAAACTTTTCTCATTTTCAATTTTATGCAAAATGTCTTAAAAGTTTCATTTATTTTCTTAGTTTTTTATTTATTTGTTTTTCTGGTATCCATTATTTCAATTTAAATGTTAACCTAAAATTTTTAGTTCAAATTTTGATTAAAATTTATCATATCATTATCATATGTGTGTAACACAAGTCTTTGTAGATATAGAAGTCTTTTAATTTTTTCTTCTAGCTCCTTTTTCTAAGTTCTGATATTCGACCAAAATTGGGTGACTTTAATTGGAAACAGGCTTTTTCCACGGCTATGTGTTGGAAGTAATACCTCAGCATATACATACACATACACTGTATGTATATGTCAAGTCAAGAGAGGATTTGCAATTTTTTTTTTTTTTTTCCTATTGAGATAGAAGATCATATGCAAAGTTAAGAGTGTGTATGTTGACATTTTTTTTTTCGCCTCTATCTTTTTCACCAAAAAAAGCATATATTATGTCGCTTTCTCTCCCTTTTTCGCAATTTCTTCTCTTTTCCTTCCCATCATATGGGCATATCACGTTTTTTAAATTTCCTCTTTCTTTTTACCACATGGGATATCCTTCTTAATTAGCTACCATCGACTTGTGCAAATTGAAAGGACAGAAAATCACTTACTTG
>JACAGA010000061.1:573250-640445 GCA_029231665.1 Morus indica
AAACATGTACTATAAAAATTAAATGTCAATTTATCATATGTTAGCTTTGTAAAAAATTTAACATGAAATATAACATATGAAAAATTCAACACAACAAATAACATTACATTAAAGAGTTTTTTTAGACTCAAATGTTAAATTTACAATTGACACAAATTATATCATTATATTAAAGATGCTCTTACACTTGATTAATACTATTTACTTAAAAAAAATATATTAATAAAAAAGAAAGATAAAAATCTAAAAACAAAGTAAGTACACCAAATTTCACTTTCACTTTCTTGAATCCTTCAGTTAGTGTAAGGATTCAAAATGGTGATCCAAATGGATAGTCTTTCCCTCAAAATCTTCTCTCATTCCTCCTAACCAACGAATTTGTCCTTTCCCCGTACGTTTCTCCCTTCACCCCTCTCCATCTAACCACTATCTCCCCCCACCCCTCTCCCTCAATCTAACCAAACACTCAAAATGACGAAAGCTATATTAAAAATCTGGTAGGCACAGCTTATAAAATACATCGGAAATATTTCAAAGGATTCCCTTATGATCCGATACTTCCAGAAACATTCTCAAATTCGAAGTTTATCTGAACATAAAGTTATCCTATTGGAAACAAATTTCTGAAGGGGTGCAGGAAAACACAATCTTCAAACTGAGTTTCACCAGATTTCGAAGAAAAAAATTTGCTTGCTTTTATTATTGAATCAGACAGGAAAAAGACGATAAAATTCCCGAAAATGTCATCACGATCCGAAGTGAAAAGTTGGTGCTAGAAAACGCAGATATTCTCAATAGCCCCAGTAGTCGTTACGGATTTCATCATCAAATTTCTTCTTAAGCTCGGGATGCTTCTCAAAGTACTCCTCTGCAGTCATAGTGCTAATCTTTTTCTGTCAAGAAAATGGCAAGTTAATGTTAGAAACAAAAAACATCATAGGAGAACAAATGATGACTTTTAGGAATTATCGCCCCTACCTTCAACTCTTGAACTTCAGCAATCTCCTTCTCTATGCGCTCTGATTCCTTCAAAGATTTCTCCTCTGCTTCTTTCAGATCCACCAGCTGTAGTCCACAGCAACATACATAACGCGCAAGTATACAAAAATTTAGCATGTATAGACTAGAGAAAAAGGTAATGAAACGTTAATAAGATAAGGGCGTCAGGGCATATGTAGGGGGGAGTCCCCATCAACTCTTACCAATGCATCAAATTTAGGTTTGTACTGAGGAGTGACTGTATCTACGTACTTGGGGATTTCAATGCCTGCAATGTGAAAGAACAAAGTAACGAAATATGAAAAAGGGTAATTAAACAGAAGTAGGAACAAGATAACGGGTCATTCATCAGGACGGCCGATATAGTAAGCTAGACATTAACGATATAAGAATAAGTAGATATTGGAATATCATTCCCATCAACACAAATGAGAACAGTTACTTGCAGCAACCAGCACCCCCTTCTTCAAGAAAGGGAAAGTGGAAGGAGGGACAACGACAGATGTAAATTTATGATAGGAGATAAAAAATAGGTGACACAATTAGTAAGTGAAATTATAGGATTTGTTGCAAGGTGAGGTTAGGACTGCAATCGAATCAACAACCGAGCCTATGTTTTCTCTCTCCAACATCTAAAGGACTATGCAGCGCAAAGAAGAGAATCTAGTATAGATGTGATATACCTAATATATCAAAGCCACCATGTGTAAGCATCAATATGGATAGATGAAGATGTGCAACGAACTCATTTATTTTCCTTCTCCTGGACCTCGATAAAAAACAGGATAGGTACGTTTTGGTTATTCCTCTCTTACCAAACACCATAATAAGGAATCACACCCCTTCCCATCTTTTTCCTATTTCTTATCCATCCTATTAAACATAGCCTTAAGGTCTCTTAAAAGGATATACAAGATAACAACATAATCATCAAACCCTACACATTAAGAACCCGTTTGTTTCAAATACTCAAACTCAAATCATTAATTCTGCTATAGTGTTTTCATCTCACAAGAAATTTGAATTTCAAACGTCAGAATCAAAAATCACTGTGTGAGTATACCTTCCAAACGGGCCCTAAGTTTTCAACTCAAGGCAGAATGCAAAAGCATGATACAATCCAAACACAAATCTTAGTGATACTGAACCTCGGCATATTAGTGCAATTAGAGTTGGAAGAAATATTAGGGATGTTCATAAACCTGCAAAACCCGCAAACCAACCCACCACACCCCAACCCAATCCAACACGAAAAATGCAATTTCCAGTATTAAATTTTTTTTTCGGCCCATTCAATGTATGGCCCGAAGTTTGAGCGGGGTGTGGGTTGGGCCTATAATGGCCCACACACCCCAACCTAACCCGCGCTTTAACTTGCCTCCTCTAATATCTAACCCTAGGCAGGCAACTCATTTCTACTCTCTAGTTTCTTCATGTTTGAATTAAGCCTTTATTTTTGCTTTATATTTGATGTTTGATGGACTACTTTGCCTCATATTTGACGTTGGATTGAACTTTGAATTTCTATCTGTTTGAATGTTGGAGTTATTATTTCTATTTGATGATAAACTTTGAATGTTAGATTGAACTTTGAGTCTTTGATTCCTTGAATGTTGAAACCGACAACTCAACCCACCCCGCACAGCCCCAACCCAACCCAAACATCATTGGGTTGTGAAATTTTTCTAACATCATTAGGGCCAAATATGTGCAACCCGCACCCTTTGAGGCGGGAGAAGAAAAAACCCTACCACACACCAACCCAACCCATGAACAGCCCTAGGAAATATAATAACATAGGACATAAACTTGAATGTAACATATATTCCAAGTATCAGTTAGTCCGAAAACATACTATCATAAGCCTCCTTGTACATATCAACCAAGCGAGATCCAATTCCTTTCCTATAGTATTCCCAGTCAATAGGTTCAGGTTCCTGCAGCAAGTTCAAATTAAATGAGAAATGAAAAAAACTAAAATCAATAAAATTGTAACTTAAGAGCATACTAATGCTAAAGAAAGAATTCCACAATAAAGTTAAATTTAGTTCGATGTTAATCTCGTTTCCACACAAAACCAACAACTAAAGGTGTTAAGAAAGGCCAAGTAATTGCATTTCCCATAGCCTCAAATTCTAAATTCTGCAGTAAAAAGTTCAATTTCCCCAATTTTGAAGTAAAAAAGTTCTCCTTTAGTTTGTTTTTCTAAATACTATCGCAAACCAAACAATAATTGATAAGGACAAAAAACGTATCCCACATTTGGTCCTTCATTCCAGCAAAACACAGTTAACACCAAGACCACCCTAGATTTCCATTTACTTTTTCCAAGTACCCAACCAAAATCTAGAAAAAAAAAAAAAAATCCATTTTGAAAATCAAGACCACCCTAGATTTCCATTTACTTTTCCAAGTACCCAACCAAATCTAGAAAAAAAAAAAAAAAAAAAAAAAGGAAAAAAAAAAAAAAGAGAGAAGAAAAATTCCATTTTGAAAATCAAAAGCGACTCGCTTTAGGAATCAATAAAAAGAAAAACATAGAATGAACCCTACTCCAACAAAGTCCAATCCAAAAACTATAAGCAAAACAATAATCCCAAACAAAAGTCATTAATCAAACAACAATCGAGCCAGAATTACAAAGATCTATAAAATAAAATCACAAAATAGATAGAGAGAGAGAGAGACCTGGCTGAACTTGGTCTCGAGAGCAGAGTTGACCTCATTGAAGGCGCGGTGAAGGCTGGCGAACTCTTTGCGAGCCTCGTCGGAGACGAGGAGCTTGGCCATGCCGTCCCAGTCGATGTTCCTCGACGCCTTAAACGCCACATCCACCACTTTCTTGCTCGGTCCGCTCATTTTCTCGCCGATTCGATGACTTTTTACTTCTCTCGCCGGCCGATCGGTAAGCCCTCGAAGCGGAATCAGGTAATCCGATTGAGAATTTGTGCCCCTTGTTGTTCTTGTTTTTCTGCTGCGCCTTGGTGGTGGCTGAGGCTGACGAATATGATTTGATGATCCTTGTTTGTTCCCTGTGCGTATTTTGCCCTTTGTTTTGGGCTTGTACTTGCAATCATCATTATGTGGCCTGTTTTGGATGTTGGGCCCATTGGGTCGTACTCCACCTCCACCCCTTCTATTACTGTTAATTACATATATATATGTCTACGCTGCACTAAACGTGCTGGCCCGAGGCTTACATTGTTGGTTTGGTTCTGGCCTGGCCCGTTTAAGCATTTGGGTTGGGTCAGCCTGTCACTAACCTCTACGCCGGGCTGATTTTAAGTCTAAAATCTTATTCAGATCGGTCCGAACACATCTCTTTAAAAAACCTTTGCCTGTAAATTTCGAGCCGAGCTGACTCTCATCCTTTTAGGCCAGCTAAGCCCGGCCTAAACTTTCACTTTTATATATGTCTAGTTTATAATGGATGAAAAAAATAGGAGAAAGAGAAAAATAAGCTAAGATTAATTAAAATTAATAGGTCAATAATTTACATAAGTTAATAAATAGACCAAATTACTATTTTCGTCCATAACTTGTCTGGTTATGAACTATAATTAACAAGTTATTATCCATAATTGTCCATAACTTATCCGACTATAAACATAACTTGACAAGTTTATCCATAACTTATCTAGTTATGAATTATAACTTGACAAGTTATGACCTATTAATTTCTATAACTAAAAATTAACCTATATACTTTCTAAACTTTTTATATTAGCCATTTTCTACTATTTCCAAAAAAAAATATCCACAAGTTGTTATATTTATATATAAGTCTGTAAAATAACTCGTAATGACATTTTTATTCTTACTTAATTATCTTTTAAAATTAGCTATACAAATTCACAACCATCTAAATAAAAAAAAAAATGAACTATAAAATGAACAGATTAATAATATTATTGATTTAAGTACATATCCTAAATTTGGAGGGTAAGAATGATCATTTCGTATAAATACTTCATATAACTATTCGGACCTAACTTCAAGACTCAAAACTTCAGCCCAAACTGTTAGAGATAATTATTCTGCATAACAAAATTTTATACCTTGAAATTTAGCACAAAAAAAGGGGAAAATAAGAAACTGCCACTGCCATTTTTCACAAAGAGAGTCAGTTCCCCACAAAAACACTGGCTGGAAAACTTGATCGACGACACAATTTCATAACTGTCAATATTCTTTATGAGTCTTCTAACCATGATCACTAAATTTGAAAGAAAAAAAAAAATGAAGGAGGGGGAGGAGGTGGAGGAGTAGAAGAAGAGGCTCATCACTTTCCTGCAAAAATAAGCCTATCTAGTGCGGAGATTGGATTAAACTAGCCCAATCATGGCTAATGAGTTCAGCGGGCCCAATTGAGCCCTACCTTATTTTTCATCCGGAAATAGTAAAAAATAGGATAATATGAAAAGTTTAAGAAAGTATATAAGCTAATTTTTAATTATAGAAATTAATAGGTTATAATTTTTCAAGTTATGGTTCATAACTAGATAAGTTATAGATAAACTTGTCAAGTTATGGTTCATAGCCAGACAAGTTATGGACAATTATGAACAATTACTTGTCAAGTTATAGTTCATAACCAGACAAATTATGGATGAAAATAGTAATTTAGCCTATTTATTAACTTATATAAATTATTGATCTATTAATTTTAATTCATCTCAAGTCTTGACATATTTTCTTCTTTCTCCATTTTTCATCGTCTTTTTACTTTGATAGTAATATTTGTAGCTAGCTTCTAATGGTACTAAAGCTATTATAACTTGATTTAATTAGTCCTTCCAGAGTCTAGAGACGCTGATTAATTACTACAGATCATCAATTTTTATTGGACGCCTATTTTCAGCTCCATCTTTTTCAATGTGTCTCTTCGTGATATCAGAACAACCAAACATGGGGAAAGAAGTTATAATCAATATGTTACAGATCCAAAAGAAGAAAAGATCAAAATATGGTGAAGCAGTATTAGAGAATTCTGTGAAAGTTACGTGCGCATGTATTACATAAATTTATTAGAAACTTTCATATTAGTATCCTGTGTTATAACGTAATTGACTTTTAGTATCTTATGTTTTTAGTCATTTTAAATTGGTTCTTAGACATTTAGAAAATTATTTTTTAGTACCTTATGGTCGTTTTTTGGAATGTAGCATGTCAAAATTATCCTTCTTATTAATTAACCAAAAAACCAATAATAAATTTAGAAAAATTCTGCAAATTTTTTTAAACATTTAAAAATTAAAAATAAAAATAATGCTTTTAATAAATTAAATTTTTCAGAATTTTTCTAAATTTATTAATTTTAGTAAAATAATTAAAAGGGTAATTTACATCTAAAAAATGACCTTAAGATACTAAAAAATATTTTTAAAAAACTTTAAGGTACCAATTCAAAATTTCTAAAAACATAAAATACTAAAAAACAATTATGCTATAACATAAGGTACCAATATAAAATATTTCCTAAATTTATTCTACTACATAGAGGTCATTCTAAGAAACAAATTTGGATCATATATAATATGATTTCCCTTAGTTCAACACGGAAATTAAATGGAAGTCGCTTGGAGGAACAAATAATCCGTCTACTAAGTAGACCATCCATAACCAAGAAAACTTGAACCTATACAATCAACTCAATTCCAAATGATAACATTTCAAGTTTAATCATTATTTTTTCTAACTTTAATATTTATACTACTACACAAAATTTTAATGTCACTGCAGAAAATAATTTGTAAAATACTAAGTGATAATTTAAAAATCTACATATTATGAAAAATAACTTATAAGTTACAAAAAATAACTTACAAACTATTAAAAGAAAACATGCAAATTAGTGATATAAGATAAATATAATAATATCGAAAGAAATAAAAGTGTTATTTTATTGATGGTGAAAATTCCTCAATTCCAAAATTTCGTGGAATCTGTCACCCTTGTATATACAACGAACACGTCCCTTGATTAATGCTAATGACGTTGAACAAGGAAACAAGACTAAGCATGCACATGTAGGTCCGTCTATGTGAGTTTTTTCAAAGTAACGCAATTGCAAAGTCACTGGCATTTTCTATTATTGATATTTGTTTTTCAAGAAAGTGCGAAATTTTCTATGATACATAGCATTACTACTAATGTTACTTATAAGGACGGCACATAATAATCATTCATAAATAATTAAGAGCCATGTCTGCGGGGACTCTAATTGCATTCCCTATCTGTTAATTAATTAATCAAGTGTAACTCAAAAAACTTGAGAAACACGTTGCATAAACAAGTGATTACAATTAGTCAACATTATTTTACTTTATCGTTGGAAACTATGTGTTTTCCATCCGATTTAGATTAAAATTAATTATGTGTGATATGTTATGAATTTTTAATATAAACTTACACAAATATGATCACTAAAAAACTATAATCTAATGGTTAAAAACATTAATTTCTTTTAACGGCCGTGTAAGAAGTTGTGATTTCAAATACATGCTAGGTTTGAGAAGGTCAACATTTATGTGTCACAACCAGGAGTCATTTGCATTAAGCCATGCGCAATAAATTTCCCCTAAGAAGAAGTACGTTTCGTACGTATAGAATGTGTAATTCCCTCTGCACACGGCCAATGGCTATCACTATAACATAACAACATATAACATTCTAATTGGTCAGCGGGGAAGTAGTTATGAAATACGTGGTCTTACATCAACGAAAGTGGTATATACATAAATATAATCTAGATATATAAGTCAAGTACAAAGTCTGGTCTTGTTTTAGAAATGCGGTCTTTTATCCTGATCCTTTCAGAGTTGGTCTAGATGGTCTCTTTGCCTTGTCGTGCGGGCAGTTGCGATTGACGATTCATTAGTTCAAAACTTGAAAAGTACGAGTCAATGGAGAAAAATTTAGAACATTCAGATTTAAGTTTGCCTAAATTTATCTTTCTAAGAGATTTTTATGGTAAGGTATCCCTATTATACTTGTTTCTAAACGTTATGCAGTTAAAAAAATGAAAAACATATAGAATCTAATACATAATTAACGGTTAAAAACAATTGTACTGGTAAATAGTTTTTAATATTCAGCCATAAAACCAAAATGACTAACATATGTACATATAAGTGAAATTTCGTAGAACTTGTACTTTGCTTCTTTTTATATAATAATTAGGGCTGAAAATTCGGATAGTGACATGATGACAAGATTCAAAACCCGCACGAGGTTAGCAGGTTTGAATTTACTATAAATTAATGGGTTTAGGTCATAATCGAGTTGACACGATTAACACGATTAATAAATAAGTTGGGTTAGAGTTGACCTCCTAACACGAAGTGACACGAATTTATACGATTAACTATATGTGTCATATGCAATATGTGATATTACATAAAAGTTTATATGGCATATTAAATACAAATAATGTGAATTTTAATATTTGTAGGTAATTTATTTGTTTTTCTTAAAGGAAAAGATAAATTGATCAATAAATATGTTAAACTTATCTTAACCATGTTAAATAAGTCATTATTATATTAGTTATTTATTCAATATATTAATTTAAATGGGTTATACGGGTTGACACAATTAATACGATTAATAAATGGGTCGTATTTAGGTTGAAATTTTTGATACGTTTAATAAACAGGTCGAGTTTAGTTTGATATTTTCTGACACGATTAATAAATAAGTTGACACGAACACGACCCACTAACACGAATTGCTACCCTTAATAATAATATTTATGTTTTCTTATAAATAACAATTCACTATTCATATTATTACCTAAGACCTTTTCGTCTAATAACATGAGAAAGGGGGATGAGGAAGGTTTTGTATCAAAGTTTGTGGGTTCAATCTCACATCATAATTTATATTTCTTATTTATAGGACGACACATGCTATATTAACATGTGCTTTCATTTAAAAGAAAAAAAAATTACTATTTAAAGTATATGTAATTTCATCAAAATAAACCCTAACAATTTTAGATATTTATAATGAGGAGCGAACCAAAATCTCTTTTAGTGGGAGCGCAGTTTTTGACCCATTATTTCAAACTAAAATCATCTAGTTCAATTTTTAATACTGTCTCAAATATTATCTAACCAATCACATTATGTCAGTCACATCATTTTAAAAGAATAAAAATGCATTTTAACGTTTCTATGCTTTGACGTTTGAATTTTTTTGAATTATCATTTAAGACATCAAAATTTAGACATGTGATCTCAATCCCGTTATTTGTCTTTTTCCTTCTTATTTTCCTCTTTTATTATGTTTCTTTCAATATATCAAGCAAGTTTGACTGATTTTTTTATTAAAAAAAAAAAAATTGTCTACATGGAAAGCCATAAAAACTTGTTTTAATCTTTTGCATGGTTGTTACAAGATTAAATATGGGATTTTGTATTTTTTTTTTTAATATTGAAGCAGTATATAAAGTACAGCTGGTACTGAATTGTGGTAAGTTCCTTGTATTCTCTGTCTGCGTCTCATACAACTTTTTCGAATGCCATTTTGCAAGGAAGATACATCATTTATTTCTCACAACTGTTAAAATTAATCCCTCCTCAAATTATAAAGCAATGCGAAAGTACAGAACCAAGTTCACTTTAGTCATATGATTTCAAGATGCATAATTCCAACACTATCGATAATAATTCTCTAATGTAAACTATAAATGTTGTCGTACTTATACCAAATGCCTCACTCTTAAAGCGATGAAAACGTGTAAACCGGGTTTCCTCCCCACGTGATGCATGCTGATTTGCTAACTTAACGTCTAATTGAAGCCGTAGTCATGGTTTTATATTATAAAAATTAAGAGTTTGTTTAGTTGATCTGTTCAAATCTGTGATTCTGATTCAGTAGTGAAAATTTGATAAGAAAAAAAATTTTAAATTTAAATTTTTTATGAGATAAAAAATACTATAACATAATTAAAATCATGAATTTAAATATAAAAAATAAACGGGGCTTAACTGATCTTTCTTGCCCGAAAAAAGTCCTTAATTTATCGGCTATGAAGTGTACGAGGAATCAAGAGCTTTGAAGTTCATATTAATGCCCCTTGTCGTAATCGATAAAATAGAACTTGCTTCCTCAAAATAAATACATAAAGTAGTACTAGGTAGTGTATACCACCATATGTAATCAAGAAAAAAAAAATAAAGATAGGGAAGAATAGTCAATAGATGTGTAGAAATGGAAGGGGTTAAAAAGTAAATTACTGTTTTGTAAGCTTTTTTAGTACATGACCCAACCTCCGATTTGTTGGGAAAATGTGCGTTTTAAAAAATGGTTAACCGGTGATGGACTGATTTGTGGTACTGATTAACTTCGAATTCATCATTAACGAACTGATATCAATCAGTGTTTGTGTTAGAGATTATTAGTATATTAGTGATTGATTATTGTAAAAATCTAAAATAAAAATTAAAAAAAAAACGCCTTTTAGACAAAAAAACGTTATACTATTAATTAAAAAGGGTGGTTAAAACTGACTAATCAGAGAAATAGAGGATTTAAGGGAAGAACAATAACTCAAAAGGATAAACTTCTACGCTCACTTAATGATTCTCTAGATTGAAATTACAACCTCTAATACAATTATAGAGATATATATATAGCTAACTAATAAGTTAAACTTAATTGTAAATAATCCAAAAATGTCAATGCAACCTTACATTAATAATTAAGTACCACCAATAAAATATATTTTAATTGATAACTATACAAATTTAAATTCAAAATTATAATCTATCTCTTTATTATTTAGCAATTGAATGACGGATAAATATCAATGTTTGCTTTATGCAAGTTAGAGCTGAAAGTTCGGGCCACTCAGTTAGGACTAAACGACCCGAATGTACTTTTCAGACAGGGTCAGATCATCTTTAAAGAGAGGAAGGTCGGCTTATCCCGACCTTAAAGCCCAACGATTAAAAAAAAAAAAACCAAACAACTTCGGGATGGGCTGGTTCAAAAACACTTTTATTCCTAGACCATAAATTTGGCCTGATCATGACACTAAAACAGATTGGAATCAGGTTAATATTGACATGTTTTAGATCGATTGATGTGGTCCGTCTCAAACTCACAGCTCTAATACAAGTTCATTATGAATGTTGAACTATCTTTTCAATTTGGACAAGTAACTACTAAGTTTTGAGTATTAACTATGTGTGTGTATATAATCAATTAATTATTTTTTATTTTTTATTTTTTTATTTGAAAGGGATAGATTATTTTAATTTGACAATCGTTTAATTGGAATTTTCCACGTGACATCGTCCTGCCTCCCTCCGGATAGAAGACTGCAGTTTTCCGAGGACCGTTTTCAGTTTTCACACTTAATGATCCGTTGGCCACACAAGTTTGAACATGCAAAAATACAAACAATGAACAACTAATCACTCACATGTTCACAAAGCCATCCCGCACTCACAGTTCGGTGCCCGTCGAAGACTTTCGTTAACTAGTTACCATAGAATATCAATTCCAACTGGGGTCCACGTGACTCAAGAGCACAAATTTTTCCAAATAAATATACACGATGAAAGCAGTGCTTTTCTTTGGTGTGTAGAAAGTTTCTGATCGTGTGTAACTGATCTGTGGTTACTCAGAATTATATATAAATATATATATATATATATGAGCATTTGACTTTGAAGTTTTTCTCTGTCGATCGTTTTATATTGTGGAAGTGGTTAGATTGGATGTTTTAGTAGTAGTAGTACCTTTGATTGGGGCAAAGGCAAAAGACGTTTGTCAAAGCAATAGAATTCTCACCTAGTCCTCACATCCCCTTTAGCGTAGAATATAAAAAAAAGCATGTGTTTGGACACTGAGAAAGTGAAATTAAAGTCATTATCAGTTGTACATGCCGACAGTACTGCTTCTTCTGAGATCCTTTTCTTTTCTTTTCTCTTTCTTTTTCATCTTTCCTTTTTTTTTTTTTTGCGAAAAAAATCAAGTAGCGAGAACGTGGATTGCACGTGACGATGTGGAAAGCTGAAGAAAAGGGTGAAACTTTTAGACGCGTTTTTATATGCTGGCATAATTAATTTAACGAACTGGCAGTCATATTGAGATTAGATTGATCATGATAGTTAGTTATTACGTAGCAATTATTTATGTTTAAGTTACTATTGATTTGTCTAATCGCAGTATTCTTTTTCCCTTGAATATGTTAATAATATGTAGTTTGTTCGAATAGTGTGTGTATCTATTTCTTGACCTTGATGTTAAATCCTAATTAACATGAACTTTTATTGTTATATTCGATTAAGTTCTAATTAACATATAGATATATATAATAATTATAGTAACAGTCGTACAATTAATTCATGTAATTTTCATTTTTACAGGAAATTGAAAGGTACATTTTTTTTGTTTGTTTGTTATTATGAATATAGATGTCTCACCAACCAAGCTGCTAGTAGCTATTGTCGTCCACTTACAATTTGCCGTCAAGGAAAATATGTAACTTGATTCGTGGGAAAAAAATTGGAAGATTTCAAAGGTTATTATTTAATTTATACTTCACCAAAAAGAAAAAAAAATGCAACGCTCTTTATTTTTTCATCATTTAGGGGGAATGTGCAAATTTCAAGAGTTTGATGTCTCATGTGCAAACTTTATGCTGACTGTTATGAAAAGTTTCGTTTACACCCTTCTTGACATGGCTAAGATTTATTACTTTGCACCACTAAACTTTTCTCATTTTCAATTTTATGCAAAATGTCTTAAAAGTTTCATTTATTTTCTTAGTTTTTTATTTATTTGTTTTTCTGGTATCCATTATTTCAATTTAAATGTTAACCTAAAATTTTTAGTTCAAATTTTGATTAAAATTTATCATATCATTATCATATGTGTGTAACACAAGTCTTTGTAGATATAGAAGTCTTTTAATTTTTTCTTCTAGCTCCTTTTTCTAAGTTCTGATATTCGACCAAAATTGGGTGACTTTAATTGGAAACAGGCTTTTTCCACGGCTATGTGTTGGAAGTAATACCTCAGCATATACATACACATACACTGTATGTATATGTCAAGTCAAGAGAGGATTTGCAATTTTTTTTTTTTTTTTCCTATTGAGATAGAAGATCATATGCAAAGTTAAGAGTGTGTATGTTGACATTTTTTTTTTCGCCTCTATCTTTTTCACCAAAAAAAGCATATATTATGTCGCTTTCTCTCCCTTTTTCGCAATTTCTTCTCTTTTCCTTCCCATCATATGGGCATATCACGTTTTTTAAATTTCCTCTTTCTTTTTACCACATGGGATATCCTTCTTAATTAGCTACCATCGACTTGTGCAAATTGAAAGGACAGAAAATCACTTACTTGATTCAATAAATGGCAAAAAAGGGAACAAAAATAACGTTGAAGCTTGAATTAATGGAGAAATACTATCAAAATAAGCTGATCAAGAGCTAGTTTGACAAGGAACTTGTAACATATATATATATATATATATAACAGAAAGAAACTGTTTCAGTAGATAAAAGTAGGTTACCAAAAGTGCTTCTAATTCAAGAATTAACACATAGAATAAGACAGCTTCCCACTTCTCTCTCTCTCTCTCTCTCACACACATTAGTTCTTCTCACGTCCACCATATATAATTTTATACATTTTTCCTCCTACAACTTACAAAAGTAATTAAATAAATTAATACTCGTTAAGTTGATCATGATGAAGCCATCCTTAAAAGTTCACCTCTCGTTACCAAACATCATGATGACGATCAACCCCTTGGACTACCATACTATGTAACAAAATCACTTTATTAGATATTTTCCAAATTATAAGTATCTTCTTCTTTGACCATCCATATATATTTCAGCAATTAGAGGTTAAGATATATATTTAATTAACGATATTAATTATTGTCCTCTAAGAACTAGTATTATATAGTATAGTACTAGTAAAAGTGTTGATGATCAAGTCCAGAGAGGCTCCCATGTCGTGCCCAAAGTGTTGTCGTCTAAGAAACAGCTCGTGTCTCCGTACGGCTGTTGCTGCGAATTCGGTTCTTGGAGTTGTGTCATGTCCATGCAAATTAGGGCTATTAGATTGGCTTGTTGGCATTGCATGTTCACCAGCTCCGCCTGAGCCTTGGCCAGTTGCGCTTGGAGCTCGCTTACTTGTTTCTGCAGCTGACAAATCGCCCCTGCGCACCCGTAAACTGGGTCTCGGATCCTCGCATTTGCTTCATATACCATGCTGCTAACCGCATCCGCTCTCTGAGACTCTGGAATTTCCTGGAAAAAAAAAAAAAACACATATGAGTAGTGTTCTTAGTTTGAGATTATTAACTCAATTTAAAGCTTAGAAGGATAATAAGTGTCACAAGGTCTTAATAATATTGTGTCCACTCAACTAGCATAAAGTATGTGACCTAGACTTTTTAAATTAAAATTACACATTAATTTACTCCAGTGAGAACACCTAATTTTGACTACTCTCCAACCATAGATGAACATAAACAGAATATGCATGTGATAATAATTATTATTAAAAAAAAAAAAAAGCAAATTCAGCTTTTCAAAAATTGTATCTAATTGGCTAAGCCCTTCAATCTGTCAAAAACAATGATCCCAATTCACCTACAACGAACTATTATATTAAAAGCAGGCACAGTTAATGATTAATTACTTGTAAAAATAAAAATGTCAGAGAAATAATAGAAAAGCAGAGCCAATCATTTGAGTTAATATCACCCACCACTTTCGTTTTTGCCGCTCTTTACCTCAAGGGACAATACTATTAATTATTTACTCTTCTTCCATTTTTTACCCATGTATTATTAAAAATACTACTCAGCACCCTAAACTTTACACAATGTCTAATATTGCATTATATTGATGAGATTATGCAATTAAGCCGCGGGACTTTGACACTGCAAAAGCAAGTGAGGATGTTATTGGCATATTTTTTAATGGAAGAGGCCAAATGGGGATAAAGCGAAAAGTAGAAAAAAAAAAAAAAAGAAAAGGGGGACAGACTGCACTCTGCAGAGCATTTTTCAACTCTATACTTTTTTTTTTCAAAAGAACCTTACGAATTTCATCTATTTACAGAATTCACCCAAAAGATTAGCAAACTTAAATTTATCAACACACCTGCAAGAACTTGATGATGTTGCTAGCGCCGAAGACTCTGTGGGCAATGGTGAACTTGAGAGGCTCCGTGGGCGGGAAATACGGCGCCAAGACGCACTTATCGACGCAGCGGCGGCGGAGAATCTTGCAGGCGGCGCAGGGGCTGAGCACCACCGGTGGCGGCGGTGGCGGCGGGGGAAGGGGAACGGGATTCACGGCGCTGGTTGGAGAGGACTGGTAAGAGTTCGGCGGCGAAGGGAAGGTGGTCGTCGGAGACGACAATTGAGAGGAGTTTGGTGTCGGAGACGATGACGACGGCGGAGAGTGCGACGATGAGAATGGCGCCGGAACTGTGATTCTCGGCAGCGTCGGAGCCTTGCCTTTGAATTCCATTGCAGTCTAGAGAGAGAAAGAGTGATGAGAGAGAGAGAGAGAGAGAGAGAGTGAGCGAGAGAGAAATTTTTGGGTTGTGGCTTGGCTTTTGGAGTGAGGAATGACTAAGGAGGATATTGTTTATAAATAGAGGGAAACCCCGGGAAGAAATAGTAGTGAAGTCAGCATACGTAATCATAACGATACGTGACATCTACGACAACAGTCTCAAATTCGTTAGATAATAGATACATATTGGAGCGGCGACTTTTGTAATTTCAATTTGAAGGGAAAAAAAAAAGAAAAAGAAAAAGAAAAAGTTTCCAATTTTATAAGCATTTTCGGTTTTTTTTTTTTTTCCCACTTATAGTTGGGTCAAATCGCATGAAAATTATATACACAATACAAAATCAATTAATTCGCAATTATGACTTTCTTTTTCATTTTTGTTTCTGGCACATTATGAATATTCTCCATATATGTAAATTAATATATGTTGTTGATCATCATCTAATCTAAGGACGACTTATGTGATATTATTTTCCACAAACTTGATGAAGTGATACATATATGTGAATGCAGTACTAATTTCTAACTCCGTTTTAACTTCAAGAAAAAGACATAAAGGGCACATATAAGATATATGTTTGATGGAGTGCTAATTAGTTTTTTTTTTTTTTTTAAAGGATCTAATTGCATAAAAATCATTGTACTTTGACACTTATTTCTTACAATTAAAGCAGAAGCATGCATCCCAAGTTTGATTGAGCAAGTAATTAATCTTCTCGTCAATGTTGAGTGTGAATTGGTTAAATTGGCCCCGTCAAGAAACTAAGCTTATTAAACTCAAGAATATTATTCAATCAAAAAGAATGATGGGGACTAGTAATTAATATATCGGAGAAATATTGTTATACTTATTGGAGAAGGCACTGTGTATTTTAGAGCCCGTTTGTTTCTTGTATTCATCTCTGATTCTGAATCATGATTCATGATTCTCTATAGTATTTTCTCTCATAAAAAATACATGTAAAATGAAAATAATTCTGAATCATGATTCTAAATACACAAACCAAACGAACACTTAATATCTGTCTCTATTTCCTAAGTCTTAATCCACTGTGTTTTATTTATTTTGTTTTACACTTTTCTTTCTAAAATTGGGGTCATAAGTATGATCATTAGTGATTCACCGTGCCATTCTTAGAGCATATTATTCTATATTCTCTCACCAAGAATGATAAATTTTTTTTTTTTAAAGATCTATCATATGATATAAATATTTTTATCAGTGGTTCATTTTTGTAAAGATTTATGTGATATAATATTATTATTGTTGATAGCACGCGTTTTTACTATCATATCACATCAAAAACCAAACACTGTACATACATATGATAAAATGCCATGAAAATTTGACAATTTCTAACTACAAAACTGCCAATAATGCCTTTTTTTCTTTTCTAGCAATAATTTTCTTAATTTTCCTAGTTTTCCTTTATGTGTCTGCCTCCAATAATTTATTAACCACAAAAATTCCTTTCATGAAATTGCCCGTAAACCTATAGATAAGGCTTTATTGTATTTGTATCTACCTGAGGTAGATAGCTAGCATTGATAGTGCAATCATTCTCTCATATACAATCAAAGAGTTTGAACCTTTAATTATTAATTAATTAATTATTTGTTGGCACGTAATTGATTGAATTGAGAAATGCTCTTGAGCAGCTGTTATATATATATATATATAAGTGGGGAAGTACATAGCATGAATACATAAACTGGGGGATGAATATTCTGCTAGTTTAGTATTAATTATGACTTAAATGCATGAACCGGTACTCAAACCTTATATCTTACGAAATATATCTATAATGTGACCATATCCATAACACTAGAGATGACATCAGAAAGACATTTGTTGGTAAAGAATTTTGCCTAATTCTCTGTGGGTAAATTTTGAAACGGAAAAATCCTCGGAGTCTAATATAGTACAGTACAAAACGTGAGGAATGCACACACACACACACACACACACACACACATATATATATATATATATATATACATATATGCATATGTTAGTGAGTCAGTGATAGATATCTTTTTTAGTTAAACAACTAAAAACCTTGAACATATATCAACTTTTTGATAACTTGAACATTTCACTTTGTACCAGAAAATAACTAGGCGACCTTGTGGACTTAGGCATGTAGCGTACTATTAATGGAAAACAGTACTTTGATCGGTTCCAAATACTAATTAATACCAGCTTAAGACTAATGTTTTCGTTTGTTCATGCATATATAGAAACGTGCAATCGAGACTTCACACGTTGCGAATGAACCTAGCTGATTTAGCCACCCAAGTTGATTATATATATATATATATATATATATATATTGTAGACTAGACGTTTTTTTTTGTTTTTATTTGAAAAGTCCTTGTAAAATAAGGATTATTTGGTATGGTAAGAAAAAAAAAATTCTATCTTTAATGTACTTTTTGATCGTTGGATTAATGGGTCAAAATCACATATATAAAATAATAAAAATATGTAAATAGCGGAAGATTTTTTATACAAATTATATGATATTTAATAACAGAGATTGAACTTTTTAAATGCGCTTTAATTTTCTTTTTTTTCTTTTCAACAATACATCTCAAGTTTAGTTTACTAAAAAGTTATCCCCTATGTTTTGAGCGGAATAATTCGTTTTCACTTATATTTTTTTCTTTTCAACTTAAGAGTGTGGAAGTTGAATTCTGCATCTTAGAAGGAGAATCAGCTTATATCCTAACACAGCATGCATACAAAATCAGCTTATATCCTAACACCTTTTACTTTGGGGAGATTATCTATCCAAAAAAAAAAAAAAAAATCTTTAGGGAGATTGATTAGTCTTCCACATTAGATTATTAGTTTATGCACATTCATCATACCTTACAAGATGAATATCAGTTATTGGTCTAGCTTATAGGTGCCTTCATTACAATTCTTGTTTCTTATATAAACAGATGAATTAGAGGCTGACCAGATTATCACCACATCATTAATACTAAACGCATCCCATGTTAATAAGCAATAATTTCTCACACAAAAAGGAAAAGCACAATATGTAATGCAGTGATAGTTTAGCTGTAACTTTATATCTGACTCTTCATCTTAAGGTGTAGAATTTAAATCCTTATACTTAAAAAAATAAAAAAAATAAAAGAAAAGAAGAGAAAAAAAAAGCACAATATAAAAGACTCCACGTGGCAAGGATTTACCGATCAAAATCAATTAATTACTCGTAGGATGCCGACTTTAATTTACCTTTAAACAGAAAAATGTGACCAACTGCTTGCTGCCATAATTGAGACAGCATATTCTCACAACCAACCATGCACAACTACTAGCTAATTTGAGCTCATAGAGAGCCCTATTTGACAGCGACAAGGCTCGAGCCCCCCATACGACAAACCGGGGCCCACTGGGACCCAGGTTCGGTGAGGAACCGCTAGGGCTCGTGGGAAACACTGAGTGAGAGAGACTCCCAATTCCGGCCAATTTGCAATTAGCACCCAATTAATATACATACATACATATATATATATATATATATATTATATAAAGTGGCCAGCACAAATGAATGAAATTGAGTCTTTAATACATTCATAAAAGGGTCATATATATTTGCGCGTGGATTAATTTCTACGCCCCAAAGTGCCATATCTACGATTTTAAAGAAATTTGGAGTCTTTTAACAATATACATATGGTCTATAGCTCGCATATTCTCGAAGTAGTTGTGAATTTTTCTTGCCTAATATTCCACCTTCAAAACTTGAAATTTAGTACATTTTTCAAAGTCGCTTTATCTGTCTCTCTCACTCGTTTTAGTCTGACCTGACTAACCTTTCCCCGTCCTTAGGTTTTGGGTCTAGTAATAGTATTATCTCTCTCTCTCTCTCTCTCTTCTTAGGTTAATATATGCATGTATATTAATTGCATTCCTGGAACAAAATAAATGCATGTATTAAGTGTGTGTGTGTGTGTATATACACTTACGTGCATGAATATCATAATTCAATTGGTAATGAAAAGGCTCATTTGCTTTTTTTTTTTTTTTTTTTTTAAAAAAAAAGAAAAGGCTCATCTGCTTTACGGCCAGAATTCCAGCTATAAAATTATATTAGCTTGGCTGATTCCCCTATGCCATATACTATATAATTATGGTTGAATTGGTGGTAATATAGTTAGAAATTGACTAATCAAATATTTTTATTTTTTTTAACCTTAGCACGCGGGTGCGTATGTTAAAACAATGCTAATTGACACCGACGGTACTAAATAATAAGTATTACTTACTAATAGAAGGTGAATACCGTAATATAAGGCTCACAAGTAGAGTCTACCGTGATCACCAATGCCTCAAGCTTTTTTCTTTTTCATATTTTATCACGATTAACATTTGACATTAATAAGCTTATGCTGATATAGAGCCGATGGAGGTTACAATACATTAAATTAATTTGAAAACTTTTTTCATTCGTGTGGAATTAGGACTTTCCATGGCGACTATCTCGTCTTTAAGCAAAAAGAGTACAACTCATTCTCTATCGATCTTTCTTCGTTGTTTGGAAATCATAACTAATTAATTTGTCCGCAAGCCTAAATTATAGTTTATGAGGGTCAAGTTTGATTGGTCCAGCAAAACTTCATCTAGAGGATGGTGACATTATTCATCTATGGACTCTGCGCAAATGAAAACATCATAGAGCTAATTTAAGACCCCCAAAAAAAAAAAAAAAAGCCACAAATATCTCTACAAAATCAAAACAAACACTCTTTCTTCAAATCTATTCCGTATTTATTTTTAATCGTTTAGCAAAATTTAATAAAGTTAGGTAACATTTCACTAGCTTGCTAGCTAGTACTTCCAACCTCTCTAGCTGGCTAATCATAATACGTTATACAAGAATGGAGAAAATTATGTACCATTTTTGAATTAAGTTTCCATCTTAGTATTATGTTAATAGTACTTTTATTGTGTGAAAAAAAAAAAAAAAAAAAAAAAACTCCTAGCTATCAATATTAAAGGATAAAACTAAAAAATATACATTCACACAACAAAAAAAAAAAAAAGAAAAAAGAAAAAAACACGCGAACGCACATATCCTTTCCTAATATCTAAAAGCTTAATAAAAGACGAGAAAATGCATAAAATATATTTAAATAGAGAAGTAAAAGTCATGCTTTCTACAAGCAGCAAATTTTCTCTGTTAAAATAGGTTATTTAATTATATTTAAGAAATATTAATAAGCCAGTTTAGAATTGTTTTTATCTTACGTTTAGTGAGCTTGTTAATGGTCATATTAGTTTATAATATGTTTTCCTGTAAAGTAGCTTTAGAAGAGAGTAATCCAACCACTTTTCAAAAAAGAAGTAGAATAAATTTTTCAAAAAAAAATTCTACGATGGGGTACGTGGCATGTTTTGTCGTATGAGTAGGGCAAGTTTTACTTTTACTACCCATTTATTTAAACTTTGAGTACACATATAAGATATTAAAGTGCTTAAATTTAATCAAATTCCGCTAAAAAAATATTGTTCTGACGATAAAGAAAAACATATTATAAAACATCATAGAATTTTCCAAATTTCTTTTAAGCACAAAATAACAAAGTAACCGGCCTAATATATACGATCGATTCACAATCAATGTGGTCAAATTAACTAGCAAACTCACGTCCTACACATGTTTCAACAACTTCCGAGCCACGAGGACATGATCACTCAAAACTCAAAACTAAAATGGCCCAAAATTCCATTTCCGTAGACTTTAAATATTTTACAATACTAATGAAAAACGACATGTTTTATATATAATCTACAACCTTTGCATGAGGCCCCAATTAATAGGCACAATTCGTGCTAGCTATTAATTAATATGCATTGAAACCCCAGCTGACTTAAGGCACACCTTTAATTAATTGCTTAAAGACAGTGGAAATAATGAGACAAAAGAACGAAATCGTGTTTTTTTTTTTTTTTTTTTCCTTTTTTGGGACTAAAATAAAGCTATCCAGTAGTTAGATTCAGATGGAATTTACAAACTGTCCTCCATTTATAGACTTCAGAAGCAAAAACAAGGTCCACGCGTCGACGTTGCTTAGTTGGACTTAAGTTTGTGGGGTTTTCCCACACGGTTTCTTTTCTTTATACATATTCTGTTTCCGCTTCAATAATATTATTTCAATACTTGCCTTTTCAGAATTAGAGAGAGAGAGAGAGAGAGAGAGATAGAGAGAGAGAGAGAGAGAGAGAGAGAGAGAGAGAGAGAGAGAGAGAGAGGGAGTGATTTGCAACCACTTGTTGGGACTCTTTTTTCTTCGTGTGGGTAATGTTAATACAAAATCTTGGTATGAAGCCTTATTTGATATTTTCTAATTAAGTTGCCAAAAAGCTAAGCATTTGGGGGGGTCTAGAAAGGCCTCATGAACACTTTCAAAAGAATTAGTGGATGCATATGAGACACAATTTTCCCTAATCGAGCTTGAGAATGACGTTGATTCAATCATAATATACATACATATATGTATGTCTGTGTGTATAAAATACTTTGTACGTATATGTTAGTTAGTATTACCGTGATTAGAAAGATATGTAAATGGTTAGGGACCCACATGCAAATTTTGAGATACTTGAGAGGTAGATTGCAAATAAATTAACTCATTAAGATAAAGAGAAAAGAGCCAACTTCATTTACAAATTAGATTAATCACGAGTTTGATGAGCTAAGTACTACTTTTCCCATGTTCTAATTGAGGAAATTCTTTCGTGTGTTTCAAGAGTCAAATGTTGCTAGAAAATGTGAATATTAAATTGCCGGGTACTGTGAGAGACGTCAATCAAAGGGGGTGACGTTGGACTCCACTTCTCCTACCAGGTCAATATTCAAGACCCATCATGTACGTACGGAAAATTCCATCTATGACGTGATCTGAAATGGTTTTTTCATACTAGACTAGAGAGAGAAGAGATTTAAGCCTGGTTCACTTCGCTTATTCGAGTTTAGAATTTGAGTTTTACTACAGTAAAAAACTCTCACAAACAATCACATCTAACTTTTTTGCTACAGTAAAAAGCTCTCACATAAAATCAAATCTCAACTCGAATAAAAAAACTCTCACATAAAATCAAATCTCAACTCGAATTAAAAACTCGAATCAGCGAAGTGAACGGGTCCGCTGCATTATTCATTTTATTAATTTTAGTTTTTAATTTTAAATTTTTATAATAAAAAACGCTTAAAAAATATCACATTTAATTTTTTCTGTTATAGTAAAAAATTCTTAAAAAATATCACATCTCAGTTCGAATTTAAAACTCGAATCTGCGAAGTAAACAAGCCTTAGACTTATTCATTTCACCGTTTTTAATTTTAGTTTTGTTATAATTAAATTTTTATAAAAAATATATTTAATTTTTTTTATTATAGTGAAAAATTTTCATATAAAATTGTATCTTAATTTAAATTGATAATGTAAATTTTAATTGAACGAGACCTTTATGTGTTTTGTGGGCAAACTGCAAAACTCCCTGTTGTTGCCCCCTTTGTTTTCTCATACAATAATTGAATAAAAGAAATTCTTTTAAAAAATTTTTGAAAAAACAACAAATTAGGAGAATTCTACATAGGAAATAGTTTTTATCCACCATATCATATGATGTGAATTTTTGTGGTAGGATCTTTACTTTTTTAACTACCGTTAAGAACTATTATTTTTATCATATGATTAAGTTTTTAATGGTTTGATTTATTAGTAATTGGAGCGATCTAGAGTGGAGCACAACAAATTTTTAATGTAAATACTCATAGATAAAATAGTTAAAAAAGACAGGTCCTACAATAGAACTTCCTAAATATTATAGGAAATTTTTGCTATATGACTCCTTTTTGTTTTGTCTTGCCGGTAGAATAAGTTTTTCTAACAAACTGATAAAATGTTAGCAATAAATCAAAAGAACTATTTTAACGCAGACACTCACAAATATAACAGTTCAAAAAGACTTCCACTATCAACGTACCCTATTGTAAAAATCTCTTATATTATAGTAGTCAGCAAATTATACCATAAAAGTTAATGTTTTTAGTTCTAGAGATTTTTATGTGGTAAGGTGTGAAAAACATCCTACCTATGATAGGGTCTATTTTAAACCATACTATATTAGAAAGGGTGTTTTTATTCACATTCTCTTTTTTACTCTCCACACGGCTCTCAAATTAAAAATTCCTTATTACAAAATAATAATAAAAAAAGGACAATAGATTTAATTATATAATTAAATTTTATTACAAAAGAGAAATTAATGAAGTCTTTTTTTTTTCTCTCCACACATCTCACATATCATATTTCCAAATTGTAAACTATTTATATTTCAAAATTCTATAGCAAAACCTGATTTTCACTTTTCAATGACTATTCTAAAAAATTACATAAGGTATGTTTAATTTTCTTTACTATTTGTTGTAGGAAGAATTTTTTTTTACTTTTTGTTTTTGTTTTGTGTTCATATATATTTGATAATCCATCGTTTAAGAACATTTCACTTTTTTTTTTTCTTTTTCTTACAATTCCAAGTTATGAGGGTTTTCTTTTTTTTTTTTCTTTTTTTTTTTCTAATGCGGCTTGTGCTCAGGAGATAGTACTTACTATACTTTTGTTTGCTATTAAGTCCGATCAATATTCAATGAGTATAATGCAATCAGTTTATGTTTTCTAATATTGTTTCATTTACCTTTTTATTCATTATTTTTATTTTTTTTCCTATTTAACTTTACCCGTGCCTAAAATTTCAGCAAGAAAAGATATAAATAAATAATATTATTAAAGTAATAAATTAGTTTATGTGGGGTGTGTAGTTAGAAGGAGGGTGTGAAGAAAAAAGAGGGGGTAAATAAAACCATTTTTAATAACTTTATGAAAATAGTTGAGGGTAATTTTTGAATAATGAAGTGTGTAGAAAGAAAATTTAATCATTTTAATATTATGTGGGGTGTGTAGTTAAAAAGGGAGTGTACAGAGAAAAAAAAAAGTGTCAATAGAACTAGCTTTTAAATTGTCAATTTTGTATATTTTTATTTTGACTGATTTAAATTAGATCTAACATTTAAAAACATGCTGCAGAGAAATCTCCTTTAATTATTATAATAAAATATAAGATTATAAAGAGCCGATTGAATGTGAACCTAAAAAGGAACAATAGTGTTTTTTGCAACTAAAGCAATTAATATAGATCTATCTTATCCAAATTAAGGTCTGGGTTCACAAAATGTGAACAGATGAGCAATGAATTTATTGTTGGCAGGAAAACAGCTGCAAGTTGTTGAACCCGGATCCGATCAAAGCAAAGTTTATCAGTTCACTTAAATTTGTAATGTAAACATGGAATAATATCAAAGGATGATATCATGAAGAACTGTTTAGTTCGTTGATTTGAGTTTTTAATTTGAGTTGAGATTTAATTTTATATGAGAGCTTTTTACTGTAGTAAAAAAGTTAGATGTGATTGTTTGTGAGAGCTTTTTACTGTAACAAAACTTAAATTCTAAACTCGAATCAGCGAAATGAACGAGGATGTTGTATCCTACAGAAACCCAATGAACCCTTCTTCTCAGTCACACCTACTTATTACTATGTACAAAGAGGAAAACGGATCAATCAAGGAAAAAAAAAAAAAAAAAGTTAGGTCATTATGGTAACCATGTTAGAGACAGGTATATATTTTTATATGTACAAAAGATCTATCTAGGAAAAAGTTTCCTTAGTGGATGACTTTAGCATTAACTTAATTTATCAAAAGTGAAATGTGTTATCCGTCTTTGACAAAGTCTAGATTTTCCTGTGGGTTGAGTACTTATAGTGCTAGTTACATTCTTATTTATATCCCAAATGTATTAGTAGAAAAAATTATCTGTTGACATTGAACCCCTCGGGAGGGACAAAAAGTGGATTTGCCAAGGGGATTAGCCACTAATATATGTGGCTAGCTTTAAAACTAAGCAATGCAATAGGTAAATTAAATAAATAATAAAAAAAAGTGGCTGATTAAAATATTTGGTAGAGGTTTGTGGACATTATTTGCATATATATATATATATAAGAACAATTCTTATTGCCTAATAGATGGAAATTATAGAATTAATTAATTAAATAATTAATAAAACTGATGGTGGCCAGAGAAGTTTTGAGCATATAAGTGGAATAAAGTCTAGTACATTTGTACCTTTGATTAATTTAGAAAAGACATTTGACAGTTACATTGAAAATTTTATATATATGATTGACATGGTGTAGTACTATATGTTAGACTTTTTTTTTTTTGTTTGAAATTTAAGAAAAGTACCGAGTTATAATTGTTTGTCACTGTTGCGGGGGGTTTGTTTTTTTCCCTGCTTTTTTTTTTTTTTTTTTTTTGGTGATTTGGCATTGAAGTCAGTGTATTTCACGGTTGTCTACGGTAATTTTAATTTTTTTTTATTTTTTTTTAGAGAGAAAAGTGCAAAACTATGTATCTTTTTATAAAAGTTACGTTTTTATGGAATTTACATGTGAAAAAAGACTCCGTAGCCATCTTTTGACAAAGAGGAACGAGTGAGAAAAAAAATTTGAGTGTTAGTGACGTCATACTCATTCTGTGCACGACGTCAGACTCCTAGCCATAAAAATTGATTTCTGAGCTCGTCTTATCAAGGACTATTCAATAGTGGTGGTAGTGTGTCATGAGATGGCTTGGTTAGGAGGATCGAGTTTCATTTGGAAGTTGGAAACCGAACGTTCAGGAGGCATTTTTTGGCACCATCAAAGTTGGGTGATTGGGTCTTTGCGGAAGTTTGATCCTAGCGATGGGGGCCTTCCTTTGATAGGGGCGGTGTCGTCTCCAAAGGTTGGCAGCAATGGCGAAGGTGAATCATTCGCTGTCGTTTGATGGTCTTTTTTCGGCAGCTTCGCCGCTTGGCTCTCAAAGCCTTCTTCCTTCTCTTGTGGTCGTCTTGCCAGCTTGCACCAATAATGCTTTGGGTTTTCTTTTTACTTTGCTTTGTGTTAGATTGTAATAAAGGTGTGGCGATGTAATTCTTATCACTTTTTATTTGTTGTTTTGTAACAACTGAGGTGGTTTCCCCACTGTCCATTAATGGTTATGTCTCTCACTTGGTTGAGTTATTCATCAACGATGTGGATTGTTTGGTCAAGTTAGAATCTTATTTATGAAGTGATGTTGATATCCCCTCTAAGTGGTTGGCGTTCTGTTCCTCCGGTGCTCAAAATCTTATTTTAATGGGAGGAGTTTTTTCAAATAAAGCCTTATGTGTGCTCAATTTTAGTGTGCAAATGTTATTTCTCGTTCTCAGGCTTCAGGTATACGCATGTCTCTCTATCGAGTCTTTAGCCTTATATTGTGCTATTTGTTTATTTATTTTTGTTTAAATACAAATTTCCTTTAAAAAAAAAAATAGTTACATTCTTATTGATTTCACACTCAATTTTAAGGGTTAATTTTAAAAAGATCTCTGTTTTTAGTTATTTGATTAAATTTTTAAACGCTTCATTTATGAGTGGGAGTACACTATAGCATAGAGTGCACTATTTTTAACACGAACCCTCCTAAATCGGTCTTTAAAATTTGAGCGAATGGCCAAAAACATTTACCTTACAGATTGGGCAAAAAGAATTATGTGTGCTATCGTAAAAAGCTCATTAGATATTGTGTTAAGAAACAGAAACCCACATAATAATACAAAAATCCAATGATTCAGAGATGATCACTATAAAAGGGTTGTAATCGACACAACAGATCGAAAAACACTCATTGATAGTGCTTGTACCACATAATTAGAACCAATGTTGCTCGGTTTACGAACTGAACGGCCCAAGCATTGGGCGGCTTAGTGCTTGGTGGAAAGTTTCGCTCTCGGTGGAACCAAAACCTATCAACTATTTATTTATTCATTTTTACTTCATATAACATATAAGTTAAATAATGAAATGGAATGATAAGGATAATTGTTTTATTTGAATTTAAATTAGTTTGTATTTAGTTTATTTTTATGGGTTGTTTAGTTGGGGGATTCGTCCCCTGATTCGAATCATGATTCATGGTTCACTATAGTATTTTCTCTCACAAAAAATACACGTAAATCGAAAATAATTCTAATCACATGGTTCTAATCCATGAACCAAACTAACAGTAGTATTTAGAGATTAGATTAGTTAGTATCTTTTATTTTTAAAGTTTGAATTATTATTTATTGGGAGATAAATTCTTAGTTAAATTATTTAAATTAGATTTTGAATTAGATTATGATTATTGCATTCTCAAAAAGTTGTACCATTGTTCTTCAAAGCATAAATGTATTATGAAACGTTGTGCTGTTTAATAACGAAAAAAAAAAAAAAAAAAGAGGGCTTCTTCTTCTTGAGCACCAACAGGAGCATCAAAGAACCACACGAAACCTTGGCCAAAAACCGTTGGAAATCGATGTTATAAACCGTTTCCAGTAGTCAGTGAACTGCCTACTTTCCAACAGGAGCACCAACGAACCACATCCTTTTTTTTTTCCCTTTCCATCTTCAATTCTTAGTGGTTGTTCTTTTATTTAAAAAATTCAAAAAAAGATAACTCGAGTTTCAATTTTATTTAAGTTCATATTTTTTTAAGTTCTAATTTTATTTAATTTTACTCAACTTTATTCAAGTTACAACTTTATTGTCTTATTTTCTCTTCTAAATCTAAAATGAACTGCCTATCAGTTCTAAATTAATGATAAACTAAATATCAGTGTATCCTAATTATATGAACCCTTCTTTTCATTAAACATTTTTGGGTTTCCTATATTATATTTGCATTTGGTAGCAAATCAAAATCCATAGATATATATATATCTCTGATTGTTACAAAAAGAAAAAAGGGAACACAAATAAAGAGAGAGATTAGCTAAAGTAAGCTTATAATAAGTAATGAATCTGAATAAACCACGATTAGTGATCCACAATGATTAACCTTTTAACTTTTCCAAAAGCAACCAAACCCCATACTTTTAAACCACTTGAAATGACACAACTTTTATGTCAAAGCCGAAATTTTCTAACGGAAAAAAGGCATATACTTCCTTTACATGCCATATCGAGTAACTTTAAATTCATACCCAGTTGATATTTTTTGGCTTAAGGTTTACGTTAAGTTTTCAACTTACAAGAACCAATTAAACCAAAAGGCACCATATGAGAATCTGACAATAGTGACTTGAGTGTACTTGTTACCAATATAAAACTCTACCCCATTTCTCTCCTTATTTTGACAATGATATATGTGGGATTATATATATATATATATATATATGTGTGTGTGTGTGTGTGTATAGATATATATATATATATATATATCAATTATCATATCCCACATAATCAGATTGCCCAGGCCTTTTCTGGAGAAAAAGCTGGTGATGGTGGCCGAGCTGAAGGCAACATGTCCTTAATAAGGAACATGACATGTCCTATATTATCCAATTAGACAAGAGAAGAATATCTTTCCGCAAGTGTGAAACATGACAAGGTACTAACTAGATAAACATGAAAACGATGTATGTAGCTCATAATTAATTAGCACATTTTGAGACATAGGAGAAGCCTATAATGAGCTTTTACAATGACAATTATGTGAGACTTGTCTGGTCCCATCAGAAATGGAAGACTTTTTTTTTTTTTTTTTCTCACTCTCTTTTGTTGGAAAACATACAATCATTTTCAGTCTGCAACAATATTTTATCTTGTAGTTTTTCCCTTTTTAACATGTGTATGCACAACCAACGACTAGTGATGTTAAAGAAATAGATTGATTTGGAGTCAACATACGCTATATTCGATATTTTTCCTTTTTTAATATAACAAGTTAAAAGCATACTTTGATTTGGGAGGATCAACATGCGTTACACTCTAATGGGATTGACTAGAAATAGTTAAGAACATCATTCCCGAATAAAGAACGGGTAAGGAGTGGAGGATGATCCTAACCCTAACTAAAATTATTATTGCATTCTAACCAAAAAATAAATAAATCAAGTTATAAGTTCACAATTATTTAGTATTTGGATGTCAATGTTGTACTATGCTTAGATTTTTTTGTTGTTTTTTTACGTTATAAATGTTTTTTTTTTCTTTTCTCTTTTTTTCTTTTATTTTATTATTATTATTATTATTATTATTATTTTGTAGGGAAGATATTCCCCATGGCCCAACACCGCGGCGATGAGTCTCCGTCCCTGCCCCGCCTGTGAGGGGGAGAAAGGGAACACGGAGGTCAGATGTGGGGATAGGATCTAGAAGGCTGCCCTACTCGGCAAGTTTACAACTTTACAAATTACAATTATGTTATGATAGTTTAAACTTCACTTGGTCCCATTGTAGTTAGTTCCCAAACTATTACTATTGTAACAATTTGATCCTTAATTATTATTATTATTTTTTTGTTGGTAAATTTGTCTTAAATTAAATTTTGGAGAAAGTTATAGTCCTAGGAATAAATTTGACAATAAATTTTAAAATTTAGGAAAGGTAATTATGTGTTCATTATGTGAATTTTGATAACTAAATAAGGCACAAGACGTTCTTTTCATTACCCTTAAAACTCTATTAAAAATATTTTGCACTTTTAAGGATTGTTAAAATCTCAAAAAGGGCATGTTCTTTTACACATAAAACTCAAAAAAAGACAACTCAAGTTTCAACTTTATTCAAGTTTACGTTTTTTTAAGTTTTAACTTCACTCAATTTTACTCAGCTTTATTCAAGTTCTAACTTCAACTCAAATTATAACTCAAATTCACTCAAAAACGACACTCAAGTTACACTCTAAAGTATCTTGCGATGACCATTAAATTTTAAAAGTTTAGTCATAAATTTCAAAATATTAGCTAATACTAAATTTAAAAATTTTAAAAGTCGATTTCTCAAAAATTGAATTTATAAAATAAACAATCTATAAAAAATATATATAAAAACACTATCACATTCCTAAAAAAAATTATATATTTCCATGCAGCGAAAAAAAATCTTTTTAATTGGAGATATTTATTTATTTATTTATTCTTGGGAATCTTTGGTTGGAAAATAGGCGGTCCTTAAATTAAATTAATAAAAATAATAAAAATAATAAAAAGATGTCAGTTTAAGCATGTGAAAGAAGCGACGACGTTGCAAACGAAGTACTGTTGCTTAACCGTTATGTCCATATTATCCCTCTGATTTCTGTGGCTGTCGGAGGGGTAGAAATGGAAAATTCTCATGAGAAGAAGAAGGCGCCGGTGCCGGTGAAGCTGAAGCCGATCGAAGCAACTCCGGAGAACTTCGCAGAGTTCGGTCAGGTCATCGAGGCTTCAACGGACGGCGAAGAATTCGGTCCTCAAGACGCTCAGCTCGACCTTAGCCGTGGAATTCCCAGGTTTAAATTTAGAACCTGATTTTCTCTCTCTTAGGGTTTTGTTTCGGACTTAATCCTGATTTTTAGCGTTTCAAGTTATGGATAATCGTGATAATCTCCTGATAGCTAGTAATTTAACTTCGTCGGATGCCAAATTAAACCGCTTATTGGCAGAATTTGATTTTGAAGAATATGAAATTAAAGCTATTTGCTTGATGTTGGATTTAGTAGAAAATCAGAATCAATTTTATGGACTTCCTATCTGCTTGAGCTCTTGAATGATTCCAAGTTTAGAAATATGAAAATCATAATTTTAGACCTTGCATTGAATATTCTCAAAATTGTACGTTCTCTCGGGTCAGATACTAAATTGTGAGGTACAGAGTGAAGGATTTAGTGAATTAGATAAAGATAATTTTTAAAGAGAAATTCGTTATTTAAGTGGACTAAAGTTAGTATTTTGACTAAGCGAATGTATAATTTTTGTATCAAATTTAAATTCAAAGATAAAATAGCAAATAACCCAAAAAGAATTAGGAGAACTGGTAAACTAGTATAGTATCAAGAATAATTGACAGTGATGATTAAAGAGTGGAATTATTGGGATTAAAACTAATATATATAGCACTTGTTCTTTCTATCTGGTTAAGTTTTTTGAAAGAATTGGTCAACCAACATGGTGAACACAAGTCAGGTGTTTTCAACTTAAATACAAATTCTGCTTGGCTTTGTGAAAGATCATGTGGTTGCTTATTCATTCATATCAAACAGGCTTTACATTATGCACGTTGAGAATCGGCCTTTGAAGTTCAAGACGATCACGCACCACGCAAGTGTGACCCAGTGCTTGGGCTCGATTGGTGGAGGTGTTTGGTACCTTGGAGTGGCTAAGCCATCAATCTTGGACGCAACTGATCAAACTGAGGGTGATCCAAGCCAAGGCATTTTAAAGTCAACCTGTGGACACTTCTACATGCCGCCCCACGTTGA
This sequence comes from Morus indica, assembly GCA_029231665.1. NCBI lineage: Eukaryota > Viridiplantae > Streptophyta > Magnoliopsida > Rosales > Moraceae > Morus > Morus indica. Next base: position 605,201 of record JACAGA010000061.1, read on the forward strand.
GGATTGCCGCGTTTTTAAAGTTACAGGTTCCAAGTTTCTTAAGCTTAATCGCGGGACCTGGCATGCGGGGCCTATATTCAAGGGAAATGCAATGGATTTCTATAATCTTGAGCTCAGCAACACCAATGTAAGAGCTTTTTCATATGCCATTTTTGCCTGGGTGTTTTCTAAATCCTATAGCTGGGTAGAATTTTGTTTTTCCTTTGGTCATGTTGTTTTCCAGAATAATTTCTCAAATTGCTTTATTTAGATATTTCTTATTTGTATAGCACAAAGAACTAGCAGCATTAGATTGCATGGCTGGAATGAGATTGAAATCAATATTTGCAGCTTTTTTACCAGAGAGATAAATCTAATACTAGAAATTCTATGGTGGGGCATTAAATAAAACCTTCTTAGGAACTAGCTAGTCTCACCATTTTCAGCAAGATTTCCATACTGTTTTGTTTTATTCTATGGGATTCTAATGTGAGTTGACTTGAGAAACGCGCATTATCAGTAAGTACGTCCTGGCATAGAAAGTACTTGCGTACTAAAAACCATTTACTTTACATTATTTTGCATTGTCAACGCATTATTGATTCCTTTTGGACATGCAAGTTGATAAAATTGATTCTGAACTCGGTGTCCGTATCATTCAAAACTTCACATGTCATCTTCCAGTTTACCTTTTCTTTTTTCTCCTGGCTGAAAGAAATGATGTTCATCCCTCTCCTTTGCTTTCGACAGAGTTCGAATGCTTTTGTATGCGTAAGATATTATTTAGTGCTTTTTTTTTTTTAATGTGTACGTTACAATTTAGTTCTGTCATTGAGCAACCGTTGGGTGCTAAAAACCTTACCCCTACGCTGCTGAATTATCAGCAAGTTGTCAGGCCACTTCAGAAGTAGTTATATCGAGGATTTTGGTCGTTTATTATTGGAGTAAACAAAAGTAGAAATCATTATTTCCCTCTAGATTATTCTTATCCTGACATATGGGGTCGTTTGACTTTGTTTACCTCACACCCCTTTTTCTCTTCCCTTCTCTCTCCATCACATCATCATATTGATGGTCAAAGTGGGGTGGGCTCCTTTGTGTTACTCCTTGTAGTAAATTTTCTGGTGGATTAACTTGGAGTCACATGTTACAATATTTTTTTTCCTCCCTTTTTACCGTGGTCATTTAATTATAGTTTCAGTTGAATTAAAAGTATTCTAAAAACCTCATGATGCCACAGGCTAATATTGTAAGCTGATGTATTTTCGCTTCTGTTTTCTTCTTCCCTTTGTAGGTGGTTGATCACACAACGCATAGTTTTGCCAAGGAGAATGGAGTCTTTTTCGAGGTTGACGACTAGCTCGTAACATCCTATGCCTCTGTTTCAACCTGTCTAGGTTGTACATTGTTACTCTTCACTTTCTCTGCTAGAGCTGGTTGTGTTACTCCTTAAGATACAGAGGGACATGGTCTATTTTAAGTAGTTAAAATTTGGTATGTATTAATGTATGTTAAACTTGATATGTTCAGTCCATAAGAGTCGTTTACATTTCAAACACTGAAAATCTGCTGTTGGGTTGCTGAGAAAGATGAGGGAAACCTTTTTCTTTTTCATCTTTGTTTATTAATCTTTAAAATAAAAAAAATAAAAAAAAATTTAATTCATCTTCTGACCGTTGAGGAAATTGAAGAGAGAGAGAGAGAGAGTTAGAGAGATTATGTTTGATACTTCTGGTGAAAAATCTTGCTTTTAAGATTTCCTGCCTTCGAAGGCAAATGATGAAGAACCACCCCACAAGTTATTTTAGTTGTACAATTGTCCCCCGCTCTCCAAACAATATAGAGCAGCAAATTCGAGTTAAAACATTCATAAATATGAACCCAAGAAAGCTAAGTAGTGTTTCATCTTTTTGCCAGGTACTGAAAAAACATTGCAACTGTCACAAACACTTTATTAAAAAAAAATGCTATTAAATAAAGTCTCAGACACATCAATCATCAATCATCCTTTCCAAAGGCAGAATATAAAGTAGAATTGCCGGATCTATCAGGATAGGAAGAGATCAAAATTGGTATTAAATCGCTATTCAGCCCCCATCATCTGCACAATTAAGAATCCATGAGCCAAGTAAGAATCCCTTTTCAACTCTAAACAAAACAAACATAAACAAAAGGAGATACTGCAATACGCCCAAAACCTAACTAATGAGCCTGACTGGTGACTATTGCGTATGGATCCGATCCGATCGTGTAAATTACGTGGCTTGTATTTTTTCACAGAAGTGATATATTTGAAAACCAATTCTCCAAAAGTGATATTCCTCTACTTCACGGTGAGTCAAAGCATTAGTCTAATCATGTTATACACCCACCTAGTGGGCTTTACCGACTATATTGCATACAATGAATGATAGCCTTTCTCCAATCATGCATATGATAGTGATGATTACACCAAAAACCATCAATGATGTGCATAAAATTGCTTAAATAAAACACCAATTCCAGATTAAATTCGAAATAGTATGAAAGAATGAATGAATGACGTGAGAAAAAACAATTGATGTAAGGTTCCAAGACTTTTCTTTGATCTCTCTTTTTCTTTCCTTCATAAGACTTTCAATACTCGGATCTTATTTATTATCTACAATTTCCCAAGCTTATCGTAGAGGGCATACTCACCTTAAAGATGTCCCCGAACATCCCTTGCAACGGATTTCTACGTCGTACTCCGTAGAACTTCTCTGCAATTTCATCTAGCAACTAAAAACATGATCCTACAATTAGAATCCCACATACACAAGGCTAAAAACAAAATCATACTGATAATAGCTTAAAGCCGGTCGAACAAAGAAGGACGGGCTAACATAGAGGGGTACTAGAAAAAGCAAATAAGAAAAGTGAAAAGGGCTGTCAAATATCGAACAAAGGGAAAAATCATAAACCTCTTTGAACGATGGTTCTCTGTCTAAACTTGATTTGTATTTCACTTTTAACATATTAAAAAGGGGCAATGCATCTCTCTGCAACCTGCGTTAAGAAAGATATTAGAAATAAAGTTTAATGGTGTGTTGCATATCTCAAGCACAACACAGATTACACATGCATCGGATAACGAAGAAATGGGAGGTTCTATCTACCGAGTAACAAGAAATGAGAGGTTCTATCTACAGAGTAACAAATCTTCTACGTAACATCAAATGGGGAAAGATGGTTGCAAACTTTAGAAAAGAAAGGAATTGCAAATGAAATAGATGTTGCACTATTCATCAGAAGAAAGGGAAAAACAGGGAGCTCCCAAATCTATCTTTCGATCCTCATCACCACAATGAAATTAGTACACAACTTTCCTCACACATAACATAATTGACTTGCGTTCTCAAAAGAAGGGAGGGGGGGTGAAAACATAACTGACTTATGGAAAATAAAATCTATACACAACTCACGTTTGCAGAAGAAAAGTAACAAATTGGATTAAATCTGACTGGGGAAGGTCAAGCTGCTTCTCTTCAACTTGTTTCTTTAGTTCGTCCATCAGTTGATTAGCATCTCTCAGATTCCCCGAAGATAAATACCTACCATGACCACAAAAAAAAGGGGAAAATTACTCCTTCTACGCAAACAATAGTAGCAGCAATCAGGAAAACTTATTAAAAGAAGACAGAAGGAAACAAGAATCGATGGGGAAACCAAAAAAAAAAAAAAAAAAGAAAGCATCAATCATGGATTTGAATCGGAATTGCATAAAAATCTAGTAAACAAAGGCACTGCAAGATGGTAATTGAAAATGTACACCACGCTATCTGGCTAGTAAGTAATCTCACATTAAAATTGCTCGTGAAATCGCTAAATCGTCTTCTCCAGGATAACACTGCATGTCAAGACATATGAACCTTTAAAAGACTATGTTGGAAGGAACAAGTATAGCAGACGTAGGTGCAAAAGTCCAATAAGCAAGTTTCTCTATACATTCATAGTTTATTTCACTAGAGTACGAATGCATTTTATCAAGTCTTAGTTTGGCAAAAGAAAGAGTCATCTAAGAAAGGAAAAAAAAAAAAAAAAGGAAAGGCAGGGAACATAAGTATTAATATATTGGTCATTTATGAGTTTGAATAAAAGATTTTCTCTCAGTTTGTTTATCTAACAAAATAGGAAATAAGATCTACCAAGGAAACCGTAATACCAACAGAAAACCCTTTCAAAAAATACTTTATTAAACATACAACGTTTCAAAAAACAGGGTAGCTTTCTTCAGCTGGAGAGTATGATATCAGACACTTCATTGCCTAACTATTATTTAAACTCCAAGAAAACGAACAACATCATGTAAAATAACAAAAGAAGGTTTAACCTTGCCCATAAAATTTACTAAAACAGAAGCAAACTTTTTCGGATTGTTTCCTTTGATAAAATGATGCGAAACCCGAGCCATATCCTGCACAACATCGTTAAAATAATCAACTTCCAAGAGACGGTAATAATATTACAAACTTAAAAAAGCAATAAACTTGAACATATAATATCGTTATAATTGTGACTTTGTGAAAATTGTGAAAGGAAAGTATCGAGGAGTTTGTTAGAATATAAGAAATAAGCTCAGCCCATATTACATGAATGAAGGTCAAGGAACAGAATTAGGAACAACTAAATACTTGAAGCCAAAAAGTTTTTTGCTGTCACACCTACCACCTCAGGGGATTCAGAATATATGTACTCGGCAAGCATAGCATGCAGTTCTGGAGAACCATATCTGGGTGCTCCAAACTCTGCAGACCATCTGTGAGACCAAAAAAAAAAAAAAATAGTTAGCACGTATCTTCAGTGCTAAAGTACCCACTAGCATCTGATTTTAAAAAAACACATTGTTTAACATAAATTTGTATGCACAGAACAGAATCAATGTGTACGTGTGTGTGTGTGTCAATGCCATGAAACTATCTTTATGCAAATGGATAAAAAAGACTCGCAGAGGTAAGAGCAAGTGAACAACCACCAATGTTTTAAAGCATACAACACGCATCATTCTTAAATATTCTATAACGTATTAGCATTTAGCAATACTCCCCATCCTAAAACCACATTCTAGAATGGCATGCCCATATTTGAATGGATATTTTTTGCCATTAATAAAAGAAGTATAAAATATCTTACTTAATAGCAGCTTTTAAAAATGATGAGCAGCCATCCACACGAGTCTTTGCAGCCCCAAGAGCCTCAGAAATTTGTTGCATATCTTCATCATCTCCCAAGTGTTGTGGCACGGGAATTTGAGGGAACTTCGTGTAAATTTTCCTGACGCGATCTAAGATAGTTTTTCGGCATAATCATCATAATCATGAAGACAAGATATCAGATGTCTTTAATAGATCAGAAACAATATATGGTTAAAAAACCATGTTGAGCAATTACAATTTCCGATGGTTAGAAATTTGTAGCATGTTGTGAAGTATACCATAAAATGGAAACCAAGTGATAAAATCAAACAAAAGAAAGGAAAAATAGCACTTAAGATCACATCAAAGGAAGGGAACCAAGCGTGAATCACCAAGCATTAAGCTATTACATTACAAGGTAAGACTAACCAAGGTTTTCATCATTATAAGGAACTCTTGCTTTGACAAGGATGTCCACATACAACACCGCTAGCTCTGCCCCACATGTTACCTGTAATGGTTTTAATTTTCAGAACATTACTAATGTAAGACCAAGATAGATCTAAGAATGAGATAGAACTCAAATAGAAAACAGAAAATCGAGAAGACAAAGAGAACCGTCAGAGAGATAGGAACAGACTCAGATGAGAGAAACAGAGGATATAAGAGAAGAACAAGAACTGATCTAAAACTGATCTAAACTAAGCTACTTATAGAGATCTAAACTATTGAAAAGCTAAACTTGACCAAAATTTATTTAATCCTAAAAGATACACACTAACATAAATTCAAAAATAAATACTAATGATAAATATATCCTAATAGATAACTATATAATTCATATTCAAAAACCCTAATCTTATTCTTCAATAATTACAAGATGAACAAGTAATAAGTTAGAAATAACACAACAAACTTGTCGGCAGAATAGACATTGACCTAAACTGACCTACCCATGAACTGTAGAAGATTCAGCTTAAGTTAAAGCCCGGGTATTGAAAAATTATCACATGTTAAGCCCTATCCCATCCCATCCCAGTTCGTTTGAACTCACAACATATCACCATATAAAAATGAAAACTCAACGAAGGGCAAGACATCATGGCTCAAGTGCATAACCAGCAACATAAGAGCATTTACCTGCCCATGTTCCAACTGAATGCAGGCACCTGAATGAAATATATCCAAAGCTTCCATATACCTCTGAGCAGAGACATATCTGCAATAAAGCATGCATTCTTCATCAGTGAGACATACCTGAATCGATAACAAGCGGGTTTCTGCTAGAAGTTAATCATTATCAACAATGTCGAAAAGGACAGCATCCGCATTCGATATCCATACATGAAATTCGTAATAATTAAGTTCTCCCAGCCGAGGGATAAATATTATGAACCCAGAAAGTTCATCAGAAATTAAACAACAAATAATTTCTACAATGATGTATAAATGTCCCAGTGTATGCATATCTCCATAAACTTAAAAACAATGTTCATACCTTGCACTTATAGATTTATACATTTGTTGGGCTCCATAGTAATTACCCTCTTCAACAACTTTCTTTAACTTCTCAATATTCTGCATTGAAAAGCAAAATCACGGTGCACCATTGAAACTGGTAATCGTTATCTTTGACGAAAAATCGGTAATCATTATCAACATAGATATATGCGATTGAATTAATCATCATTTTTTTTAATCTGAAAATGCAAATTGAGGCTACATTCCTCAGTAACCAAGGAAATGTATGGAAAGTAAAGAAATTGGCATTAAGAACCCAACAATAAGGAATTACTTTCTTTCTACTTCTTCAATTTTTGTACTAAGCATTATAGTAACAAGCAACAACACAAAAATTCCACCTTTTTCGCAATCTCAATCTACTTCCCACAGAAACCAAATTCAGAATTGAAGTAATACCGATCCAAATTTAGAGGAGAAAAAAAAATAAACTGTTGTATTTTAAAACCCAGAAAACAAAAACAAACACAAAGCGAGATTCTTTATGGAGACCAAGTTGCCCATTTGTTTTCCCGGCAACCAAACAGAGAGAAAGGAATTAGTTAGTTTAGGGGCGTAGTACCTCTTGAGCTGGGGGTAGTACGCCTCTCTTAGGTCTCTCCCGCGACATGGCCTTCGAGATCTGAATCGGTCCCGAACAATTCCAAACAAAAAAAGCAAAAAGACAAACTCCAGCAACCTCAAATGAACAAAATATCACCGGCTTTATCAAACACAAAACAAACACCAGACCTCCTGCTTCTCTCCACTCTTTCCTCACGTGTGTGCGCCTGTGCACCGGTTTTCTTCCTTTTTTTATTTTTTATTTTTTTCCCCCTTCTACTCTCTTCTAAAATACAAAACTTCTTGTTTACTTGCGATCCCAGTAAAAATAAATAAATAAATATATTCAAAACCGTTCAAAATATTCCTTAAGATGAACATTCCTTTTCATTGATTTAAATTTAAAATTTAAAATTTTATTACAGTAAAAAAATTTTAAAAATAATTATATTTAATTTTTTTATTACAATAAAAATTTTTATATAAAATCACATATTAACTCAAATTAAAAATTTAAATTAGCAAATTAAATGAACCTTTAAAATTAGAAAATTGTTCCAAATGCTCTCTTCGTTTTATCTTCATCTGATGTGTAACAAAAACAACCAATATTTCTGTAGATCCGAAAAGTATGACGTATCACGGATTGACAAGCATAAGTATGCGACTCGTTGAAGTTAGATTTGACGCGGTCAAAGTATTTGGGGTCCGTTCACTTCGTTGATTCGAGTTTTTAATTCGAGTTGAGATTTGATTTTATGTGAGAACTTTTTACTGTAGCAAAAAAGTTAGATGTGATTGTTTGTGAGAGCTTTTTACTGTAGCAAAACTCGAATTCTAAACTCGAATAAGTGAAATAAACGGAGCCTTAGTAGTCGATCCTCTAAGTAAATGACGATAGTATGACTTATGATGAAGATGTAGGGATGGTTAGGCCCGAAGAAAATTGCTGGAAACATATCCTATGGCCCACTTCATTGACGAATGTCCAAAATACCCCTACAAAAGATATTAGAGAACCCAAAAATAATAAATAAATAACTATGTAAATGAAGAATGATATGAGGAGATGCGAGCTCTTTCGAGAGTGAAACTGTAACACCTTGAAGAATTAATTAAGATTAATTAAGATAATTAAAATTATTAGTGTGCCTAATTTGATTTAATTAATTGAGTTTTGATTAATAAATGTTTCTGACGTATAATTTAAATAATTTCAAGGTATTTAAATTATTTTCAGTAATTTATTTTAACCCAGGAGTATGTATGAACGCATTTTTAGACTGTTACTTTAAAATATTGACACTTGTCCATTTTCTTTTCTTTTCTTTTTTCCTTTTTCTTTTCTTTCTTTCCTTTTCTCTTTCCTTTCCCGTGCACTCTCTCTCTCTCTTTCTTCACTCTCACTTTCGTGCTCTCTCTTTCTCTCTCACTCTCATTTTTATCCCAAATCAAACGGATCTTGAACCAAAGAAGAGTTTCAAAGCGTTTTCAACGTCAAGAGAATGATTCGAGGTAAGATTATTGAAAGAACCTCTCTTGAATCTCAAGTTTTTGAATTTCAAAACTTATTTTTAGTTCAAACCGAATATTGATGGTTTTTGAGTAAAACTACGGTAGAAATTGGAGATCTTGGGTTCTTTGGACTTGTTTTAGGACTTAGAACCCAGATCTAGTGGGTTTCCTTTGAAATATTTGGATTTCCAAGTTTTTGGACTGGTTTCCGCGAGCTTCTCTTGCGCAGCTGATTCCACCGGTCGACCTGTCTGGTCGACCGGATCACATGGAAACCGGTCGACCTATGCGGTCGACCGGTAGTGTTGCACTGCTCTGTACTGGTTAACCGGTGCACACGGGTTTAACCCTGTTTAGTCTAAAAATGCTGTTTTGACCCCTATTTTCAGGGAGAACCCAAATTAGCTTCATTTGGGGACTTGAGATAAATGGATTAGCATCTTTAATCTTTGATTTGAGATTGAAAACCCTTGGAATGATAAATTGAAACATGAAATTGGATTAGGACACACTAATTGGAAATCTTGGTACATAATTGAGATTGGATTACTTTAGGAATGAGAATTGATCATAAAGTGTTGTCTTGCATCAGTGATCGATGAGGATTCAGATTGAAAGGGCTTGAGGAAGCGGAAGCCAGAAAAGGCAATACTAGTCCCGGGTTTGATCATGCGAGGTAGGATTTCTATCCCTTTTCCTTGTGAGCCTATTTTCAAAAGGATTTTGGTCTTGAAAATATTTTAAAGAAAAGGATTGGTTTGCGAAAGAAAAACTCTTTGAAAACCATAGCTTGTTTAGTTTATGGAAATCTATGGCTTGTCCTGTCCATGGAATCCATAGCTTGTTCAAACATGGAACCTCATGGCTTGCCCAGTCATGGGGCTCGCGGGTTGAGTAGTTCGTGGGGTCATAAAAACGATTTCAAAAAGTTAAAGAATGATTTCTTAATAAAGAGATCTTGTGAACCGGTAAGAGAGTCTATTGTTGTAAGCCTAGATAGGATGCGAAGAGTGCATTCTCGGGGGCAGAACCCGAAACTCGATCCGGGTAGGCGAGACACTTGGTTAGGTAAGTAATTTGTACGAATTACTTGCTGAAGCCTATAATATGGAGATTTTACACATATTTCCTTTGAGAAAAAGGATGTGAGGTTCCGGCTGTCTATTAGAACTAAATGTCTTATTTTATTTACTTATCCATTTACTTACTTCCCTCGCTCATTTAATTATTCATTTATTTTTAAGTTATTTCAACTCATATCCTACTGTACCTTTCGCTCACGTTTTATGTTTCAAATGTGTTAAATCCCTCCCAGGAGACTCTAGGAGCGGTGCGGGGTAGCTGGAGATTGCTACTGTTGAAACAAGTGAGGATTGTGTTCATCCTCTTGAACAAATGTAAGGAATTTGAGAATTCTGTAAACTTATGTAATATTTGGATTAACTAGACTGTGGTTGATGTATGTTGTAATGATTATTTACATGAGCATGTATGTACGATATTGTACGTCCTGTTGGGTGGAGCCCTGTGTGTCAGAGGCTCCGAGATTCTGTAATTTATTTATATTTCAATGTAGTTAAATGGGGCTCGTTTGGGAATTACTAACCCGTAATCGAGCTCCACGTCACCCACCCCGTTTAGGGGGCGTGACAGAAACTATAACTCGCAGAGCTGGATAAGGTTTTGATGGAGCAACGCTCTAAAGACAGACATGGGCTGCTTTGAGAGCCAAGACGTGACTTCATGAGCCTTGATAATGCTTTAACGAAGCAATGCTCCGAAGATAGACTCGGGTTGCTTCGAGAGCAAGAAGGTGATTCAGAGCACTACTCTAGAGCGAGTGCAAATTACTTTGAAGGTGAAGGTATAAGTGTTTCCGGAAGAAGTTCTTAAAACTTTTAAACACTCTTGGATGATTGATGAATGAAGATCTAAGGGGCGTTTATTTCATGTGTTTAATCTCATAATTTTAATTCTTTTACAGTGTTTTGTTGTCGTTGCTTGTCCTTTTGATCTGCCTGACCACATTCTCAATCAGTACTCACCCTTCAAGTATCACAGAATCAGGTTCAATACTTTTAGATTTTCACTTCTTTTATGTTATGTTTATTCCTTTAATCGAATAATTGTCTCCATTTTTTAGAAATTTTTTTTTAAAAAAAGACGGTTCTTGAAATGAGAATGTTATTGGTCTAATATTACTTTGTATTTTTTTTTTCTTTGTGTGTGCTTTCACTAATTTCATGCGATATTACTCTGTAATTTTTTATTATTGTGTGTGCTTTCATTGATTTCATGGATTTGTACAATTCTTTTCAACCGTAGCATGGACTTGGCTTTACAGTGACCACAATTTATTGTTTTTTTTTTTGTTTAAATGAGAAAACTTGTGCTTGGTGTTAGTTTTTGTTCTGAATTAGTTTTCGTTTAGAGTAGTAGTTTGTAATACGAGAAACTTCAGCTTTAGCAGTCAAGTTGTGATTTAGATAATCAATGTTTTCTTAATGGCTTTTTATCCATTTTTCCTTTAAAATTTAAGAAAAGTTTCAACAACCCCTTTTCATTTATTTCGCTATGAGATAATATAAACACACATATACTTATGTATGTATGTGTTGAAACAGCGCTCGGTTAACCTTTTTCTTCCCCCTCTATCTTGATAGCTCTTTATTGGGTTGTTTTCAATCTTCTTACTGAAAAATAGTATAAAATATGCCAATATAAAAAGTATAAGAAAATATATAGGTTAATTTTTAATTATAAAAATTAATAAGTCATAACTTGTCAAGTTATGGTTCATAATTAAATAAATCTTGACAAGTTATGAATAAATTTGTCAAGTTATGGTTCATAGCCAGATAAATTATGGCCAAAACTCGTGACTTATAGACAATAATTTATCAAGTTATTGTTCATAATCAGACAAATTATAGACGAAAATAGTAATTTAGCCTATTTATTAATTTATGTAAACTATTAACCTATTAATTTTAATTCATCTCAAGTCTTAATTTATTTCTCTCTTTTTATCCTTTTTATATTGCCTTTTTTAACATTTAATTAGGGCTGGCTCAAGATCAGTGGGTCCTTAAGCAAACATTTTAAAGGAGGTCTTTTTTTTTGCGACGATTGTTTAATTTTTTGCAATCATTTTTTTATGGCAATATTTTTTTTCGAAAAAAGAATTATATTATTTTGTTCATTATATTATGTATGTTTTTACATGTTTATTTAATTTGAAATTCTATAAATTTTGAGTCTAAATTTAGTTTTGGTTGAATAAAGATGATTACGGGTCTTTCCCAACTTAAAAATTTAAAGGTTAGTTTTTTATTCTTTTAATAGTTTTTAACCAATTATATTTTCTTACAACTATTATAATTTATATATTAGAAATGGTTAAGTTTTACCCTAAAAAGACTTACCATATGCTCGACTAATATAAAGAATGATGGTTTTGCATTCATTTAGCCCCTTGTTTGGTTTAATCTTTCATTTTATTTTATTCTATTTTTTCTCTTTTTTTTATGCTTAGTTTTTTATTTATATTAGATATTATTGTTGAAAGAATAGGGAAGGCACATACCACTAAATTAGAATTTTTTTTTTAAAGGATACAAATACAATGACGCTCTACGATTTTACATGAGACGCGCTTCGAGGACAACCCACATTTAAATCATATTTATGAGTTCTCTATTTCGTGTTTGCTTTTTTATTTTGTCTTTTTTCGTTTGCTTGGTTTGTGATGCTTATTATTTCTTATTATTCATTTATTAAAAGTATATAAAATATGAGTATAGAATCCAAAAAGAGAACAACAATAGAAAAAAATAAAATTTTAGGGAAAGAAGCGATAAAAACAGGGGTCAAAAAGGATTAAAATGAAAAAATAAATAATTTTAGGAAAAAGAGACTAAAAGCAAAAAAAAAAAAAAAAAGTTTCAGGGCAAAATTAAAAAGAAAAGTGTAAAATCAATCAAAATGAGGAAATAAATAAATTTAAGGAAAAAGAACTAAAATGAAAAATGAATTCAAGACAAAAATAAAACAAATATCAGAAAAGGTAAAATGAATAAATAAAAAAAATTTAGAGCAAAATAAACCAAAACGAAAATAAAATAAAAATATAATAAAATTGCAGAACATAAATTAAAAAAGCTAAAAAAAGACTAAAATGAAAAATAAATAAGTTATAGGGAAAATGAACCAAAACAAAAAAAAAATAAATAAAGTTTTAAGGAAAAGGTATAAAAATAGTGAAAAGGGACTAAAATGGATAAATAAATAAATTTAAAAAAATGAACCAAAATGGAAAAAAAATGATGTTTCAAGACAAAAGTAAAAAAAAAAAAAGAAAAAAAAGGAGTGAAAAAAAAAAACAAAATTTCAAGACAAAAATTTAAAAAGTAAAAATCAAAATGAAAAAAAATAAGTTTCAGAGTAAAAAACCAAAACAAAAAAAAGGTCACATGTTAAAATAAAAAAATGTGTCAAAAAAGATAAAATGATGAAATAAATAAATTTTAGGGTAAAAGTCAGAATGAGAAGTAAACAACATTCCAGGACATAAATTTAAAAAAAAAAGATAAAAAAAGACTAAAATGAAGGAAAAAATGTTTTTGAGTAAAGGTAAAATGAAATCAAAATGAAGAAATAAAGTTTCAGAGCAAAGTAAAAAAAAGGTAAAAAAAATAACTAAAATAAAGAAATAAAACTTGAGGATGAAAATAAGAAAAGGGTAAAAAAGACAAAATGAAAAATAATTAAGTTTTAGAGTAAAAAAACCAAAACAGAAAAAATAAAGTCTTCAAGCAAAAATAAAAAAAAATAAAAAGACCAAAATAAAGAAATAAATTAATTTTAGGGTAAAAACTAAACAAAAGGCAAAATAAAATTACAGGATAAAAACTTAGAAAATTGGTATAAAAAATAATTTTTATGTTAAAAAATAGAAAAAATAAAAGCAATGACTTGAAAAGGAAAAAAGAGGTGCATTTCGACCAGGACAACGAAATGTGCCCAACATAACCACTTTTGGCTGTCGAATCAAGCTTATTAACAGACTTAGTGCATAAATCAGTTCAAAATAAATAAATGAATGTAATAAATAATAATAAAAAATAAAATTAGAAATAATTTTGGCCGTCGGATCAAACTTGTCAACGATCTAAATACATGAATGAACAGTACGTACAGACTAAGGAGAATGGAGCAACATGCATGTACTAAGTGGATCCTGCCACGATTTTAAATCAGCAAATTAGAATGCGACACATAAAGCTCTTACTGGCCACTTTCCATCGGCTTTTGATTCCATACATTGTGATCCACATTAGCCCGTGTTTTCCACAAATAATAACACATGACAAATTAAAAGAATGAATCATTAATGCAACGACACATGTATTTTACTGAAGAAAACATCAAATTAAAGCTTGACACATGACATCCAAAAGGACACAAAACAACTTTATTAAAACTTTGAATAGTTCTGTCGTATCTAGGTGAATAGTCTTATGTGTCTAGATAAATAGTAAGTGCATTAACCTTCAATATATAGTTATAGATGTAGATATTATATATATATATATATAGGCAGAGTCTCTAATCCGGCATTAATGTTTGTATATTTTTTTTTGTAAAATATGTATATTTTTTCTTTAAAATGTGTATATTTTTTTTTAAAAGATGTACATTCCTTTTTTAGTAAAATATACAATATGTACACATTTTAAATAAGAAATGTACACATTCTAAAGAAGAAATATACATGTTTTATAAAGAAATGTACAACTGCCGTTTCAGTCCGCATACCGGACTGGAGACTCATCCTATATATATAGCAGAGTCTCCAATCCGGCACTGATGTTTGTATATTTCTCTGTAAAATATGTATATTTCTTCTTTAGAACGTGTATATTTCTTCTTAAAAGATGTACATTCCTTTTTTACCTATTTCTCTGTAAAATATGTATATTTCTTCTTTAGAACGTGTATATTTCTTCTTAAAAGATGTACATTCCTTTTTTGGTAAAATATACAATATGTACACATTTTAAAGAAGAAATGTACACATTCTAAAGAAGAAATATACATGTTTTATAAAGAAATGTACAACTGTCGTTTCAGTCCGCATACCGGACTGGATATATGGATGAGTCTCCAGTCCGGTATGCGGACTGAAACGACAGTTGTACATTTCTTTATAAAACATGTATATTTCTTCTTTAGAATGTGTATATTTCTTCTTTAAAATGTGTACATATTGTATATTTTACCAAAAAAAGAATGTACATCTTTTAAGAAGAAATATACACGTTCTAAAAAAAATATACATATTTTACAGAGAAATATACAAACATCAGTGCCGGATTAGAGACTCTGTCTATATATATATATATATATATATATATATATATATATATATATATAGCATTGCGCAAAGAAATGAAATTTTAAAAAAATTGAATATCCACTTATACCATTCAAAATTAACAAGATAATACACTACATGAAATGCAGAAAACAAATAACAACTAAAATAAAAAGGCAACAAATAAAGTAATGATACTAAAATTTAATGTTAAAACTCATTTAAACCTTCTTTACTAAAAAGAACTATGCTTCTCCACTTCAATAATTTTCAAAAACTTTTTTTTTTTAGATCAACTTTTTACACAAAAGAAAATGCTACAGTTTAATTGAGCTCGTTCTTATGCAGAATACTTATTAAACGTAAATCATCTTTTTTTTTTCTTTTTTTTTTTGGAAAGTTGCCGTTTCTAATTTTAAAATCTCAATCCCTATTTAACTATTCCAAATTTGAGGATATCACCTTATGTGGTGAATTCTAATATTATATATAATCATTGGCTTCTCAAAGAAAATTAAATAAAAAAATCTAAATAGTGTATAAAAAAATATGGACAATTCTATTGGAGGGCCATAGGGGGCGCTTTTCTTATTGATATAGTGAAATAATAAAAACCACCGGATTAAATATTTATAACTTTTTTTAGTACGTTAATATCATATTTTTTATTTATTAATTTTTTATAAAATTACGTAAAAATTAAAAAAATATATATATAAATTTAACTGTTAAAAAAATATAACTTATAAATATACTAAACGTAGAGGTGTCAAATGGGTATGACCGTTCATGGTCTAGCCCGTAATAGTGTCGGATTCGGCACGGCCCGATTCGCTACTGTTACGGGCCGTGCCGGCCTGGCACGTGTAATGGGCTAAGGCTGGGCCTCAGCTTCTCAGCCAGCGGCCCAAGCACCACCCTTAGCTCGTGAAGGCTTGCGGCACGGCCCGGCCCAAGCCTGCGAAACGGCCCATGAAACAACTCATTTCAATGCTACAGTGGGCCCTTCACGGGCCCAGCAGGGGGCATGTGACGGGCCTTCCATTAGGCCCGTCACGAGCCGCCCGTTGGGCCCGTGAAGGGCCCAACGGTAAGAATCCGAAAATCCACCCAAAAATTCCTTATAAATACCTCTTAATTCTACCCTAAATCCCACACAACAATTCACTCTCAACTTCTTATCTCACTCTTATTCTATCTCTCAACTTGTCTCTTTGATTTTGATTTTAAGCTTTTTTCTTGCTCTTTCATTTGTAAAGTTCAATCAAGTTCTATCAATTTCCAGAAAATGTCCGCACCAAACTTCCCTGATTTCACTGCTCTTCATGAGCTTAATGATGCGACATTTTTTTAAGAAGAAATGATGCCTCCCAACCCCACCCCTACTAAACTAGAAAATGCTCCGGTGGATAATGCTTCAGCACACAACGAGGAAGCTGGAGAACGCAGCAGGGGAAAAAGACCACGAACTTCTCCGGCATGGCAACAGTTCACTGAGGAGCCCCGACCAAATCCAAAAACAAGTGAAATGAAAATTCGTATAGTATGAAAATATTGTAAAAACACTTTTCTAATAAAAAGAGTGGGGGTACTGGTTATCTGAATAGACATTGGAAAGTATGTCTACTGTTGTACTAAGGTGGGAGTGTGGACTCTCACCAACAAACACTATGACTCACATCACATGAGTTACAAAATTTTACATACGATGCACAACGTGCTCGTGAGGCACTAGCTAAATTTCTAACTAGTGCCAAATTATCTCTTTTTTTGCAGATGATGCGTCGTTCGAAGAATTCAGCCAGACAGTCTTCTGCCCACAATTTAAACGGGAAGTAGAAACACAACTCGTTCTGATTGCATGAAAGTGTTTTATGCAATGAGAGAATCTCTTGTTGATAATTTTAGGACTTTTAATGCTACTGTCTCTTGCACTTCTGATATGTGGGAGGGGTGCAATAAACTGGATATTTATGTGTTACAGCGCACTACGTTGATGACGATTGGGTTTTATAAAAAAAAAATAATTGGTTTTCGTTTATGTCCATATCCTCATAACGCCTCATAACGCCTCATCTATTTTTAGTATAATAATGGAAATTTTTAGATTTTATGGGACATAAGATAAAGTTTTAACAATTACTTATGATAACGCGTTAGCTAATACGTCTGCAATTAACATGTTTAAACGTAGTTTGAACCAGCGTTTAGAGGGAAAAATTTTCATAAATGGTGTGCATGTCACATAATTAATTTAGTAGTTCAAGCAAGAATTGAACATATCTTAACTAATCTTACAAATATTAGAGAATCATTATCATTCATATCTAGTTCTGGAGCTCGGCTCTAAGACTTCAAACAATATTGCAGGAATAATCATATGCGCCCAAGAAAGTTTCCAACTAACGTGAGACATAGGTGGAATTCAACATATTTAATGTTGAAGGTAGCACTCCCGTATTCACAGCTTATCACGACATACGTAAAGAGTAAGAACAATCAAATTTTAATTTTTGATCCTGATTGGCAGATTGCTGAGTATTTTTTAAAATTTCTAGAAGTTTTTTACAATGCTACTGAATTACTTTTTGGAGTTTATTATCTTACTGCACATATAGCTTTACATCAACTATTTAATATTTCAAAAATATTTTCTTATTATAGGAATACAAAACTTTTTGGAAATATAGTTAAGTTAATGAAAAATAAATTTAAAAGTTATTGGTCAGATTGTTCTATGTTATATGCATTGGCAACCATTTTAGATCCTAGGTGCGGAGTAGATGGAACTGAATCATTGATGATTGCTACCGCAGAGAATTTAGAAATAGATATACAACTAACTATTACTGACGCTAAGAAAATATTAGAAAAGGTTTTTAGTTTGTATGAAGGAAAATACAACATAAGTCAAAAAGAACAGGAAACTTCATCGTCAACTACCAATTCAGGGCCTAAAGGATCGTCATGGAGTTTCTTGAAGAAGAAAGAGAAAACAGCAGGATTGTCCTCAACACAAGCATCTACCGAACTAGTAAAATATTTCAAAGTAAATTTTGTAATCGATGACGACAAACTAGACATCTTACAATGGTGGAAGAGCAAGACTGATCATTTTCCAACACTGTCCATAATAGCTCATGACATTTTGACAACTCCAGTGTCAACGGTAGCATCGGAGCAAGGTTTTAGCGCAACTGAATTCTTGATGAGGAGAGAAGCAGAATGCATCTAGATATCTTAGAGGGGCTAATGTGCGTTAAAGACTGGAAAGATGCCAGAAGACAAAAACAATAATACACAAATGATTCAATGCAAGAATATTTTTTTAACTTAGAAATAACAGAATCTTCTGGAAGTACTTAGGTTTGTAATTTACTATTCCTAGCTACTGCACTCTTTTTTCCTTCGCTAAGGTTTTGTCCCGATCTCCTCACGAGTTTTACATAGCAAGGTTTTTAACGATGCAGTCATTTATGTGTACTTATTTCTATTATGTCAATTCAATAAAATCACATCTTTTAGAGGCATATGATATATATTTTTTAATTAAAATTTTTAAAAAAATACAAGGGCTGGGACCAGCCCGTGAAGGGCCTGGGCCCAGGCCTGACCCTGACCCTTATGGATTAGGGCCAAGGGCTTGGACCGGGCCTGAGTTTTTCTTCTTAGGCTCGACCCAGACATAGTCCTGCACTATGCAGGGCCATGCCAGGCCCATTAAAGGCCTGGTATTAGACGTACTGTGTTAGCTCAATATGGCACGTTTGACACCTCTAACTAGACGTACTAAAAAATCTCTCCAAAAATTTGTGATCTAAAATACGTTGTTAACAAGAATAAAGACTACCACACTTAATCAAATATTTTATTCCACCAAAAAAAAAAAAAAAAAGCCTTCCTTCCCCCTGCTCCCCAAAGTTGCAAACCCATCTTTGATACCCCAACTTAATTTGCAGACCCACCAGCCAGCCACCACCTCCCGGCCTCCCAAGCCAGTCCGCACGGCATCCTGCACCCGCACACCCAACTTCTCCCCTCTCTCCGACAGAAGCCCTCTCTTCCAATAAGACTTCTTCAAAAACAGGTTTCTCTCTAGCATTTGGGGGTTTTTTTTTTCTGGTTGAAATGGGAAATCTAGTTTATACTTTATGGTTATTACTAATATGATTATTGTTATCGTTAATATTTTCTGAATTTTGTGTAAGTTATTATTATGTCTACAATTTGGAGAGTTCATATTTGTCATGAGAATATAGAAGAGGTGTTTGGGGAAGAAGAAAATGAAGGAATTTTCGAGGAACAATAGATTCGGAAACTGGAGCAAACAAAACCATAATCTCATTCACTTTTTCCTCTCTTGATTCCAAAATCACCCAGTTTAGAGACTTGGATTTGCTTGTTTCGAAATCAACCAGTTTAGGAATTTTGATAATTTGAAGGTTGGTTTCTGGGTTGTCTGAATTCTTTGGAATTGTTGATTGCAAGGAAAATTTGATAATTTGAAGGTTTCTGAGTTGTCTTAATTCATAAAATTTGTTAATTTAATTACTTTTGCTTGAATTGTTGGTTTCTGGGTTGTTAACATTCTGAGGAGTTTTGGATTGCGAGGAAAATTCATGATTTTAAGGTTGGTTTTTACTTTCTGGGCGTACTAAACTATTATTCTTCTTTCACACACACACACACACACACACACACACACACACACACACATATATATATATATAAAACTATTGTTCCTCAGTTTTTTTTTAATATAGGCTACAATCCGGTGTGAATGAGACTACGTAAATCTTCACTAAGATTTAATATGGATCGTTGGATTTCACCAGTACCATGGAGTCATAGCACGCCCAAAAAATATAATAGAAACAGGCCTAAATTGTAGGCTAAAACTTTGGGGCCTTAAGCAGACGCTTAACCTGCCTTAGGGTTAAGCCGGCTCTGCTTTTGATAATAAACAAGATTTTTCAGTTTGTGAGACCTTTTATTGAATATTTAATTGTTGAAGCTGCAGATCTTGGTGATTTCTGGAGAAGAGGAAAAAAGAAAACGTATTTTGAAAATGAGTTCTGAAGCTTTACATGTTACTAAGGTGTACAGAAACCTGCTCAGAGCAGTGAAGAATCATATTGGCAATGAAGAGAACAAGAGGCACTTTAGAGAATACGTGACAGAAGAATTTAGAAAAAAATCCATATCAACAGACCTCTCTTCCAATCAGCAGAGAATTAAGCTTGCCCAAGATTACACTTTTCTTCTCAACAGTGTGCACCATCACAAGGCACTTCTCTCATCCCTTACTCTAACTCACAGTGCGCACCATTTTCTTTTTCTTATTTTTGCGGTCAAATTAGTTAGCTATAATCAGTTCAATCCTGCTGTTGGAGTATTTTCTTGTCTTAAAGTTACAGGAACATAACTTGCTTTTTGCAGTAGGAGAGTGGAACGCATGAATTTTCAAAGCTTAAAAAAATAATGGTTTTCTCCTTTGTTTGCAAACTTATTGATGTCCTTGTTTCAATGGTCTGGATGCTTGAGGTTCTATTGGATAGATTCTCTTCTTATATCTTAATTTCTGTTACTTATAAGGAACTAGTAATCTACACCTCTAAGATTTATTTGTCTCAGCATCGTCATGTTTGTGCAGGACTTGTTATTCTCTTACAACATTGCTGTGGATAGATCAGATGAGATGAGGAGAATACTTGGGAAATCTGCTGCAAGTGTTGGACTTCAACTACCCAAGGTTTATCAACCTTAAAGGTTGGTTTCTGTTCACACTCATCTTGTTTTTTCAGAGAACGATCTGATTTTGATTTTTTTTTTTTAATTCTAAAGAATTTAGGGCATTTGATTCCCATGATATATTTGACTTGTAACCACTCTCTTATTCTAGGGAAAAAATTAAGTTCAGTGCAGCAGCTGGACTGCTAGATTTTGTACTTCTATTGTTCTTTTCTTGCCATTCTCCTTTGTTGGGAATTGAGATATTAATTGTCAGGTACTTTTCCAGTTCAAGTTACTCTTTTCCAATTTTATCACTAGATGGTTTGTTGAAGGGGATTTTTTTCCGCCCAACTTAAAGATAATATCTCCCAAAGTCGTGCAACTTACTCAATTATTAGTATCTGAAAGTTTGACACCTTGAAATGTTGACTCTAGGATTTCAAAAATGTGGGAATCAACTTTACATATTATTAACCATATTTTGCATACTTATACTCATCGACTTACGTGGAATTCTTAAAGGCCCTAATTGGAGGGTACGTCGGAGTCAGAATGGAGAGAATTATAAGTTTAGAATTGGAGTGCATAGAATTATGTTAAGTCTTGTCAAATCCCGGGGATTTGGGGTAGCCGGTGGTCTTGCTGCTATATCTGCTTGTTGATTAATCAACAAGATCTCCATGTGTTGTTTATTATAGAAACTAGACTTCTTGCTGGTTATGATACACCAAATGTATAATGCTCATAACTTGAAGAAACTTGTAGGCACTTAACACATTATTTTTGAACCAATTTTTTTACCAAAAACTTCTTTAACCTTTATAAGGCATCTTTAAATTTTTCATAAATCTTTTGGGAAAAAAAAGCCCATTTAATTCATGACAAAAGGTTATATCAAAATCTTGAGCCAAAGTGTGTGGACATTTTTTTTTTTTTCTATGCTTAAAAGATCAAATACAAGACTAAGGGGCGTTCACTTCGTGGATCACACTTGAGTAAGCCCAACTCGTGTGTGGAATGGGGCTGAGTTTTGCGTTCACTAAACGCAACTTGAATTTGAAGTTCGAGTAATAACTCAAGTTGGTGAATTTCACCCACCCCCCGTTTTCCCATTACTCGAGTTTGGTTCTACAGTGCGGACTCCCTTTGCAGACAAGATGTCTTCCCGTTGGAGCCTCGTTCATGCCTCCCTCATCGCTCCTGATTTTCACTCTGAAAAGCCTCGACGTTTCCCTAAAAAGCCTCTCTGAAAAGCTCTCTCGCAGCCCTCAACGTTTCCCTGAAAAAGCCGCTCGAATCAATCCTGTGAACCTGTAGCACCAGTGGAAGTGAACTTGAATTGCAGGGTCCACGGTCAAGATCATCTGGTGGAATCAGGTAAAAATCCCCCCCATTTGCATCGATTTTGTGTCGATTTGAGTTGAATACCGAACCCTAGATTCCTTTTCCGCGCCTACCCTTGAGTTTTCATCACAGATACAATTGATCCGACGTGAGGCAACCAACGTCCTCCCTTGGTCGTAATCTTGAGCCGATGTAGAGGCAAACGCCGTCATCTCGCGCCGAATCGTTCTCTCCGGTTCAGAGCATACTATAGCCAGTGTCGATATCGAACTCGTCTACGAAGTACCTCACACTCGCGTTTGGGGGTTGTCAAAGCAGATTAGCCATTGTCCTCTACTGGATCGAACACAGTAAGATCTTTCCCATTTACTGAGTTTTATATACCATTTTTGCTCTGTACACCGTTGTTGATTTGCAAATTCGTCTCCGTAGTTCTTCGTTGTTTTGACTGATATTAGCATGGAATGGATGTCGTTTCAATATATTTGTTACCGGATTATATTGATGCCGTACTGAGTTTATTCCTATATTTGGGTGCCGTTTTGATTTTGGTTTCCATTGGCAAATCCAATCATTTGCCTTCGTCTGGTGCATCACTTACCACCTATGTGGCCCTCTTCCCTGTGGCTTCTGTTGCTCTGCCTATAAGGAAAGCTTGCAAAGAGCTTTCAACAAAAAACTAGAGAGAGAAAAAAAGTTGATGAGTGAGAAGAAAAATTGAATTCATTATTTTGAAATCTGTTACAGCTATCTATTTATACATAAATTAATACAAGTAACCACTTGTATACTAAGCTCAGCTAATGAGAGATTTACACGTGTAATTCTTAACTGCTTTAGTAAGAACTAATGCTACTGTGACTTCTTAACAGCCCCCCTCAAACTTAAAGTAGCTAGCTCTTCTACTTTAAGTTTGCTACGTAAAAGACTAAAGGTTGAGCTGGAAATAGCCTTAGTGAAAACATCTGCTAACTGATCAATTGCTGGTACATGCCGAACTTCTATTTGTTTTCTGATGACCTTTTCACGAACAAAGTACAAGTCTAGCTCTATATGCTTGGTCCGAGCATTTAAAACTGGATTTGCTGCTAAATGAACTGTGCTAAGGTTATCACACCAGATTACTGGTGTTTTTGTCTTCGAAAACTCAGTTCAGACAAGAGGGATTGCAACCAGGACATTTCAGCTACCACACTAGCTAGACTACGGTATTCAGCTTCTGTGGATGATCTTGACACTGTATGCTGTTTCTTTGACTGCCAAGACACCATATTTGAGCCAAGAAAAACACAGTACCCTGAAGTTGATCTTATGTCATCAGCATCTGACGCCCAATCAACATCACAGAAACCAATCAAATTCAGATTTTCTACAGAACACTCCCTCAAATGAAGACCATAATCAATTGTACCAGTTAGATACCTTAAAATTCTTTTTACTGCTCTCCAATGGGCTTCTTTTTATTGACACTATAGGAAATTTCTGGCCTTGTAACTGTTACATACTACAATGCCCCAACCACACTTCTATATAGCTGCACATCATTCACTTGATCACTGCCAAAAGAAGTCAACTTTAGCCCAGTGGTCATGGGAGCTGAAACACTCTTGGCAAATTGCATCTTTGTTTTGCATGACAGATTTGCCACATTTTTTCCCAGACAAATGTAAGCCTTGAGAAGTTTTTGTAGCCTGTATCCCAAGAAAATAGTCAATTTCTCCTAGATCTTTAAGTGCAAAAGCAGAATTGAGTTTGACTAAGAGCTCCTGAATTGCTGATTCATTATCCCCTGTGATGAGTATATTATCCACAGACAAGAACATACAAAGACCACTGTGATGTAACTTGAATAAAAAGTTAATGATCTGATTTGGCAGAGTGAAAACCAAGCTTGAGAAGTTCGTGATGTAGCTTGTCAAACCAAGCCCTTGGAGCCTGTTTCAAACCATATAACAACTTGTGTAGTTTGCACACTAAATGGCGATTTTGATGATCAACAAAACTGGCAGGCTGCTCCATGTATACTTCT
The DNA here is from genome assembly GCA_029231665.1 of Morus indica. Taxonomy (NCBI): domain Eukaryota; kingdom Viridiplantae; phylum Streptophyta; class Magnoliopsida; order Rosales; family Moraceae; genus Morus; species Morus indica. Next base: position 629,394 of record JACAGA010000061.1, read on the forward strand.
TACAAATCACCATTAAAGAATGCATTGTTAACATCAAGCTGTCTCACACACCATTTCTTGCTCAGTGCTAATGTAAGAATCACACGAATAGTTGTAGGTTTAACTACTGGACTAAATGTCTCAATAAAATCAAAGCCGACAACTTGATGAAATCCCTTCGTAACAAGTCGCGCCTTGTACTTATTGGTGCTCCCATTTGCAGCCTATTGTTTTTCTGCCAGGAGGTAAGGAAACCAGACTCCACGTGTTATTTTGTTGAAGAGCAAGAAATTCATCTGTCATTGCTTGTTTTCAGTGTGAAGTTTCAAAAGCCTCTTCAACTGAGCTAGGTTCTCTTGATGCCATGTACACTTTTAGTTTAAAAATGCCTTGTTTAGAGCATGTTACCATGGAATGAGATGGTCTAGGATCTTTGAATTCCTAATCCTGCACACATGAGATTTGGTTCTGGCCTGAAACAGTAGATAGAGGTTCTTCCATAGGAGAAGAACCACTAACTGGTGGAGCAGTGGGAATAAACTCAACTTGTGTGACTGGTGTGTTCAGTTGACAGGGTGAAGATGACACTAAGGGTGTGGAAGGAGTAGAATGTGATGGTGGAGATGACTCTAAGGGTACAGCACTAAGTGGAACTGTCATGGGGGAAGGACATGACTCAACAGAAGATGAGGAAGCAGTGTGAGTAGATTTTGCAAAAGGAAATGAAAGTTCATCAAAAATGATGTTTCTAGCCTAGAAACATATATTCTTCCAGATGGATCTAAAACTTGTAACCTTTGTGTTTGATGCTATAGCCAAGAAAAGTACATGGTATAGACCTGAACTGCAGCTTGTTTTTGTTATAGGGTCGAATGTTAGGATAGCATGTACAACCAAAAACTTTGAGTTGTTCATAGACAAGTTTGGTTTGAAAAAGTACTTCTAGGGGTGTTTTGTTGTGAAGAATGAGAAAGACAGAGGTACGAAAAGCCTCATCCCAATATTTAAAAGGCGTAGAGGCTTGTGCAAGGAGAGTTAAGCCTGTTTAAACTATGTGTCTGTGTTTGCGTTCAGCTACCCCATTTTGTTCATGTGTATGTGGACAGGGATGCCTATCCCACCCCCCGTCTTCCGCTTTGACAGAGGCTTGTAAGGCTTCTGACTCAGTTCAAAGAAGATATAACCATGTAAAGTGTGAATAAGGATCAACAAAATGAATATAGTATCTATATCCACTGGAAGACAAAGTAGGTGAGGGACCCCACAAATTAGAATGAAGAAGTTGTAAGTAGTTTGAGAAAGAGAAAAGTGAAATTTGTGAATTTTCCTAAACAACAAGATTTGCAAACAGAAAAGGAGGCTTTATTAATGGTAGAAAGATTACAATTATTTAATACAAGTTGGACAATCTTGTATGCAGGATGTCCTACCTGTTATGCCAAAGATCAAAGCTAGACGACTTAACCTCACTAGTACATGCTTGAACAACAAGAATCAATGAAGATGATTTATTATGCCATGAATTCATGTTAGCTAGTACATACTGCACATGAATTGAAAACAGATAATGTTGGTTGTGATGAAATTGCTTTAAAAAAATTAGAACACTCAGTAGTGATGTGTGGAAAGCTAGGTTTCATATACCTAAAATTTTATATATATGTACAACCACAACAACGATCTACTCACCCAGTACATGAGGGACGGTGTTCCGGTAATATAAATTGATCCACTTAACTTGGAGCAAGATGTCAATTAGAATCACAATCCAGATCGAGAATCCCAACAACATCATAACCGTCCAACCCGTAGATAGATAAATATATTGAGGGACAGGATGGCTAGTAGAATGTGGGGTGCATAGGAAAGTAATCGCCATCGGTAGATACATATTTGTGTATTAATTTGGACCAAATTATTAACCTACGTTTGTTAGCTAATTGTACCACAATTTGGACAGGTATTAATATGGATTTGTTAGCTTTGTAATGAAGGACAGTCTTCGACGATAGCATAAACATATATATACATAATTATGTATATATATACATATATATTTTTAATTGTAAATCCAAAACCAATATATATCACAGTTTGTGTGGTATATTCGTCTGCCATTTTTAATTTCAACAGATTTTTAACGGAAATTGGTTGCAGGTGCTGAAGCTCAGTTTTTTCTTAACATAAATCCATGACAATATTTGGGTATAATTCGAGTTTGAATTTAATGCAAGTGACCACAAAATTCAAGTTTCAAATTTCAAATTAATCTCCTCCTAAACACTAAACTCAAATTCTAAATTACAACTCAATTTTTTTACAACTCAAATCTATTTTCCTAACACGAATTAATAAATTTGAGTTAGCGAAGTGAACGCTCCATAAGATATGAAATTAAAGTTACGGAGACAAGTGATAAACCTCTCTTTTTTTATCTTCAAGTTTGAATTTGAGAGGTCGTCTTGATGTTTTCCTGTCCGTCTTAATTAGTTATATTCTTTGTACAATTTAAGCATAAAATAACTTGAGATAAATGTTGGTAAATTGTGTGTGTGTGTGTGTGTGTGTGTTTTTTTTTTTTTTTTTTTTTTATCATCAAAATCATAAGTTAACGTAATAAAACCTTGGATTCCACTTCTTTGGAATGTATCACACAAATCAATCTTAGCCGTCGGATGATGAAAAAAAACGACTTGAATAACGAAATCTTTTCACAGTTTAGTCGACAACATTTTATTTAAAATGTTTCTTTCTATCGTTTAATAGTTAAGAATTGAGCTGCATGGCACATCACATATTTTTGAAATGTATCGTAGTTTCAGTATAAGTTTTATTGCATTCGGTGTGGAAAGTGTATTAAGTACAAGTAATGGTCGTATTCGTCTGCGACTCTTGTAGATGCTCAATTCCAAGGGTGTTATATACATAAATTTGGATGAAAATTGCTGTTATTGCTTAAGCTATGGTTGTTTTATCTGCTTCTCATTTTCCATTCAGTAAACGAGCAAGCTAGATTTGGTGTTACATATTTGGTCCGAACTTAAAGTAAATAATAGAACCGCTATAATATAAAGTATCTTGTGACAAAATTGGCATGATAGCATATACGTGGCAGACCATTTCAAATACTTGGCAAATATGAAATTTGGTTAGTAGGATTATAGTATGAAAAAACATATATATTTGTAAACAGAAATAAAACCATGAGGCATTAAAATCGAATAAATGAAAAAGAATCTATAATTTAAAGAGCTTGTCAACCGCAACCGCATGAACAAAAAAAAAATGCTAAAGACGTATTCAGTGTAGGTAAAACTAGGGGTGAAAGTCGGTTGAGTAGGGTCGGTTTTTGGATTTGTTTGGGCCGGCCCGTAATAATGAGAAAACGCTGGGCCGCAACATGTAAATTAATCCCATAACCCGTATACCATTCGGTTACCTCAGGTCGGCCGGGTTACTTTGGGTAAACTAACTCTAAATTTGCTTATTTCAGCATTATTTGATGATTTTCCACTGGTATACCAACTCCAAATTGGGTGATTCTTTACTGAATTGCTGCTTTTGCATGGGTAAACTATAAAAAAGAGTGGTATTCTGGGTTAGCGGATTAAATGTTCTCGCCTTCTCACTTTTTTTTTTAACATGTAGCGAGTTATTTTGGCCGAGTAGGGTTACACGGGGTTTTTGGAGGCTGGGCCCGCGACCCTACATTTTTTGATAAGGTAGAGTCGGGTAGGTCAGATAGGCCGGGTTAGTCGGGTTCGGAGTGATTCCATACACCCCTAGGTACAACCCAAATTGGTGCCCGACACATTTTGGAAAACGTTGTTATATCGATGGTAAAACGTGGTTTAAGACTCACTTTCAAGATCATACACACCCAAATCCCAAGGTCCATGGTCACCGATAGGCAGACTGTACCTCTCTTGGGTGAAATAAATGCAATTCTTTTGGCACCCGAAGTTTGAAGCCGTGACAGATATCGTGCTATTATCACCTAAAAACAAAGAAACATCACCTAAATCTTTTATCTCAATCCATCTTGGTCCATCAAAATTCAATTTAAAGACATTAAATTTCTTGGTTACAGGATTGAAGTAGCAATTTGAAGCAACGAAACTTATGTACCTTTGAACAATCCAAAGTTATCTTCCAAATAATTCCGCTAGATATTTTTTGTAACAAACATATTTTGTATCCAAAATCATTGGAATCTCGTCTTAAACTAACTTTAGAGTTGGTTCTGTAACATTAAAAGATGCAACTTTACCCTTAAAAGTCACAGCATAAAATTGATCACTATAATGCACAACGTCGTCAAATAAGACCCGAACCATTCCAGTAACATGAGTCCAGTTGGAATTTTTGGCCGGCCTAATATAAGCTTGGTCACAAAATTCTCCAAATATGACCACACATATCACATTATTTGGATTTACTATTGGCTCTGGGGTGCATGTTGTAATCTTTGTAACATAATCGTCTAGGTCATAAGCAAAGGAGGAAGGTGAATAATTGCATCACTTTTCCCCTCCTTCATTGTGAAGGGTTTGTAAAGTGGGAACCAAACGCAGTGGCATATGATGATTACCCGAATTTTTCATTCGTTTCCTATGGTTATCTTTTGCTGCAGAGTTCCAGGAACGACAAACAATGATAAATTGCAAAGTCTTTTAATGACTCCAAACCATCCAAAATGGAGTCTAAGAGGTGGGGCGGCAAATGCATCCAATCTGAAAGGACAAGAGAAAACAAAAAAAAAAAACAAAAAAAAATTAAGAGTCATAAAGAATATTTTCTGGGCAAAAAATTGAGGTATGCAGACACTAAATAATCGTTCTAGCCATCAAATGAAAAAAGATCTCTACGTATTTAATTGAAGATTATGTGTACAGAAACAATTGCAATTACGTAAAATAGTAAATAACTAAGTAAGACATATGTTTTTTTTTTTTTTTTTTTTTTTTTGGGAAAAAAAGAAAACTATTAAGACATGGAATGTAGGCATAGATTTATTATTCATAGAATGAGATCCATATCTCTTATAAAAAATTAATGGTATCCTCTTATGACATAATTTGTGGATTAAAAAATATAAGCGTTCGGTCATTAGACTACTTTGTATTATCTAATGGCTCATTATTTGTAATGGTAAGAAATTGTGGTTTTTCTGATGGAGTTGTAATGGAATATAAGATAAATATAATGAGAAAAGTATAATATATATTGACCTCAAGTCGATTATGGATATTCTATGGGGATGATATACTAATATAAGAAGTCATGGATGATAGCTAATTGGAGTTTTATAAATATATTGTATAGATCGAAAGTGTAGCTTTAGGTTTTTAGTAGAATAGCACGAGAGTTTATAATCATGTGATGAACTTGTTGGTGAACAAGTATTGTCGTGATTATAGGAGCTTGATCTATATATGTCAATTGGGTCCTTTTGCTAGCTCATATACTTTGCTGTAACGTTAGGACGTATTTCTTAAATATTGATAACTTATGTTATTTATGTTAAAGATTCAAAATCAAATGTGAGATCGGTGATTAGTTTATGAGTAATTTATTGATTAAATTAATTGTTGAATTAACTCAAGATAAATTGGTTGAATTATTTTTTTTTTGTTTTATTTAATATATGAAAGCTATTATATGACTCTTTTAGCCATGTAACTAATACATTGAGTTATTTGAATTAAAACTGAGGCTTTATGCGAGTTTTTCATATTAAATAAACTCAGAAAACAAAAAATTAGACTATTACTAGTCAATTTGTGACGGAGACCAGTGGACCGTAACGTAACTTTTCTCTTTGTTTTGTATCACCACTGGTTGACCAGTGAGTTTATAAGGGCTATGGGACTAGTTGAACGATTAGTGCTGCTGACGGTGAAAACTGTCTCGAATCAATTTATTATGCATTTTTGGCTTTGGGAAACCTAACTATCGTGGGAATATAACTTCTTAACTCTATGAATAGTCCAGTGAGTCACATTAACAATTATCACTTGAGATACTTTGTTGAGGTTATTAGTAAGGGTTCCTGAGAGGAAAAATTGATAAAATCTCATGATCAGTTTTTCTTTTGGCTCTCTTGTGGTTGGAAGAAGTTCAAGATACCAAAGGAAAATTGAAAAAGTATGTCCGCTTACACCCTGATCGTAGAAACGAGAATAACAAAGAAGACCAGTTAGTTGAGGCTCTTCTAGTTTCTTTTTACTGTAGTAAAAAGGTTAGATGTGACTGTTTTTTAGAACTTTTTACTACAGTAAAACTCGAATTCTAAACTCAAATCAGTGAAATGAATACACTATTTACATAGTAAATAATTCATTTATCACATAAACTGATATTTATTTTAAATAATTTTAAAATATGTTATTTACTTAATTTAATATTAAAAATCTTTTATTTACTACATTATCTTTTTAATTAAAATAATTAAAAAAAAAATTGGTGAAAAAACTCTTATATAACTTTCGTTCTTTTAGTGGAGCAGGTAGAGAATAAAGAGGTTCGCTTAGGTTATGGGTTTAACTATGGTCCATAATTTTGATTCTGAGGTAATTTTTGTTTTGTTTTGTTCCTTTTTTTTTTTGTTGAAAAAATAACAGTTAGGGGTTTTCAACTTCCTATGCTGACGGCTCTCACCCTCTTTCCGAAATCTGCCAATTGAGCTCTGCAACTTCCATTCTTTTTGAAATTGAGTTTTCAAAATATATATTTTTACGCATGATCAAATTTAAATAGTTAGAGTTTATTTATTTTAAAGATTTTACATGATTCATAATTCTTGATTTTATTTTCTCTTAAAAAATTTAAATTTTAAAAATTAAAATTATAAATTATGAATCATAATTTAATTTGAATTCATAAACTATATCATATACACATCGTATGCTTTTGTTAATTTTGTTTCGCCGGTTCCCTCCTCTTCAACCTCGGAAACTTAGCTCCTCCTTCTCGCCCTATCTTCAGAATTGCTCTCAACAGTCGACTAATGTCAACCTCCAGATTCTTGTTCAGCAATGGCGTCTTCTTCAACTCTTCCGATACTCCTCCTGTCACCACCTTCCTCGAAACTCTTCCAGGTTTTCACCCCCAAATACCTCTCTATCTCACTCTAAACTTCTTCGATTTCCATTTTCTCTCACAAAAGCATGATTTTCTTTTTCTCTTTCTTTCTCTCACTTTTACCTTTTCAATTTTGTTTCGTCAGGCGCGTACACTACTACGCGCTCCCACGAGAACGGTTCCCGCCTCCTGTTCTGGGAGAGGCATTTGAACAGGCTCTGCGACTCCGTGCGGATTCTCTCGAATTCGCATCCGAAGCTTCTGTTCGGAGACAATCGTCCCTCGGATTTCTCGCGATCCTTCTGGGAATTGGAACTCCGGTGTCTCGTCAACGATTCGGTGAGTAAAGTTCTGCCAATTGCGATGGAGGAGAGGACTGACGGTGAGGAACTTTCGATCACGGCTTTAGTCACTGGAAGTTTGGGGAAAGTGAGTGAGATTGGGAATTTAGGTCGAGAACGAGCAGGTAATGTTCTTGATGTTTATGTCCATGTCGGAATTTATGCTCCTGCGGTGTTTGGCATCCGAGAAAATGGTGCAAATTTGGCCGTGGTTGGTCGCCGGAGGGAAGCTGCGGAGGCGAAGTATTCCGATTGGGTGAGGTCAGTGCCAGTGGAATTGAAAACGAGCATTTTCAATGGCCGAACCTAATTCTGTTTTGGGTTTACCCTCTGTAATTTGAAAATGTGGATTTCTTCTTCTTTACAGGATGAGAAAGCCTCTGGAGAAATTGAGGCCACCTTCTGCAACTGAGCTCTTATTGTCGAACGATGGTGACCGGTTGCTTGAAGGAAGCGTGTCGAACTTCTTTGTTGTTTGCCGCAAGGTGCACAACCAGGACATGGAATTTTCTGATTATATTAGGCTTGTATGAAATTATATTTTTCGGCATGTAGAGATCAAATCTGTAACCAACTTGCTTGCATTGGCTTATCAACTGCCCACAAATTGGAACTTTATTTGATTATCTAACATTTGGGTTTGTTTTGATACTTTCTTTTGTACTTTTGGACACCTGTCGAGTTTGTTACTGCTTCTATGATTTCAAGTTTGAACTTTATTTGATAACCTAACATTTGGGTTTGTTTTGATACTTTCTTTTGTATTTTTGGACACCCTATTGAGTTTGTTACTGCTTCTATGATTTCAAGTTCGAACTTTATTTGATAACCTAACATTTGGGTTTGTTTTGATACTTTCTTTTCTACTTTTGGTCGCCCTATTGAGCTTGTTACTGCTTCTATGATTTCAAGTTCGAACTTTATTATAACCTAACATTTGGGTTTGTTTTGATACTTTCTTTTGTACTTTTCGTCACCCTATTGAGTTTGTTACTGCTTCTCTGAGTTCAAGAGTATGAAGTTCTCTTTAAGCTAGTTTATTAGCAAGGGTTTTCAATTGTATGTATTTCTGGCCCTTCTACTTGCTTAATTTTCTATGTAGTATGCACTATAAGGATGCTTTCAGGATAAAGCTGAAGCTGTCAATTCCATGGGGTATGTAGTGAGTTGATTGAACCCAATGTGCTTTCAGGATAAAGGAGAAGCGAAGGGGAAATGCCTAGATGAGAAGGAAATTAAAGATTGTTTCGAAGTTCAGACAGCTCCTCTAAGGGATGGCGTCCTTCCAGGAATTATTCGTCAACTAGTCATCGAGTATGTCCCTTCTTAGTTCTGTAGTGTTTCCGTGTTTGTGTTCTCCAAATTCAACTTCGCCATTGACTTGACATGACATTCTTAATCACAATAAAGAGAAAAGAAAATACCACTTTTGTAGGATCTGTTGAGGTAACTGCATTTGGCATTTTTACAATTCACACAGTGTGTGCTTAACCAAAGGCATTCCCTTTCGAGAAGTCGCACCATCGTGGTCAGAGCATGAGATTTGGGAAGAGGCATTCATCACAAGTAAATTTAAGCTTTTCCCTTCTTTCCCTGTTTAAATGATTAACCATCTTTGTTCCTGAAATGAGTTAACTTCATATGTGTTTTTACTGGGGTTAGTAACTGTAATACAAGTCGATTAATGGAGTAGAGATACTTTGAGTGATGGTAGGCTTAGAGGAGGTTCCTTTGAATGATTTTGATGGATTGGATTGCAGATAGCTTAAGAATTCTCCAGCACGTGGAGACAATTTCTATTCCAGATTCATGGGCTCCGCTTCATTCAAAATCTTGGAAGGAGATATCATGGAACAATAAGCAATTCGAGGTTTGTGAATATCTTAAAATTTAAATAAATCTATTGATTTGAGCTGCTGCCCTAATAGGGTTTCTCTTTTCACATTGCTTTATTTCTGACCACGACCAGGAATGCCCTGGGATGATCACAAGAACAATCCAGGTAACTTGATTAATGCCCTTCAGATTATGCTGAAAAGTCAGAACTCTCTGGTGAATAACGAAATAAGATTTTATCATTTCACTGCAACTGCGGCTCTAACAATAGTGTTTTTCGAATTTATCTTATGGAACAGAAAGAGGTAATGGAAAGAGCAGCCCTGGAAGGATACTCAGTAAGTGGCATTGTGTGAAAGGTTAATAGGCTGTTGTTTGTTGCATCCTTTTCTTGTGCTGCATGTAAGGGTAGCTATCTTGCAAAGGACTAGATGACTTGCCTGCAATTGTATTCGTATTTCGCCTCCCCATGGTTCCGAGACGGGTTCCAACGAGGTACGGAAATTCCTCCAACTGCTGAAGTACTTGGTAGCTTTCTGACACAAAGTTGATCTGAACTCTATAGTCAAGACGGTGTAAACAGACTCGGAAGAATTATGTGTATAAAGCAAACATTTTTTCTGACTACATCATTCAAGATGATTCAGCCATTTAACAAACCTTGTTTTTCTCTCCTTGATGGATAACATTTTAGCTTTTGAACTTTTCATTTTCATGCTTCCATTGGAACCAACATAAAATACCCATAAAGAATCATGAAGAGTTATTTTAGGTCTTCTGAGTTTTTAGTGTTTTTATGGGGTTTTAGGGCATTTTTATGGTTTTTATGGGTTTTTACGGTATTTTGGGCTTTTTAGGGTATTTAACGGTTTTTTGAGTTGTTAGTGTTTTTATAGGTTTTTAGCGTCTTTTATGGTTTTTATGGGTTTTAGAGTTTTTTAGGTTTTTTAGGGTATTTAAGGGTTTTTTTTAAGGTTTTTTGAGTTTTGTAGTGTTTTTATGGGTTTTTTAGAGTCTCTTTATGGTTTTCTATGGATTTTTGGGTTTTTTTAGGCTTTTAAGGTTTTTAGGTTTTTAGGCTTTTAGGGTATTTTATTGTTTTTAGGATTTTTGAGCTTTTAGTGTTTAGTGTTTTTATGGGTTTTTAGCGTCTTTTTATGGTTTTATGGTTTTTTTGTGGTTTTTAGGCTTTTTAGCGTTTTTTTAGGTTTTAGTGTTTTTAGTGTTTTATGGGTTTTTATTGGTTTTAACGGATTTTTTATGGTTTATTTTTTAAATTTTAAGGGTTTTTAAGGCTTTTTTTTTTGTTTTTTTTTAGGCTTTTTTAGGTTTTTTAGGTATTTTAGAGTTTTTAGGGTTTTAGTGTTTTTAGTGGTTTTTTGGGTTTTTAGGTTTTTTCTTATGGTTTTTATGTTTTTTAGTGTTTTTATACAGTTTTTAGGCTTTTTAAAGGTATTTTAGGGTTTTTAAGGTATTTAGGGTATTTTTAGGTTTTTAGAGTATTTAGTTGTGCTTTTAATCTTCTTTCTGTGTTTTTAGGTTTTTATTTTTATATTTTTAAAGAAAGCTTTTTAGGACTCTTTAGGTATTTTATGGTTTTAGGTTTTTAGAACTTTTATTGTTTTTAGCACCATGATTTTTATGGGTTTTCAGCTTCTTTTTAGGTTATTTAGCTTTAAGGTTTTTTAGGATTTTTAAGGTATTATAGGCTTTTTTAGATTTTTTGATTTTTAGTGTTTTTAAAGCTTTTATGGGTTTTAGCGTATTTTATGGCTATTATAGGTTTTTTGAATTTTTAGTCTTTTTAGAGTTT
>JACAGA010000061.1:640545-674848 GCA_029231665.1 Morus indica
GCCGGCCCGTGCCGTGGACCTTAATTGGGCCGACCCACTCAAGGCCCATCTTGGCCCATCATGAGTCTAGATGGACCAGCCCATCCAAACATGTAATTTTAAATTTTTTTATTTTTTATTTTTGAATTTTTAAACAAGTTAATAAATATATAAGTTTAAAAAATGATATTTTATTTATGATTACCTCATTAAATAAAAAATATTTCTAAGGAAAACCAGTGGAACAAAACCTTGATAAGGAGAAAAGAGTACAATAAGGATAATTATACATAAGATGTTTACAAAATTACTAAAAAAAAAAAAAAAAATAAAAATATTATGGGCCTAGATGGGTTGGGCTGGGACGGGCCATTATGGGCCTAGACGGGCCAGGCTGGGCTGGCCCATCATGGGCCTAGACGGGCAGGTTGGGCCGGCCCAGCCCAGCCCAAGCCCGGCCTGGCCCATGATTTTTCATGGGCCGTGCCGTGCCGGCCCACGGGCCGATATATGTTGGCCCAACCCAGCCCACCAATATTTATGGACTGGGCCGTGCCTTGAACAGTAACGTGCCGGCCTGGGCCTGGGCCAGCCCACGGGCCCCGGCCCATTGTTGCATCTCTAGTCCAAGTCCATCAAAATTCGGAAGGTAGTATTAAGTTTTAAAAGGTTTATTTACCTTTTTTATATCTTGTTTTTTAAATATATTCAAAAATTATATTTTTAATTTTTAATCTCATTAAATATGTATCTTTAAATTATATTTAATATCTAAATGTATACATTCTTATAGGCGACCTTTGAATTTAACTTTAGAAATACCTAAAATACCATTAAATAAAAAAATTAAAAAAAATCTTAAATTTACAGTTTTGACCTTAAAAATATACAAAATACCATTGAAATGGATTTTTTTTGTGTTTTAAATTTTTATTGTTTGTAATATTGAAAATTTAATTTCTTTTCTCTCTTTTTTTTAGGATAGTTTGATCATTTTAAAGGTTAAAATCAATTATTGACCGAAATAAGGTATAAATTCGTATATTAAATTTTATTTAAAGGTATACATTTGATGAGATTAAAAACTAAAAATATACATTTTGAATAAACCTTAAAAATAGTGTATAAAAATGTAAATATCCCGTTTTAAATTCCCCCCATACAATAGTGGTTGCCTCATTATAGACATCACAATGTGATATTTCACCTCACAACCCATGTGTATTAATAATGGAAATGACATTCATAATGTTTTAATTAAAAATTTAAAATTTTAATTAAATTTATTATAAATATTATTTTAATTATTATTCTTAAATATTATCCTTTTACATATAAAATCATATAAATAATCATGAAATTTTGAACGATATTGTTGAGCGTTCATTGCCATTGCTAGTTGTTCCTTTCCAAGTCCACGCTCATACTCTTGCTCAAAGACTCCCGATTGGTTCTCCACAGAGTCGACCATTCTTCAATTAGCTGCTCTTGAAATGACTGCTTAGCTTCTAAGTTCAAATAGAAAAGAATAAAATGGTCGTTCACTTCACCGATTCGAGTTTTTAGTTTTAGGTTTCTACAGTAAAAAGCTCTCAGAAAATGTCACATCTCAGCTCGAATCGAAAACTCGAATCTGTGAAGTGAACGAGGCCCATTTTCACACTCTATTTTTCTAGGGAAAGTGAGAGGAAGTAAAACGAGAGTGAGAATAAGAGTGACAAAGAGCTTGTTTATTTGCACTTAAATTTAAAAGTTTAAAGTTAAGTTATAATTTTATAATTTTTTTTTAGTTCACGTTTTTTTATAAAATTTGAGTTTAAACTTGAATTTTAAATTGAGTTTGAGGTTAAAATATGAGTTTAAATTTTCCCTTAATTCAAGTTCTTAAACTCAAACTCAAGTTAATTAACAGTATTTTTATATTCTTAAAAATGCTATAATTTTTTCATTTTAATTCCGATTGAGATGATTCTTTTTTTTATGCGTTCGCAACAACAAAACGAATAAAACTTCACCCATATACCTTATTAAAATTTTCTATTATTATTGAGTTTTTATTAAAATACTATCTAAATGCAAACTCAAGTTTTAACCCACCTAAACACAAACTCAAAAAAATTATCATTTCAAACCATAACTCAAATGTACACAACCAAACACAAACTCAAATTACAACTTCAATTCAAGTTTAACTCAAAATCTATATTAAAATTACTATAACTCAAAAATATAACTAAACAAAGCCTTAATCCTAGCATTTTTGGGTACAGAACGTAAACCATTTGATGAGATCTAGATGATTCACGATTGTAGTGCCACAAATGATCACACTCTCAATTTTTTAAAAAAACAAAACAAAAAAAAATTGTACACCTTTATAAAACATTAATTTTTACCCAAACAAATCTCATCCATTAAATAAATTTTTAATCTCAGCCCCTGATTCTTAAACATGTCTGGGGATGGTGAAATGATAATGATAATGATAATAGAAATAAAATAGGAAGAAAAAGAAAGTGATTCTTTTATTTGTTTGGATTTTCGCAAACAACATATAATGAAACATGATTCTTCTAGTTTTGACAAAATGGCCCTTATCCCTTCGTTAAAATATAGACAAGTCTTCAAAAAATTTTCTACACTCAAAAAAAATTTAAAAATATAACAAGTCATCTCTACAAAATTAAAACTGTGATTTCACGTCTTTTTAGCCCTTGCTCCCCAATTTTTCTTTTTTTAATCGAAAAGCTTATCAATGAATGAGAAAGAATGAAACGAGCAGGAAAACAAACAAAGCCTGCAACAACAAGCAAAGCACAAAAAACTCAAGTAAATTTTTAAAAATTGACAGTAGGAAGTAACTGAAACAAAAAGAAAAGCATCAATCCTTGACTTAAATGAATCAATGCTCGTAAGTAGAATTGCAAATTGAGTCCGGACTAAACGGGTTGATCCTAAGCCTGTTATTATGGAACCGGATCCGAATCCGGATCCGGACTGAGGTTTCGAGCCTAAAAGTGTTTTGTAGCCCGGCTGGAGGTGCCTTTTTATTTTATTTTTTGAATTTGCCTTATAAAAAGAAGGGAAAAAGAGGAAAATATGTCAAAATTTGAGATGAAATAAAATTAATAGGCCAATAGTTTACATAAGTTAATAAATAGACTAAATTATTATTTTCGTCTATAACTTGTCTGGTTATGAATCATAATTTGACAAGTTATTATTCATAATTATCCATAACTTGTTCAGTTATGAATCATAACTTGACAAGTTTGTCCATAACTTATCTGGTTATGAACTATAACTTGACAAATTATGGCCTATTAATTTCTATAACTAAAAATTGGCTTATATACTTTCTTAAACTTTTTATATTGACCTATTTTCTACTATTTCCCTAAAAAGAAATGCTCGCACGGCCCGCACACCTTAGCCCGCCGGGCTGGGCCAACCCTCCAAGATCTCGTTCGGATCATCGAGCTTAAACTTTCAGCACTACCTGTAAGGTGTAGAGATGCCTATTACAATTTCATTATTGAAAGAAACAAAAAAGAAAAAAGAAGTGCCCAATTATTGAGGAAGACGCCGGAGGAGCAGAGTGTGGACAAGGTTCGTCGCGGCAGATTTGATGAAGAGGTGTTGCGGCGGATCGGGACGAGAAGAAGAGTAACGCGGGCCAGTTACCGAGTGAGCTCCGCCCACCCATGCTCAATGATCGCCGATGAACGTCGCACCCATGCGAGGCGCTAGCTGACGCCTCGCATCTCCTTACACGATTACTGTCGTCGAAATCTCCCCACCCCGTGCCTCTCGTCGAGCCTCCTTATCCTCCCACGCCTCACCACCGTCGACAACTTGAGGCTCCGCAACCATCACTGTTGTGGGCGTTTCCTCCCTCTGCGACCTTCATTGCTGTTGACATCTCGTCGCCTGTGCGCTCACATGATTGGTGACGAGGCCCACGGCCGATCCCTTTCTTATTGACCAACAATTAAATTTCTTTATTTTGCGCTTTTTTTTTTTGAGAAAATTAGTTTTATTTTTGTGGCTTATGAATTAAAATTAATCTTTGTAATGTTAGCTAGTTTATTTTTTTGGGTGAAATTATGATGGATTTTAAAACTAATTTTATTGATGAAAGGTGATATTAGTCGAATTAATTTGTATATGTTGTAATTAGACTTTTTTAATGAGTGAAATTGGTTTAATTTTACTCATGGCACTCTAAGACAGGTTGTTGTTTGCCCATTAGCTGTTCAAAAAATCCGCCATATGGCTCACACCAACCAATTCAAATCAAATTGAACCAATTCGTTAATTACTTTTAGATTGAGCAATTTAGTTGGTTTTTAATCTATTGTTTTAAACGGTTTACTTTATAGTTTGAACTCCCAAATCATTTAATAATACGTCCAAAAATGATACATATATAAATTTTTATTTTTAAAATATTTTTTTTTAATATTTTCACTTTTATTTTTAAAATTATTCATATCATCTTTTTGTTGGTTTATACTAAAATTTAATGTTTTGTATTAGACATTTGTATTTTTTTTTTTGAGCTATATAGTAAATTTGAAGCTTATTTTTATATTTCTCGACTAATAATTTTATAACTTTTGTGAATTATTGAAACTTTTTTAATCTAAAGCTCAAACCGCACAAAACGTTTATAAGTGGTATGATTTAATTTGATTTTTGTTAAAAATATCAAACCGGGCAAAAGAAAAAAAATTACTTTGATATAGTCCGTGGTTAAAAAAAAAAAAAACCTGCTTAAACCAATCCGAAAACTCCTATTTGCCTAGTTGCTTGGCGTTGAGCCCAATTCTGTGGGAATTGATGCTCTCGAATTGGGGAATTTTCTAATGGTGCTCCTCTGTTATTTTATTTTGAAAACTTGCTGATGAATTGTGGTGTTGCTTCATGCGGTTATTGTCCTCAGCTTGGCAATTTAGTATAACATAAATTAAAAGGAATAATCATGTTTTGTCTTGATGTTGATTGTTTGTGGCTTTATGATATACCAATGATAATCTCAGTTAAGTCTGAAAGGACTTATTATCATTTTAATGAAAAAAGGTTTTCTTTTTAAAAAATAATAATTTGGTGATTACAATTAAGAAGGGAGTTTTGAGGAATTAAAAAATCCTTAATTTTTCTTCTTTTTTTTTTTTAAAAAAAAGAAAAAAGATATAATCAAGATAGTAAAGATTATATTAAGCTTTTTAAATCCTCACAAAGATTAAATATTGACCCTTAGATCATTTCCTACCACGATATTAGTAGACTTCTCCTAAGAATATATGTAAGACTTTTCAAAAAAAAAAATATTTATTGTGTTGATAAGTACATAATTTCATATATTTTGCCAATAAATTTTCTCATGTTTCCTTGCTTGATTCTTGTGTTTTTCTGTTTTTCTGTTTTGTAGGTGTTTCAAAAGTTAAAATAATTTTAGAAGCTTTCTAGAATTAAATTGGATGCAAAAAGTGAAGAATTACATGTGGACAGAGCTAATGGGGCCGCAACACCATTTGTGTGACCAACAAGCCCTTAAGGCCGAGAAACATGCGCCCCAGCGCACACACCAGGCGTGCCCGTGCCTGGCTAGCAGACCCACCTAAACACCAGTGTTGCTTAAGGCGCACGCCCGCGTTGCTCAAGCCGCGCGCCCACGCCTTGCTGCCAGGACGACTTGCACACCCACGCAGCGGGATTGCACCCCCGTGTGTCCCTGCGTAGTGCTAATCTGAAGTGATGATTGTGGCAAAGCTTGTTGACCAAGAAAGCTTATTTTGACTCTGAACTTCCCCTTTTTGAGCTCACTTTTGGAGGCCTATAAATAGATAGTTCTACAGTGAAACATTAAAGTATTTTCTCAGAATTTTTCAGCCGTCTCAGGAGATGAAAAAGAAGAGAACAAGCGGTGGCTCTGAAGAAGACTGCCTACGTAAAGATTCTTGAAGACTATTCTAGTTTTCCTTTCCTTCCTTCACTCTTTTCTTTAGATTATATTTTATTTTATTTTTAATTATGTTAGGTTAGGTTTTATTCTGGTTGAGGGTGATTTCAAAACCCTAGACAAGGATTTATGATTGAATGATTTTATTTTATTTTCCAATTTTCTATTGAGATTGTTTGTGTTCTTCTATAAATATTGCTTATAATTATTTTCTTTTTTTGTTTGGGTGGCAAATTAAATAGGACTTGAAAATTATTTATTGCTAGATTAGGAATCTTGATCTGTAATTGTCTTGATTTTATTATCATTAGTAGTGAATTGTGGTCAATAATTGTCGAAAGCTTTTGTATGATTGCATGTGGAATATAACATAGGTTAAATAATCTGATTTTGTGTGTTTATTGTCTAGATCAATCTATTTTTCTTATCTCAATGCTTACGTTAGATTAAATATAGAGAGCTTAGTCTAGGTTGTTTGAGGAAAAGAGATTAAACAAAAAGCTTGTTTTGCTTAACGACAAACTAAGAAAAGATTATAGTAACAAAGCTTGTTGTTATCTATAGTTGATAATTTTGATCGAAATTTGGGAATAATATTATTTGTTCATTATAATACTATTGTCTTGTGGTTGAGAATGATCCCTTGACCATTGTTTTATTGTTTTGTTTTCCTCTATTTGTTTTTTTTTATTTTCTTTATTTTAGTTTAATAATTCAAACCCCCTCTTTTATTTTTTTTGTTCAACAAAACTAATAACTTATTAATTAAACTCAATCCTCTTTAGGAATGATCCTTACTCACAACTGTACTCAACAATGATCATATCCTAGCAAGCTTTTAATTTGATAATCCGCTAGGAAACACATCAAATTTTTGGCACCGATAGGCATGGATTGATTCTTTATTAATTTTTTTATTAGTTTTGTTTTCTAGGTTTTAGGTTTTCTTTGTTTTTAATTTTGTTTTTATGTTTTATCTTGCGAGGTACTTTGAGATGTTGGATCGACGAGTTCTCTAGCGTTTTTCCCAACAAAATTTGAAGCCGTTGCATAGTGCTTGGTGGAGATACAAAAATTTGTTCATTTGGTTTTCTTATCATGATTTCTTGAAGGAGGGCCAACTTGAAATCTTCCTCAATGGTTTATGTCCCCGACAAAGACTTTAAATGGAAAGAGGAGATGGTACCACCACTTTTTATCAACAACCAGTAGATGAAGCCTACTACATGTTAGAAGACATGGTCGAGTTCGATCATTGGAATTAGAGTTGTTCAAGGAATAACCAAGGTTGAGAGGACAATTCCAACATTATGGAGCCATGGTATGACACTCAACCTCAAGAGTCGGAGTCTTTACTTAAATTACAGGCTTTAGTTGCTCAAATAAATACGAGGGACTTTAAAGCCATGATGACTCCAAGTATGGCAAGTGTCAATGAAGATCTTCCAATTGAGTACATGCAAGATTGCCATCGAAAAGCTGTTACCAAGAGATGAGTATTTGGATAGTTTTGATTAAGACTCTCTAAGTGATGAGGAGAATTAAGACTCGGTTATTGAAGAAAAGTCACAAGAAGAAGTCTTTAATTCCCAACTTTTTGTTTTTGGTCATTTAACTATGTTATTACAAGTTCAGTTGTAAATAAAAGAGTATCTTTAATTAGTTTGTCATTCTTATTATTTATGCACATGCTGCATGTATAATGTTAAGGATACGAATTCTAGTCTCAATTTTTTGTACAAACTATAAATTGTCATTGTTTTATTGATGTTTAAAAGACTACTCAACAATCAATAATAAAATATTACATTTATCATTGAAAAGATGAACTTAAAATTAGGACAAAAGATTGAGATTTGAGTTAGATCTTAACACTATTTATTACTTGACGTGATTTTTTGCAAGCGTACGAATCACACAAGTAATGTAATGAGTGAATAAGATATTATTCTCACGGGGACTAGCTTAACAGTTACTGAAATTGATATTTTTAACTTTATCTAGACAAATAAAATCTCTGCAATAGATTTAAAATGAAAAGAAAGCAAAATAAATTAACACAAATTATACGCAAAATAATTATGAAAAGAGATCAATGCAAAGAAAACACTAGAGCATACAAGTTTCACCAAGACAATTCTTATTCAATTCTA
Organism: Morus indica; assembly: GCA_029231665.1. Taxonomy (NCBI): domain Eukaryota; kingdom Viridiplantae; phylum Streptophyta; class Magnoliopsida; order Rosales; family Moraceae; genus Morus; species Morus indica. The sequence continues at coordinate 648,643 of JACAGA010000061.1, forward strand.
ATTATTCGCTAACATCGCCTCCCATTCATGTAGTAGAATGAAAGACCCTAATTCATCTAATAGTCCTTATGGGGATGCTATTAAAAATATTTCTAATATGTAAATTCACTATCGCTAGATGTGAATCCCGCCATCCTCGAAATTCATTAAGTTCTTTGATTTTTCTAAAATTGCTCTCGCAAGTCGTATTACTATCTCTCGATATCCTACACACCTTACGGTTCCTTTTATTAGAAACTATTCCTAAACATCTCCTTCTGGGGTTTCAATTTAGGTTTCAATTCAATTCAATAAGTGATCAGTTTATTAAAAGCATTAAGAACAATAAAAAAACACATTCATGAATGAAAAACTCTTAGTGAATAAACTTCATTGAAAGAAAATAAATAAAATCAAATATTCAAGTCTTCGCTACACTTATAGCCCTAGTCTAGAAATTTATAACATAATTAAAAAAGAAAACATACTGACAATAATAATTAACATAAGAAATTCATGAAAGAATAAAATTGTTTGGCAAATTCGAAGTTGAACTTCATTCTTGAACGAATCCTCCTCTCCTTTGCAAAGTCGTCTTCTCCCCTACCTTTCTTTTTCAAAAGATCCTAGAAAATAACCCTAAAACTCATATTTATAGTATTTGGAATCGTAGTGACATTTTTGTAAATTTTCAAAACTCAAATGAACTCAAGTTGGCAAAATTTTTGAAGTAGTGTCACGGTCCTACTATTTGGGCATCACGGCCTTGGCTTGAAAAATAGCCTATCCACACAAGCTTCGAAGTAGAGCCACGGCCCTACTATTTGGGCGCCGCGGCCCTGGGCGGAAAATTGCTTCGTTGCGTAATTTGGCGTCATGGCTCCATTGTACAAAGCCTAGGCTCTCTTCTCTTGGGTTTTTGTACTGCACATGAACCATTTCAAGGCCTAGGTGCCATCTTTCAAGGCCGAGGCTCTCCAATCTCAATTTAGCTCAAAAAATTATTTCAACACTCACCTACGAACTCCAAATGATGTTAATCTGTAAAATCAACTAAAAATACATGAATTAACTACTAAAACCACTCTAAAACTAACAAAACACTGAATTAAAAGTATTAAAAGTTAAACACAAATCTAATGTATCATTACTCATGCTTTACACTATCCCAAAAAGGCAAAAATGTCCTTAATCTGAGTTAAAAACCCTAGTTATTTATTCATTAAAAAAATCTAAAGTATCAACCATACCATGCCATATACCAAAAGGCAAAAAAGTAACCATACTCTTTTTATAGCTGGAACATAGCTGCGAGTTTGAGCCGGGCGGGGCCGTTATTGTTCACTCGGGCCCGGTCCTAATTTTTTTGGGTTTAGTGTCCGGTTGGGCCGACTCGGCCCGGTCCAAACATCATATTTTTTAAGATATTTTTAAAAATACCTTACAAAATTTTAGATTTATGATTGGGCTGGGCGGCCCATTTCTCATTTAGGGCCAACCCAGCCAGGCCCGACCCGAAAGAATATGGAAATGCATTTTTGAGACGTACCATAAAATGTGCATTAATTTTTAAACACAAACTAGATACTCCTAACAAGTTGTGCCGGGAGAAAATTCCCGACACTGTATTGAGAAATGACTTGTGAATTTTAAGTGAAAAATTATAAACTTCAAACGTTAGAGTTATATATGTTACACAGATTTGTGAATTAAAAAAAATGATAATTTGTGAATTTTATATTAAAACTTACAAATTCAAACCATAAAATTACAAAAAAATTGTGAACGGGTAAAATGCCGTGAAGCCATCATTAGAGGTGTCAAATGGGCCGGGCCGTCCAGGACTCCGCGGCCCAGCCCGCAATAGTGCATGATTCGGCACGGCACGGTTCGTTACTGTTACGGGCCGTGCCGGCACGGCACGTGTAATGGACTAGGGCTGGGCCTCAACTTCTCAGCCCGCGGCCCAAGCACGGCCCAAGCACGCGGAGGCCCGCGGCACGGCCCTTATTCGGCCCGGCCCAAGCCCGGATTCGGCCCTTATTCGGCACGGCCCAAGCCCGCGAAACAGCCCACGAAAAAGCCCGTTTGATTTGGTCCAGTGGGCCTTTTCGTGGGCTTTGAAGTTCGGCCCGTCACGGGCCTCCCGTTTGGTGACGGGCCAAACGGGAGGCCCGTCACGTGCCGCGCGTTGGGCCCGCGAAGGGCCCAACGGAAAAATACAAAAAAATAACCCTAAAATTCCCTATAAATACCCCTTAATTCCACCATAAATCTCACACAACAATTCACTCTCATCTTCTCATCTCACTCTCATTCTATCTCTCATCTTCTCTCTTTCATCTTCTCAATTCACTCTCATTCATTTTCTAACTCTTTCATTTACAAGTTCAATCAAATTCTATCAATTTCCAGAAAATGGCCTTACCAAACTTTCTTTATTTCACTGCTATTCCTGAACTTGGTGATGAAGCATTTTTTTGAGGAAGAAGAAATGATGCCTTCCAACCCCACCCCCACTGAACCAGAAAATGCTCCGGTGGATAATGCTTCAGTACACAACGAGGAAGCTGGAGATGCAGTAGAGGAAAAAGACCGCGAACTTCTCCGGCATGGCAGCATTTCACCGAGGAGCCCGACCAAATCCAAAACAGGTGAGATGAAATTGTGCGGTATGTAAATATTGTAAAAAGATTTTCTAATAAAAAGGGTGGGGGTACTAGTCATCTGGATAGACATTGGAAAGCATGTCTACCGTTGCACCAAGGTGGGAGTGTGACTCCCCAACAAACACTATCACTCACATCACATGGGTTACAAAATTTTACATACGATGCACAACGTGCTCGTGAGGCACTAGCTAAATTTCTAGCTAGTGCCGAATTGCCTCTTTCTTTTGCAGATGATGCGTCCTTCGAAGAATTCATTCAGATAGCCTTTGCCCACAATTTAAACGTGAAGTAGAAACACAACCCGTTCTGATTGCATGAAAGTTTTTATGCAATGAGACAATCTCTTGTTGATAATTTTAGGACTTTTAATGCTACTGTGTCTTGCACTTCTGATCTGTGGGAGGGGTGTAATAAAACTGGATATTTATGTGTCACAGCGCACTATGTGATGACGATTGGGTTTTACAAAAAAAATAATTGGTTTTGTTTATGTCCATATCCTCATAACGCATCATCTATTTTTAATACAATAATGGAAATTTTTGGGTTTTATGGGATAGAGGATAAAGTTTTAACAATTACTTTTGATAATGCGTCAGCTAATACAGCTGCAATTAACTATTTAAACGTAGTTTGAAACCGCATTTGGAGGGAAATTTTTCATCAACGGTGTGCATGTCACATAATTAATTTAGTAGTTCAAGCAGGAATTGAACATATCTCAATTAATCTTACAAATATTAGAGAAGCATTATCCTTCATATCTAGTTCTGGAGCTCGGCTCCAAGAATTCAAACAATATTGCAGGAACAGTCAGATGCGCCCAAGAAGTTTCCAACTGACGTGAGACATAGGTGGAATTCAACATATTTAATGTTGAAGGCGGCACTTCCATATTCACAGCTTATCACGACATATGTAAACAGTAAGAACGATCAAATTTTAATTTTCGATTCTGATTGGCAAATTGCTGAGTATTTTTTAAAATTTTTAGAAGTTTTTTACAATGCTACTGAATTACTTTCTGGTGTTTATTATCCACTGCACATTTAGCTTTACATCAACTATTTAATATTTCAAAACATTTTCTTATTATAGGGATACAAACTTTTTAAAAATATAGTTAACTTAATGGAAAATAAATTTAAAAATTTATTGGTCAGGTTGTCCTATGTTATATGCATTGGCAACCATTTTAGATCCTAGGTGCGGAGTAGATGGAACTGAATCATTAATGACTGCTACCGCAGAGAATTTAAATATAGATATGCAACTAAGTATTACTGACGCTAAGAAAATGTTAGAAAAGTTTTTAGTTTGTATGAAGAAAATATAGCACAGGTCAAAAAGAACAGGGAACTTCGTCATCAACTACCAGTTCGGGGCCTAAAGGATCGTCGTGGAGTTTCTTGAAGAAGAAAGAGAAAACGGCAGGATCGTCCTCAACACAAGCGTCTACGGAACTAGTCAAATATTTGAAGCAAATTTTGTAATCGATGACGACAAACTAGACATCTTACATGGTGGAAGAGCAAGACGATCGTTTTCCAACACTGTCCATAATAGCTCGTGACATTCTGACAACTCAGTATCAACGTAGCATCAAAGCAAGCTTTTAGCGCAAGCAACCGAATTCTTGACGAGAAGAGAAGCAGAATGCATCCAGACATCTTGGAGGGACTAATGTGCGTTAAAGACTGGAAGATGCCAGAAGACGAAAACAACAATACACAGATGATTCGATGCAAGAATATTTTTCTAACTTAGAAATAACAGAATCTTCTGGAAGCACTTAGATTTGTAATTTACTATTCCTAGCTACTGCACTCTTTTTTCCTTCGCTGAAGTTTTGTCCCGATCTCCCCACGGGTTTTACTTAGCAAGGTTTTTAACGAGGCAGTCATTTATGTGTACTCCTATTATCAATTCAATAAAATCACATCTTTTGGGGCATATGATATATATTTTTTTGAATAACTTTTTTTTTAAAAAAAAATACAAGGGCCGGCCCTTGAAGGGCAGGCCCAGGCCCTGAGCGCCGGCCCTTCAGGCCAGGGCCGATCCTTGAGCGCCGGCCCTTCAAGGGCCGGGCCAGGGACTGGGCCCAGGCACGGCCCTTGAAGGGCCCAGCCCCTTGAGCTCCGCCCTTCAAGGGCCAGGGCCGGCCCTTCAAGGGCCTGGGCCCAGGCACGGCCCTGGCCTCATGGACCAGGGCCAGGGCAGGGCTGGGCCTGAGTTTTTCTTCTAGGCCCGGCCCCAGGCACGGCCCTGCACTGTGCAGGGCCATGCCAGGCACGGCCCAGGCCCGTGACGGGCCTGGGGTCAAACGTGTCGTGCCGGCCCAGCACGGCACATTTGACATCACTAGCCATCATAGAAGGACCCCAAGTTGTTGGCATAAAGAAACGTCTGGGTAGGGTCTCCTTGGAATTCATTGCCACCCATTTTTTCGAGAAAGCACTTCCTGTGGTCACAGAAAATAGAAGAGCTAAAAGACAAGCCATCAACATCATCTTTATCAGAATTAATGAGCAGAAGAAACAACATTAAATCTAAATAACGTTATATATGATGATTCGGCCATATTGTGTTAAATGTTGAGTAATAACCCAACCACCAATTTTGTGTTCCCATCTACAGCTTGGAAGGTTTGAAGAATTGACCCAATCATGTGACATTGCAATTTGCATGTGTAAAATAAAGTTGAATGCTCAGATATATGGGCGTGTTTAATGTTTCTTTTCTTTTGCTTTTTCTTTTTCTTTTGAACAAAATTGTCAAGGGCAAGTTAATTCTTTCTCACAGGTTTAAGACTCAATTCATTATTACGGCCCAACTTGCCTTCTGCCATATGCAACTCTGAGAGCAAGATAATGATGTGTATGCAGAATAATTAGTAGATGAAAACTTCAAGTTCTAAGTCTTATAGGAAACATTTCAGACTATTTTCAAGTTATTGGTTGGTCCAATATTCACTATTTTCAGGTTATTAATTGGTTAAATACTCATTAGTAGTAGGTATAGCCAGTCGGTAATCATCCTTCTCCATGCTTTTTATTTTAAAAAAAAAAAAATCTCAAAAACTATTTAATTTTTCCTTTTCTTTTTCCTCTTTATTGAGGAATTTAAAAGTTACCATGTCAATTTCATGTATTTAGCTTTCTTTATTATGGCATGATTTTCAATTATTTGGGACAGGAAGAGAGAGAGTATAAGGTTTCAAAACTAATCAAGGGATGCACGCAATTGGTCTCTTTTATTTGTTCCCATTTTTCTGTCTGGCATGATAAAGCTGCTATGTTAGCTAGTACCCTATAATTTCATAACCTTATCATGATCCCTTGAGATTTTTTTTTTTTTTCTTTCCTTCAGTTTTTTACATGGCATAACATGTATAGGTGATCGTTACATTAGTGGGACAGGAAAAATGAAACAGATCATCATGATTATCATTTCCATCAGAAAAAAGTTTCCCTTGAATCATATTTTGAGTCCGGAATAGCCGTTAAACAAGGATAACTATTTACAACAGATACAATTAATTAACGAAAGATTACATTACAGTTGAGCAATAAGTGATCAGATAATGCTACACATATATATATATATATGTATATAATATATTGCGAGATATATTCGAACACAAAAACATCTCTAAATGGACCAACTATAGGCTAGTACAAACTAGAGCTTAATATGTTTTAGTTTTGAGCACTCTTCTATTCACTCAAGGTGTTTGATATTCAGCCTCTGTGAATGTGGGGGGTCGGCAAGTTAGGGAGGCAGAATTGGGGGCAAAATTGTTTTGCAGGTTTTGCGGAGCGGTAGCTGATGGAGCAGCCGAAGTTATGGAAGATGAGAATCCTGATGATGCTGCAATGGAGAAAACCGGCCCAGCTGTAACACCATTCGATGTGGCAGTGCTACCGTTGCTGCCATGAATTTTCCATGCCCAATTCAAAAATCTCGGCGAAGAATTAACCGCTTCGACCGCCCTCTTCTGATGATCTGTTGCACTTGCCCTCTCCTGTTAAAACGTGTCATAATTTTTTAGTCTTTGACATGAAAATTTTGATCATTGTTTAGAATGAGCCAAAGAAAGGCACAGTTGCGCCATTTGGTTCCTAAATTTGAATATGAATTTAAATTGTTACGAGAAAAAATACTGTAATAAAAAAGACTAGGGGTCGTTGGATATTTTGGCGAAGGAAATGTGGGCAAGCTTATAAAGTACCTCATGTTTTGATAAGAAACCAGGGTATATCCCAGAACATGTAGCTGAAGTGTGGTTGGATGTCACTGCTATAACATGTGGGGATTGTCCATCAATCTGTGAAGTTATGGGGACCAATGATTAACTGTTAGAAGACAAGACTTTTTTTTTTTTTGCCTATGAAATTAGAAAACAAACATTAGTGTATTGTACCATTGGTTTGACTCTGTTGGGCACTTCACAAGCGTTCCAGTGAAACCGAGATTCTCCACGAGAGTCCTTCCCCTTTGGCTCATCGGACGGGGGAGAAATCCCAAGATTCAGATCAAGATTGTGGTCAGTGCCTGCAACAGTAGAATCTGTGTCACATATTTAGTAGTAAGGGACGCTCCTAATTAAAATCCCGCGACACCGAGAGAGAGAAAAAAAAAAAAAAAAAATCGAAAGAGCATTGCGATTCAACTTCACAGTACTTTTGATACATACAAACATACTAAACAAACGACCTAATGATTCACCGACAGAAAAGACTCGTGTGGGTCTCGTGTACCGCTAAACAACAAACGACCTAAAGAGAAGCAATCTTCTAGCGGTTTCTCATGACAGTTTTCTTAGTTCGAATTCATAAAAATTTAATTTATTTTTTTTTTTTTACTATATTATGAGTTCATTTTTTTTTTTTTTAAATCTCAAATCAGAACGTGTCAAAACGAACGAGGTAGTACCTTGAGCATTGGAATCAAGGATTATCTCCCCTTGGTAAGTACTGTGCTCAAAGTTGGTGACTGCTTCCCTTCCATTACATTTGATGGCAGCTTTGTCATAAGCCCTGGATTTTAGAAAAAGAAAAAGGAAAAAAAAAAAGGACAAAAGATGTGCTGGGTTAAAATCCCATCAAAACCAGATTATATTAATATTTATATTTATTATTATTATTATTATTGCGTAAAAGAAGATTTCTGATATTTGTCGGATGAGTAACAATTTGAATTCTTCATTATTGATCACAAAATTTATGACCTTGCCGCTTCTTGTTCGGTGTCGAATAACCCAAGATAAATATACCTGCAAGGAATTAGAATCATGGTTTTATAGGTACAAAAGGGTAGTCATGCCCAAGCCAAGCCAGGCATTTCCTCTTTCGTCTACTTATCAAGTACTATTGTTTTGTCTCGCCATTTAAGGAAATAATAATCAGAAAAGTGACATGGGATTTTCTCAAAACTATTAAAAGAAACTCTTCCAATCATTCGGAGTACTATATATATATATATATATATATATATATATATATACACACACACACACACACACATACACACATGTATATATAATATATTTACAAAGAATGAATGGTTCTCACTTTTTACCGAGGAATTGTCCCATTCTAGCTTCCCAACGACCACATTTGTGAAGAGTCACTCCTCTATATTTAGAGCTTCCCCTAGCAAATCCAGTGCTTTGCCTCCTAAGAATTTGCACGAATTCTTCCTTGCTCAGATTCCTCATCTGATTAAATCATGAAAATCGAGATTAATAATTAATGAAAACAAATACTAAATATATTTAAACTCCAAATTAAGGAAGTTAATAATAACTATTGATGAACTTGTAGTATTTTAATCCCACCTGTTTCAAGTCTTCCTCGTAATCGCTTACATTAAAGTTGATATCAGCGTCAACTCCACGGAATTTAATTGCAGCTCGATCATAAGCTCTGAAATCACAAATTCCAAGTAATTAATTAATCGAAATTCAACTACAAAAGAGACTATTATGGCTATTAAAATTCGTATTTTGTATGAAAGAAAAAAGGTATTTTTATTAGTAGCTTTTTTTATACATACCTAGCTGCAGCGTGAGCAGTGTCAAATCCACCTATAAAAAATCCCAAGAGAAAAGAAAAATAATAAAAATAAATTAGCCAAGAGCTCATCTGAAAAGCATGAAATGATCACCACTGAAAAAAGAAAAAAAAATTACCTAAATATACTTGCTTTCCACAATCCCTATAAAAATTGAAAAAACAAAATAAGATTAGTGAAAACAAGATTACGGAATATATACTACTAAAACATGAACTACACCAAATGAAAATTAAACAGAATAAGCCTAAGACCTCTTGATCTAATGGCACGGGGAGATTTGGGTAAAGAATTGTGGGTACAACCCCGTGTTGTATAAAAAAATAAGCAAAATAATTAAAAAGAAACTTTGTTTCTTTCATGGCAAACGCACCAGATATGGGACTCCCACCGGCCGGTTCTCCGGTAGAACGTGACGCCGCGGTACTGCGAGCTGCGGGACCTCGGCCCGCGGCGGCTCTTCTTCACTTGCTGCTTCTGCTGCATAACTCTCAGCTCCACCGGAGCCGCAGGCGCCGGCGCCACCTGCCCGGCCCCCGCGGAGTCCGCAAACGACAAATTCAGCCACTGCGGCCTCGACGACGACGACAAGTACCCGGAAACAGCCGCCGTGGCCACACACCTCTCCGCCTCACCGGACGCCACCGGAAAAAACGAGCGGGTGACGAATCCCGGCGGCGAGGGGCTAATACTAATTCTGTCTTCGAGGCGGTCCTTCTCCTTCTTCAATATGTCGAAGATCAATGCCTCGGTGTTGTTGGAGTTGGAGTCTAGTACTTCGTCTCCGGCATTCGAAGAATTCGGAGCTTCGAATTCGGCATTGACGACGGAGGAGTTGGGCGAGCCGGAGTCCTCCATTGGGGCGCTTCTAGAACCTTCTTGAACCTCCATTATCACCATCTCCGCCTCCTCCTCGTCACAGGTCGAATCCTCGGCCACAACGTTAACGTTAAGATCCAACATATTTTGTCTGTCTGCTATTTCTCTGCTGGTTTTCTTAATAGTTTCGCTAGATTAGAAAAAAAAAATAAGAATAAAAAAACAAACCCAGAAACTGAAAACTCTAAAGGAGGGAAAAAAAAAAGTTCAGAACCCAAAAAAAAATAAGGGATTGATTAGAGAGATGTTCTTGAGAAAATATGGAGATCAGAGAAGGGGAAAATTATAAAGGAAAGAAAAATTAGAGAGAGAACGAGGAAAAAGACTGTAGTTGATAAGAGAGGTTGTGGGTATGAGGAAGGAATAGAATAATAAAACAGACTGGGGTTTGAGAGAGAACTCAAAGAGGCTTAAAAGAAAGAGATGGGGACGTGTTGGTTGTGAAGTTAGAGAACTCTTAACACTTGCCCTTCCCTTTGGATGGGGGTTACAAATTTTACATTACACAGAAGATAATACAGTACAACTCCCTTTGCCAAAAACTTTTTACCCTTTTGGGCACTGACTAAAGAAATGAGGCTTTTATGGTACTCAATCGATGTGTTGTTTTTACCGCTCAAATTATAATTTTAATTGTTTTATGTGAGTAAAAAATTATAATAACAAAATTAAATTTAAATTTTTGTGAGAGATTAAACACTATAATAAAATAATTTAAGTTATGATAAGAATATTTGCTCGGGTGCATATTTGTGAATGTTAAATTTGATTAATTTCACAAATAGTTTCTTAAGTTTATTTTTAATTTTATTTTAGTATCTGACTTTTAAAAATATCTCACAATTAGTTTATGAAGTTTATCATGTTTCAATTTTGGTTATTTCGTTAACTGAGTGTTAAATATTTAACGAAATCTGTATAAATTAAGGATTAAATTTTAAAACAATTAACTTTAAAAATTATATGTGGAAATTAACTTTTATTTTTTGCGATTGTTTTACTCCTTAAACTTTAGATGTTTTCAACTTTGATTCTTAATTTTCACATATTCCATCAAATATTTAACACCTAACTAAAGAACTCAAATTAAAACAAAATAAAATTTTAGAGAACAATTGTAAAAAATTTTAAAAGTTAAAAATTAAAATAGGATTGATAGTAAATCTCAAAGACAATTTACAAGATTAACCCATTTCGTTAAAGAAAAAGGGTATTTTATTGGACTTCATCATAGAATTCTAACTTTAAGAAATGCCCTTTTCAAACTCCTTAGTCTACTAATAATAATAAATAATAAAAAAAAAAACTTAAGTTTGAGCCTATTATATATCACCCAAAACAATACCTTACGGAGACATTAATAAAATATATATATATATTATACCTTACGGTACAAAAATAATGTTCATATTAAGTTCTACAAAGGTTCAAAAAGTATTTATTAAGGGGGGAATTCAGTGAAAAGCAATGTCAGCTAATGCCATATTCTTTAGTTAGTATCCACAGTGGACATTTATAAGCTCCGCAGACGATTAATGCGGTTGAAATGGTGGAGATAGCTAGAAAGTGATTATTAAAATAAGTCAGCCGTATATGTGGCAGTCTGGCATAAAGCTTTTACACACGAGGGTTAAAAAAATGTTAATACTACAGAGTACAGGTTTATAGGTTTGACTACATTCCTCCAGTATGAAAGTGGAGGATTTGTCCCTTGTGTCATCGTAACCGGTTAAAACATTAGTGTAATTTTTTTATATTAAGTTGTAATAATTATTATTTAAAAAATTAAAAATTATTTTTAAGTATATAATTATAAATGATTTTTATGTACTCATATCATGAATAATTATATAAATTATATTAAAAGATACGTCAATAAATGACTGTTATTTTTACTATTAGTATCAGTTATTTCGTCACAATTGATTGTACTTTTTAAATCTAAATATTATTGTCGTAAAGGATTATATATGTTATGTTCTTTTTTTGATAGGTGCATCCGGTCATGCGTTAACATTTGTTTAGAGCACTGCATGACAGTTGTTTATTACCATCTATTTAAAAAGGACTTATGGTTACTAAAATAGCATTTATTACGACTCAATACAAGATAATTACGTTAATCATTCAATCGGTTACGCTAATCCTTTAAATTGTTACAATAGAGGAAATTTCTTCCATAAAAGTGGTGAGGGATCACAGAAAAAGCCAGATTTATATTGTCATATTTGATTTTTGTTAAATTTCATCAATTTTTTTTCCTTTTTAAGAAAAATGAGAAATGTATACCAAATCAAGAAAAGAAAAATATTAATACTAATCTATATAACCTCAAATTATAAGAAAATCAAAAAACCATAACCCTCATAGACAGGCAATTTGACCAGTAAATTCAAATGAAATGTTTAAGGAAAATAGATGTATACTAAATTCTGAAAGTGGGCACCCAAATAGATATATAAATAATCAAACATGCACATTAGCTCTTTAACAATACTTCTACAAAATTAAAAGATCCGATCGACCGAAATAGAGATAGTTGCAGCATAAAACACAATTAAGAAATAAAACTAACTGACTGAAAACACAACCTAACACTAAAAAAAAACAAAAAACAAAACAAAACTGACACACCACGAACTCATGATAAAAGTCACCGTTATCACAATCCATAAAATGTAGAAAAACAAAAGAAAAATCACGAACACCGCTAACAAGACCTCTAATAATAAAACTAGAAGTTACATACTATACATGCATCTGTGCAGGTAGATTGAATGTCTTATTGGATAGATCTCCTGGCATTCAACCGAACAGGAAAGTGTCAGCATGGCAACGGGGTGGATTTAGAACTAGGTGGTCTTCTCGCCAACTCGCCTCACAAACAAAAATACTCACAATCCCTGCCTATTAACCCGCATAAAGTTGACAAGGTGCTGGGGTGTCCTCATCACGGGTCCGGGGTACTCACAATGCCTCATTTACCTGATTAGTTATATTCATCTTAAAATAAATTAATTAATTAATTTATCAATACAACCATACGAAATAATAATGGTATGTTTGGTTCACGCGTTTAAGTCAGTGATTATGTTTTGAATTTAAATTTTGTGAGAGAACCTATTAACTAAAACTTTTTTACATTCAATTTTTTTGTAAGAGGAAAATATTATAGTAAAATCAGAATCATAATTTTAAATACGTGAACGAAACGGGCCATAAGTTAATAATAAAAGAAAAGTAGTTTTGAATTTTTATATATAATATATGTAATATATTATATTTAAAATTATATATCATAGCATATTATACTACATATATTTAGTTTAGAAATAGAGTATAATTAAACGAGCAGGTAAACTGAGAAATAGGATCAGAGATCACCTCTAAACTCATTCTTGCGCTGTGACCCGCTATGAATACTTGTTTACAATTTTAATCTGTTTAACCCCGATTTTACTGTCCCGTTTAAGGCGGGTCCCTATGAATAAATGGGGTAAAATTGACATCCCTAAGCTCATATATCTAAATATGCCAATTGGCCCAAAAGCATCCATTAATCTATCGACATTAGATATTTAAATTTTGGAAAGATATTGGAGATTGATTATGCAACGTTAATGTCAAAATTTTATTTGAGAAATGGGTAAAAAATAACATATAAATGGGTTATTCTATTTCCCGCTCCAATACATTTTGCTATTTCAAATGCTATATTTTTTTAAATTTTTTAGCATTTTAACTTACAAAAGTAATAAAATTTTAAACTTTGAGTAACTTAAAAGATAATAATATGATAATCATTAATTGAAAAACTCCAATAAATCAATCAATAACAACCAAATGTTATAATAGACATATGCTGTACTGAGTGACCACATATTGAATATCAATAGTACGTAGTACATGCAAAATTTAGCATAGAAAATAGGGTTTTCTTTTTACACATTTGCCCCCTAAACTTGTACGGTTTTAGCAACTTTTCCTCTTAATTTTTAATTTTAGTAAGTTGCTCTCTCAATTTATAAAAATGTTGTAATAGCTCCGATTTTGATAATGATTGTATTATATTAGTGTCGAAAAAGCATGTTCGACCAAAAATTCTAACATCCTAATATAAATGTGACACAAATTTTTTAAAAGTTCAGAAGATAATTTACTAAACTATGATAAATTTAGTAGGCAATTGTATTAAAAACTCTGAAAATAACACTGCAATGAAAGAACGATTTTTCCACTAAATGCCAAAATAATGTTTGTATAATAGTTTGGAGTTGGATTATAGATGTTCTCGGTCATAATAATTTTTATGTGCTGCCCACCCTAAACCCTAGGCGTTGCTGTCATAAAATTACTATGTTTATAGTTAACTTTGGAAGTCATGCCGGATTTCTATACGTGTATATATGTGTATTTCTGGTATGTAAAAAACATATTGTGATCTATTTTTGTTCAAACCGCAAGGAAAAGGGAGACTCTCAAACTTGGCTGCTTGTTAAGTCATAGGGCTTCATCTGACTGTGAATTGCTGGCAGCATTCAACAACTTTGGACGACCAGTCACCAATGTACGCGCTTGTTTGTGTCTTTGTGCGTGAATTCACATGCATACAATTCTATTCTCCATAAATAATCATATTATATATATATATATATATATATATATACACGAATGAGTTTTTAATGATTATTTTTTTATTGTAGTTATTCATCAAATATGAAAATTTAATTATTGACATAAGAAAATTTTAATTTTATTAATTATTATAAATTTTTTTGTCATCTACTTAATTTATTACAACAATTAAAACAATATCTTATCAAGAATAGTGTCTTAAAAACATGAGATGTAATAAGATATTTATTATTTATTTAATAAAAGAGTTTATTCATTATTTTATTTTATGTGCATATATTATTAAATATTTTATGAATATTACTGAAAATTCTATTATTATTTATGTGATCTTAAATATTCTATATAAGCACTATATGTGAGATGATAATATTTAGGGATAATAATCAAAACAATGTTTGTAATGAATTTAATTAATGTTCGAAATCTTTAATTAAACTATACTAATACATGTCATTTCCATTCAAAATGAAACGATGATATATGCATTATTAATATAGAGAGATATTGAATAAGTATATTATGTATAATGAGATTATGTAGAATAAGGACATATAAGACACAATATTCTGATAATTTCAATGTATAAAAATTCTAATTAAGTCTACCGATGGTTTTATATAGAATGATATTAATCCTGAGTTATTAACAAACTCCTATTTGTGGATTTATGTCTTTTGATTTACTCAATACCGATTTTGAGATGTTGAATCATATTCTTTGTATTTTGGAGACAAGTAAGCAGCCGAGAATGTTATTATATGAGATAGAATCCATTCCTTCTTGAGAAATAAGTAGATAAATAATTATCTTGAGGGTTGATTCGATACTTGGACTAGTATAAGCTCCAATTCATGAATTTATTTTATAAATTACTGTCCATTAGAGAATTAATAGTATTCAATAATAAAGATGTAATTACAGAGATTAATGGATTTTACGTAGCTCTAATTATGAATTATTTATAGATGATTGATCTATATGTAATGACTATATCAAATAGACACTTTACGATTTAGAAGTAATTTATGTCTATAATTACGAGAATGCAATTCCAAGTTTATAGTGGAGTAACTTTTGAAATTAATAGAATTAATTAGTTAATTAAAGAGTTTAATTAATTATTAATTTTATTAGAGCTCAGAATTATAGGTCCATGAGTCCCTGCATCGTCATTGTAATCCTACAAGACACTAAGAGTAAAATGAGAATTTTAGAATAATGAAATTCTAAAATAAAACACTCAATAATAATTAATTGAGAATTAATTATAAATTAAATAATGTGATGATTAAAATTTAAATTTCAATTTTAGAACACACATGTGAAGATGTCCACATGGTGTACACGCGTATATGTTGTGAATCCCTCCGAGATCTAGTTATTTGCTCATCAAGTTATCCAATTAACTTATGTGATAAGTTATCCAATTTAAAATTCAAATTGATTTAAGTTTAACTTAAATTGAAATTTAAATTTGAGTCAAAATTGGACTGCAGGATAAATACAAAATTTTTTCCTATTCTTTACCTGCTGTATGTGCCTACCACAGGGAGGAATCTCCCTGTGGTGGCCGGCCAAGAGGATAAAGGAGAGAGAGGGATTTTGTTTCAAAAATCAAATTAGAAGTGAGAGATTATTATCAAGCTTTATCTCGGAGATAAAGATTAGAATGCTTCTAGGAGTCTGACTACTACTCTATAAATAGGAGATTGTAGAAAAGTAGAGAACACAATTTTTGCTCTCCCAAACATAGGTGGCCGAATTTTATAGAGTGGGGAAAGGAAAATTTTTCTCCCAAAATTTCATGTCTCGCATGTGTTGGTGTTCGTGAAAAACTTGAGTGTTTATTTGCTAATCCCATTTTGCTTTAGGTATGCCCACACACACGTCTTCATAAATTAAAGGACTTGACGAGGAAGATTCGGGTGTTTTAAACTAGCTTAGAGCGAGGAACGTTCATGGTCAAAAACCTCAAGTTATCAACCTAATCGTTCACTAGATAAATAAATTAATTTGATTAATTTATTCGTGCATAAATTAATATAATTTATAGAGTATCTCAAAGTTTTATGAAAATTTTATTATACATGATCCGCATGTTACATGCTTCAGCATTCGAAATCGTTTCAAAAACCAACATATCTTACAATTAAAATAACAACACTACTGATTGATAATGACAGAGCTAGAGTTGAAATTCAGTTGAGGCGTATACTAAAGTTAGGGGGAGAGAGACATTTTGTGTTATTTTGATTTATAAAAGAAAAAATGGGATAACCTCTATTGATTTGTAACGAAATTTAAAATTAACCCAAATAAATAATAATATCAAAGTATTTTTCAAAAACTACTCGATACACACACACATATATATATATCATAAAACATATTAAATAAATCATAATCACTTTCTACATTTTGAAAATGTTGTATAATATCTTTATTTTAAAGGAGCTAATATGAAATTACTTTAGGAGCAAAATGGGAGAACTAAAAATTATTTTAGTTGAAATTAAAAAGAAAAGAAAAACTCAATTGGGCAGCAGTCCCACTCATCCTAACGTAACATACTTATGTTACTATTGATGAATAAATATTGAAGTGAGTATTGAAATCATATCCAATCGTACAATATATTTATCTATATATATATATGTGTGTGTGTTTGTTTATTTTATACTTGCATAGGTATATAGTATTAAATAAAAGAAATAAAGAGATATTGACAACCATTTTCATCGAGTTGGCAACTTGTAATTGGGAAACAAAGGTACAAAAATAGACGGATATATCACAGCATAACCACATGTCATGCTGGACAACGTTGACTATACTATAAACGGACTTTTTCAGCAAATATATAAAAATGGACCACCCTTTCTATATTTATTTATTCCATATAGCGGTCCCTTCTACCAAGAGACTCATTAAATCCAACGGCTGTCTCTGAATATTTCAATAACTAGCTAAATTTGGCCTTTCTTCTTTCCGGAACTAGAAAGATCTATAATATATATAAACACACAAACATACATATACTATATATATATATATATATATGGTGTGTATATATATATATATATACATATATGTGTGTGTGCTCTTAAACCCACGAAATTTGTTGGTTTGGCTTTTCTTTTGTTTTATTTAAAGTAGAATCAGCATAACAGCACATGCTTACACTTTGGACATAGTAACTTGCCAACTTGGTGTATGTCTTTGGTTTATGGTTTATACAATCATATCTATATTTTTTTGTTTAATTTCTTGAAATGCTAAAACATAATTAATTTGGACATGTATATATATATACTAGAATGACATTATTATATATAAGAATATTGTGAAATTTATATATGTATGGTTTGTAGTGGCTAATGTTTGTAGTTGAATATTATGAGTTGACAACAGAACTTGGTGGGGGAAGAAAATTCTTTAAATAAAAATAGTAATTAATAATTATAATGTTTCCATATCAAACTAAGAACTCCAACGCCAGCCACTCCCAGCCTTCTTATCATAATAATCTGCATACTACATTGATAAGAACACTACACATATATATAAAAGGAAAAAGTATAGGCAAAACCTATGATGATTCTTTGATGTAATTTGTTATTTTTGGAATTCTTTTATTATTCCTAGTAGAAATAAAATAAATAAATAAATAAATAAATAAAGCTTTTGCCATTCTGAGGAGGAGATGAGCGAACGAGAACAAAGGGGTGAGGAGAGAGAAAATGGCGAAGAAGCGGACGATGAACGGTCATTATACGGATTTGTCCTTTCCTTAAAAAAAAAAAAATTGACTGACGTGTCCATTGACGGTTTGATAAAAAGCAAGGGCCTCTTTACTTTCCTTATACTACATTTAAGTCTTGGGGGCCCACCATAGATCTCACGTAGATACGTGGGGCCCACCAGCTTTAAAATCACCGTTGCGTATCATGCCCCTCCACACTCTTCCCCACTTTCACAAAAGTCACGAGGTAAATTCATATTCCCAACCACAACCTTAATTGGGAATTATTGTCCTTATTTGGTTTTAACTCATCCCCACACACACACATATATATAATTTATGTTGTCCTTGAGAAAAGAATCATCATGGTTAAACAACATAAAAAAGAAAAGTAAGATAAAAAAATTTAAAAAAAAGCATAAAAAAAGTGTCCGTCCATTTCACTAATTCATTTCATAATTTTGTGTAAACCTATTATTAATTAATAGTTATGAGCTTTTGCTTTAGATTATATATTATTATTGTTTGTAATTTTTAAAATGTTAATTTGAGAGGGTGATATGAATTATATAACATATGATTTTGTTATTTAAAAAAAACACACACACACATTAACGATCCAAAATCGTGGTTTTATTATACTGTTTGTAAACGGTCTCATCTAAACTTATTTTATAAATAATCTAGTCCAATCTTGATTTTTTAAAACTATTAACAATGATTCGATTTGAAAATTTAACGGTTTAGAACTAGATCAGACTATATAACCAATCCTAGACAAAAAAGGCTGTAGCGCATTTTGCAAATCCCTTTCATTAAAAACTAAGAGTTTTGTTTTCTTTTTTTTTTTTTTTTTTTTACTTTTTTGGCCGTTTCTGTTTTTCTGATAAGATGCAAAACAAACGCTTTATGCAAACCATTTCCAAACATGCATCTGAAAAACGTGTGAAAACATTTCCAGATCAATACCTAACAGCCCCTTAAACACGCTTTTATGATAATCTTTAGATCTTTAGATTTGATGAAATAATGCAATAAATTTGGTGATCAGAGGACGTTGTTGTATTAATTATAACATAAAATAATTTTGCGAATAAAAAGAACATTAATCAGTGATTTTTTTTTATTTGTATGGTAAATTATTTCCATTAAAATTTTGTTGAGTGGTACTATCTTATCCATTAAATATCCAAGACTTTTTAATTGGTAGATGTAAAGATGTGCAGGGCACTCCAAAAATTATCAGGCTATTACCCACTAGGAAGGGAATTTTTGGTGCGAGTGTTTGCACTGTAGTGAAATTCCTCATTTTTTATTTTTATTTTTATTTTTATTTTTTGTTTATTTCTTTTTGCTGCTCAGATTGAATTAAAGTCCCATTCACTTCGCCGATTCGAGTTTAAAATTTGAGTTTTATTACAGTAAAAAGCTCTCAGAAATAGTAATATTTAACTTTTTATTACAGTAAAAAGCTCTCATATAATATCTCATCTTAACTCAAATTAAAAACTTGAATCAACAAACTAAACGGACCCGAAGAGTATCACGTGTTTGAAAAGGTTAAGAGACGAGTACTTTGTTTTGTGTCTCTTCTTCTGTTCCAAAGGACAGATGTTACTTCGTTCCTAGGACCACAACGTTGCACACTTGCAATTACCATTCTGACCCTGCCAAAGAGTAAGAATTTTCACTTTGACCAGGAAAAAAAGAGTAAAAAGTAAATAAAAAAAAAAGTTTGTTTCTAGTTGTTCAAATGTTGTGATTCGATTAAAAAGTAAAATTGAACTATACTAGAACTTACAAGGAAATAATTATAGGACATGATGTACATCTAAATATTTGGGATATATCTAAAATATTAGTTACTCTAAATGATGAAAATAAATGATTTTAACTGTGAAAAATACACACACACACATATATATATATATATATATATATAAATACACGTGTCAAGTTTTATAAGTTGAAAAAATATCAACTAATCAGATCATTTCTTGTGATGTAAATATAGCTCTTCCAAAACCTAACTTTCATCCCACTTTTGGGCATTTATGATGTTCATAATAATTCTTGATTAGGGATGAAATCTAATCAAAAGCTAATCTTGTTTCATGAAGACGAGACATATAACAAACAAATTTGGATGGAGAAGCTAGTGGTTAAAATAGAATATATATATATATATATATATATATATATTTATGATATAAATAGAGTGTCAATGAAAGTGGGCTAACCATGAGAAGACTTGACACTATGCACATATTAAAATTCGTTAAAATTTGAGTTTTCAATTTAAATTAAAATATGTAATTTTTAAAAATCTTTTAATTATAACAAAAAATATTAAATGTGATATTTTTTAAAAAAATTTAACTGTAAAAATTTAAAATTAAAAACTCAAACGAACAAATTAACAGCCCTAATACTGCAATGGCTGCTTGTGACCACTCATTCAATTATTACTGTTACTTTTCAAGACATTTTGGTTTAATTCTCTCTGGTGTGAAAAATGGATGCTCTTTTACAAGAATGCCACAATAAAAGACAAAAACAGTGCTTAAAATAAAGTCTAATAATTTTTAAACCCAACCCATTAAATAAAAACTTTCTAGTACCTTTTTTTGATGAAGAAAATATGGTATTCTTGTGCCCAAGTCAAAGTGGTTGGCAGCTAAATTCAAAGCCCCATATCTGTATGCAACTTTTGCATTGATTGCCTTAAACGTTGTTTGGTAAGTCATAATATAGTTCCGTACCAATGACGATGAGTACCTCTAAAAGGATTCAAAGAAAATTAAGACGTTTAATTAGAAGATTAAAATTATGTGATTTAAATTATATAATTTAAATTATTTTTAATTTGTGTATTTTTTATAAAAAAAAATATTATAACGAATCACGAATCACGATTCAAATTAAGAAACGCATTCTTGCACCAAACATAAGATTTTTAATTTCATCCTAAGGGTATTTTGGTAATTTAAGGAAAGTGGAAAAATCCATTTACGTGGATGAGAGAGAGAGAGAGAGAGAGGGAGAGAGAGAGAGAGAAACCTTAATGGAGACAGGGGGTCTTGTCAGTCAGTTGTCAATGGTTGGATCAAAAAGCATTCCACCCAGAAAAGGTTAGAGGAAAAACAATTGCAAAAAAATCAGGGCCGTCAACATATGCCTGATTTGGAAATACAAATGTGATTAGGGCAGAAATGAGACAAAAGCACAAGAATCTTTTTATTATGTATCCACCCACGTTGGAACCTTTCCCCTTATGGTAAGCTCTTCCTTCAACCACCAATAATTGTAGAATGCCTCTTCATTAAATTCCCCACTTTCGCTTTCTTAAACGGACAACCACTTCCCACTTTGATCTTGACCTTTTTATACGGAGATTACCATTTGAGGTAAGTCCATTTTTTTTTTTGTTTTTTAATTTAAAACTTTAACCCCCATTGTTTTTTTCTCTAACATTTTTGCCTACTATTGAGTATGTTGACAACCAAATGCATTCACACATAATTAAATGGTCCATTTAGTTCGCTGATTCGATTTTTTAATTTGAGTTAAGATGTGATGTTATGTGAGAACTTTTTACTGTAGTAAAAAAATTAGATGTGATTGTTTCGACTCAAATTCTAAACTTGAATCGGCGAAGTGAACGGGCTAAAATCTTGTAGGGGTGGACACTTATGATATTAATGATTTTATATAGCTTTGGTCATATAATGTATTAGCATTAACCACTATATCTTTGTTTCTTTCTTTTTTTTTTTTTTTTGAAGAAACTATAAATTTTGTATATATTTAAACTTTAGAGTTTAGAGGTGAAAAATATGAACTCAACTTTACTCTTGTTGAGATTTATGACAAAATATTACTAGAATAAGTTTAACCATTACAATTTTATAAAAAGATCTTGTAGTATATTAAATGACTCACATAATTATCATGTTCAATTTAAACAGGACGATTTTACAGTAATGTAACCCAAATATCTTGTTTACGTGTACAACTTAGTGAAAGTTTTTAAACTAATCAACTATGGTTAGGAAATTTATGAAATTTATTACGTGTGATTTAATTTTAATGTGAACATGATATGACATGATTTTTTTTTTAAACTTATACTACACTCCTTATTATTTGAAGTCCTCACCGAGTTCTATTTAAAAAAAAAAAAAATTATGAGTTGTGAGTGAACACTTTCTTGTTTGATATACTCATATGAGGTTTTTTTTTTTTTTTTTTTTTTTTTTTTTTACTAAATGATTATATTAGAATTAAATCTCGTGAAACATGCCATTTTGGAAAGGAAAAAATCGTCCGGACCCACATTTGGTATGTCCAACGAGTTTACGACATAACTGCCAAAATTTCTGACAAGCATGTATGTCCCACTCCAATTTTTTTTCCTCCTAAAAAAATGTCTCCCTATATTTTATTTTTATATGAAAAAAAAATAATAATAAACTCCCTCTCCATCAAACCGGCTGTGTCCGGTTGCCGGTTTCATACTTTATCAAATATGTTTTAATGGAGTAATCAGCTTCGATCCACGAAAACCCAATAATTGGATGCCACGTAAGAGCCACAAACTCCTCTTCCTTAAAAGGATAAGGTGCGCTTGGTCGTCGAAATAACGTTGCACAAAGCTGTCAGAAATAACAAAGTTTCTGACGCGCGTTTTGGCGCGTGTGAGGACTCGAGGTCGTGTTCGTGAGTGTGGATAGATGTTACCGTACTTGCGTGGAAAGCACTCACAACGTCTCTAGGTGGGGAAGCATACGTCACTGCTTAAGTCAGGAAAAGGAAAGTTTTTTTTTATTTTTTTTTTCTTTTTAGGGAAAAAAAGGAGGATATGATACTTGAGAACATTTTTACTTAATTAATGAAGCTTAAACTAGAACTACCGTTATTGAAGAAACTTTAATTTAAGATAAGGCTTTATTTTCATTTTATGGGTGTCGTTTTCTATCAATTGTTGTATACAACATGCGAAAGTGGGATATAGATATAAAATCCTAAAGCAGGATATGGACAACTACTAGTTTTTTTTTTTTTTTTTTTTTCCTTAAACACAATTTTTTTACAATCGAATGTTTGACCCCAAGAAAAGTACATGTCTTAGGAAACCCGTATGACAAATCTAAAATGATTTGTTAACCAAAAGAAATTGATGTACCTTCAACTTTTCACCTTTCCTAAAATAAGAGAGACAATCTTAGTACCTATTTGATTTGCAAATTGCTTCCTTTTAAGTTTTGAATGAAATTGCATGTGTAATCATGAAGTCAAAAGTTGGGTTGAGTGTCTCCTAAAAAAATCTAGGAAAATGTTGGGTGGAGTGTTCAATAATTCAACCATTGAAAATGTCAAAGTTGTTGGCGATCATGGCTTGTATGACTTAAACTTATATTCCCAAAATGAAAGATTTGAGGATTCAAAAGTCATCCAAGACCAAAAGTAGTATATAGTTCACTAAAGAAATAAAATAAATAAAAAAAAACAGCCAGATAATTTCTAGTTATAAAACCTTGGATAGTAGGATTTGAACATGTACTTCCTCCTATGTAGCCAAAACTATAAAGGAAACATACAATAATTTATCCCCTTTGACATTAGTAATTTTTTTAATCAATAATACAAAAACAAAAAGAAAAAAAAACACTTAAAAAAATCTTAGATGGAGTTATGATATGATCAAATTTTTTAATATTTTATTTTGAGTGAAATAATTGGATTGAGTAATGAATGGAAAAGCTTTAGGTGGAAGAAAGTGCAAGTGGAGAAAATAATTAATAAGAAAGAGAAGGTACAAATTGGGAAAGGTTTAGATATGGAAAAAATATTGTTTCCAATGTACTTGTCGGCAGGGGTACGAGGTTCTAAAGGTTATAAGTGACGTGGTCGCTTCCCCTCCTTTCATAGTAATGTTTTTAATTCAACTCCTCTAACTTTGCCCAACTTGTTTCCCTTCATTTACTAAGGGTCCGTTCACTTCGCTGATTCGAGTTTTTAATTCGAGTTGAGATTTAATTTTATGTGAGAACTTTTTACTGTAGCAAAAAAGTTAGATGTGATTGTTTGTGAGAGCTTTTTACTGTAGCAAAACTCAAATTCTAAACTCGAATAAGCGAAGTGAACGAAGCCTAAATTGTCCTCCCAATTTTTTATACACGTGCCGATTAACACGGACCGTACACTTGTGGGTGGTTTGTGTAGTTGGTGGTTGTGACACCCTAAATTGTCCATGGTGGTCCGTCTAATTACTTTCATATGGTAGATGAGAATATATTTTCTTTAACTATTTTCACCAAACAAAAAGAAAATCAAATACATTGATGAGCCCTTTGGACATTACAGAAAATGAAATATATTTCAAGTGCAAATTAATCAAAAGCATCAAAAAACCTCTTAACTTATAATTTACGAAGGAACTGAGTGTACCATAATCTCTGAAAAAAAAAAAAGAAATTAATAATCAATGACACAATTGCTTTGAGTAATAATTCTAGCTAGCGTTATATGAAATTGGATCACATGTATAGTTGTTATCATTGTCGTTCCTACTATTTTAATCATTGTCGTTCCTACTATTTTGTCATTAATGTATAGATTCAAACCTTTCAGGTGAAAGAACCTTGTTTTCAATTAGCCATGGAATATTAAACTATTTATCTTAAATGGATCTATATGGTTCATCGTATCACTTCAAATGAATCTAGTTTTAGCTTTACAAGCGACTACAATCCTACACACACACACACACACACACACACACACACACACACACAGCCATAGTAAATGATGTCTAATGTAGACTATGATATTAGGTTATCTTGCCATATTATAAAAAAAGAAAATTCAAATATTATACAAGTACTATTATTCTCTATTAGATGCGCTTAACTTGCTACATTTTTAGTATAGTTTTTCGAAAAAAATCAAAGGAAAATATAAAGTATTGTTTGTTTGACATCATTCATTACATCA
The DNA here is from genome assembly GCA_029231665.1 of Morus indica. NCBI lineage: Eukaryota > Viridiplantae > Streptophyta > Magnoliopsida > Rosales > Moraceae > Morus > Morus indica. The sequence continues at coordinate 673,627 of JACAGA010000061.1, forward strand.
TCTCTTGTTCTTTTTTTTTATTAATTTTTTTTTTGGGTTAACATAACATACAAAAAGACATGTATGCATGTATATTACTTGGTCAAGCTAGCAGAAGCCAATAAAAAAGAATTTCGGGCCTCACTACTAATCGTGTACTCACAATAATAAAGTCAACCCAAACCGGAAATTAGAGAGATTAATTGATTAAAGATTCAAGGGTTGTGATACTACTATGGCTAAAGATTTAAAGAATGAGAGGAATCAATATTATCTAAAACTAAATGAATGAAATATTATCAATAATTAAATATAGGAATATATACATGTATATATTGTTACACCATGGTTGAACAATTGAACCGTCTTTTTGATTCGTACGTGCCGAGAGCTCCATAAGCCAAGGGTTGATCCCTAACGTCGAGAGCTAACATTTCATGAGATGTCCCTAGGTTAAGGAGAACTCTCAAGGACGAAAGGTATAGGTCAAGTACTCTACGTAAGCCTTTGAAGGTTACGACATTGAGAAGTATTCAGGATCATATTTGAATCAAATCCCGCCAAATCAGAAAGAGATAAATCACAATAAATATTTGAATTCAAATTGGGAGATCGGATAATGATCAACAAGGATTATCCCTCAAATCCAGTAATTCAAATAAGAATATATCCGAAAAACTCCTTAATTAAAGGGATAAAAGGATCATCATCAGCAAATTAGGGATAAACTTTTCTACATTCAAGAGAGCCTATAAAAAGGAGCTGAACTCCTTATTTGATTTTTTACGCACTGTTTTCCTATCGAGAAAAATTGTACTTTAAGTATTAGTGCATCCACAAGTGAACGTAGGCAAAAAGTTTCTGCCGAACCACTATAAACTTTTGTGTCTTCTTTGTTTTTCTAGAATTATTTCTTGATTATTCGTGAGAGCTTTTATGCAAGTGTTCCCGGTAAGGCTAAATTTTGAGTTGACAAACTTTCACTGTCAACAATTGGCGCTAGAAGGAGGGCCTAGACCCAGAATTCACGAATCCAACAACGAAAGTGAACATGCCAACGAGAAGAACTAATAGTATGACGACAAACTAGAAAAGCCAAGAATGCCAAAATCCTACCACGGATGGGAGGAATCAGCTGAACCCTCTAAATGGCAACCATGCATGGCCGGAGAATCAGCCTAATCAAAGGGCAAATACAATAACGAATGAGGACTCCCAGAATTACATTGATCGGCTCCAACAA
>JACAGA010000061.1:674948-724517 GCA_029231665.1 Morus indica
AATTTGAATCCCTGATTCGAATTATGATTCATGATCGCTACAGTATTTTATCTCATCAAAAATACACATAAATTAAAAATGATTCAAATCACATAATTTGAATCCATGAACCAAACGGACCCTAAGACTATTGAACGATTAGTCTAGTCTGTCTATTTTATGAATTTAAGTTTAAAATTTAAATTTTATTATAATAAAAAAATTTAAAAATAATCATATTTAATTTTTTATTATAATAAAAATATCTCACATAAAATAATATTTTAATTTAATTAAAAATTCAAATTAATAAATTAAACATGTCTAATAATATATATATATATATATATAATATATAATCTTTTATTAAAAGAAGGAGAAAGAGAGAAATAGGTAAAGACTTGATATGAATTAAAATTAATAGGCCAATAATTTACATAGTTAATAAATAGGCAAAATCTATTTTTGTCCATAACTTGTCTGATTATGAGATCATAACTTAATAAGTTATTATCCATAATTTACGATTTTTGTCAATAATTTGTCCAGTTATAAATCATAATTGACAAGTTTGTCCATAACTTATCTGATTATGAACCATAACTTGACAAGTTATGACCTATTAATTTTATAACTAAAAATCAATCTATATACTTTTCTTAATTTTTATATTAGCTTATTTTTACTATTTTCGTTAAAAGAATCTACTCAAAAAATATATATTTATTAAAAAATAAAGAGTACGTAGAAGGGACAGTACCAATAGTTTATTTTTATTCATCATAACAAAAAATTTCCTAAAAAATAATATTACAGGAATATTATGTTATTCCTTCGTAGTGCAAAGTCCTCACTCCGACGTCTACAAAGTACAGTTCTTGTAATATAATTTGTAACTCTTTGTATAACTTGATAGTATTGAAGTAACATTATGAAGATTATCTTTTGTTTCACTTAAACAAAGTGAATGTTATAATAGCGAACAAAAAATGTTACAAGTTCTGAACAAGTACGACAACAGTATTAGAGATGTTTGTTGTCTGTTTTTTGGTCAGAGTCTGGCTTTATTTCTTAGCGGTTATGAACTCTTTGGACTCATTTAGTAAGGAGATCTAAATTTAAGGTATTGTTCATTTCACTGATTCGAGTTTTTAGTTCTAAGTTTTTACAGTAAAAAACTATCAGAAAATGTCACATCTAACTTTTTCTGTTATAATAAAAAGCTCTAAAAAAATATCACATATCAGTTCGAATTGAAAACTCAAATCCGTGACGTGAACAAGGCCATGTTTGAATAGTTATCATTCAACGATGTATGAAATTCTGTGGAGTTTGAATATGTGGTTTGATTTTTTTGTTTAGATGTGTGTAAAAAAATGAGTTAGAATCATATGAGTTCAAATAGACAAAACTAAAGGGAGGTGTCATTTTTTAGATTGAGTGGGTTCAAATGTCCCGTCAAAATTTTAACTCAAATGTATTTTTTAAAGTCTCAAATGAAGATTCCATTGAATTAATTAGTATAAACCCGTAGAACCCTCTTACGAAACGAGTCCTTAGTCCTAGGAGAAGACTTTTAGTTGCTTAATGAAGCCTAAGCAATGGACTTAACTTCATTATTAAGTGTACGTTTGGTTTATAGATTCGGAATTATGATTTAAAATTATTCTCAATTTACGCATATTTTTTATAAAAAAATACTGTAATAAATTATAAACTATAATTCAAATCATGACACAATTTGTGGACACCGGACAGAGTGTGCTTCCCGGTGGGCCACTTGGGCTGCGTCAACCAGATTTGGCGAATTTAGGCCTCAGGGATGGTCCATGTGGTGTAGTGGGTGGGAAGAGTAAGAAGTGTACATGGGAGTATTACTTAATACTTTCTAAACATAGTGCTTTTCTTGCTATAATTTGCCGGAAGTATAAAAAATAGTAAATTAAAAGTTTTAAAAAATATATAAGTTTAATTTTAAGTTATAAAATTAATAAGTTATAATTTATTAATTATAGTTTATATTAAATAAATTATGAATAAATTTGATTAGTTATGTTTTAATCAGTAATTATAAATAAAAATTATAAATAACTTAATAATTATGATCCATAATCAATAAATTATAATAAAAAATAATTTAACCTATTTATTAACTTATGTAAATTATTAACCTATTAATTTTAATTCATTTTAAATTTTAACTTATTTTTCTCTTCTTCTCTAATTTTGCTTACTAATAATGACATTTGTAAATTAGTCGGCGCCACATAAAATTATGATAACTAGATAAATTTCCCATAATTAGTACACAACTAGACAAACATAAATTTACTTCGGAGTAAGGCATTCTACAATATGCCCTAAATATTTACCTTTCGTGTCATGAACATACCTTCTCCAGCTCTCTCTCCATTCAAAATGTCAGGACTACCCATAAATTTACTCGTTCACTTCGCTTATTGAGTTTAGAATTCGAGTTTTGCTACAGTAAAAAGCTCTCACAAACAATCACATCTAATTTTTTGCTACAGTAAAAAGCTCTCACATAAAATCAAATCTCAACTCGAATTAAAAACTCGAATCAGCGAAGTGAACGTATTATCTCGTGAAGGGTATAACAGCACATTCACTAAATTAACGGAATTTTACAGTTTTTAAAAACAAGCACAAAAAACCTCTGATTAGCCAAACGGCCAAACATATAACAGATTATAGATTTCTCATAGTTTTTTAGCCCTAAATTTTGCTATAAATACTTGTGAGGTGCGTTTAAAATTCGTTCTAAAATAATTTTTTTTTATGAAAATAAAAATAAAAATGTTTTCAATTTCATACATAAATTATTTTTAAAAATGTGTTTAGTAATTTTATCAAGAGATTATTTTCAGTATAAAAAAACTCATTAATATCTCTCTCTACTCGAGAGAGGAGAACATGAAAATAAAAAATAAAAAACGACTAAAAGTCGTTTTTCATTCCTCTCTCATTTTATACTAAACTAAAAAATCAATTTTATTTCTGTTTTTTATTTTTAATTATATCAAACGTTATTTTAAAATCATTCTTATTTTTTCTTTCTTAAAAAAACGTGAAAAATAAAAAACAAAAATAATTCTAAACACGATAGTCGTTTCTCTGTCATTTCCATCACTCCCCCTACTCCCAGCCAACAAGTTTAATGCGCACCAAACCCCTTTCTTACTGCTCTTTCTGCTCCAAGGGAATATCTAAATGTGACTGAGAGAAGTTCCGGTAGTGAGAAAGGGGATTCATGAGCAATAAGCTCTCTCCATTCAATTTGTCAATAATACCCATCTGTAAAAAAATAAAAAAATAAAAAAATAAAAAAAACCAAATCTAGTATCTTATGAAGAGTATAATAGCATAATTACCATTCCTCTTCACTTGTGATAAATTAAGCAAAAACGTTGCAGTCATTGATAGTTTTTAGAGGCAAGTACAAGAAATCTCTGATTGGTCAGACAATCAAAACACAACAAAATGTAATTTTTAAGAGTTTTTCACACCCTAAATTTTGCTATAAATACCTTTTTTATTTTTGGTGTCATTTTTTATCACTCCCCCTACTCCCAGCCAAACAAGTTTTTCGCTCACCAATCCCTTTCTCATTACTCCTTTTTAGATCTAAAGGAGAGATCTAAAGCTGATCGAGAAAAGTACTAGTAGTGAGAGAGTGGCTTTGTGGGCAATAAGCTTGTTTGGTTGTGGGTAGGGGAGTGATGGGAAATGACAAAAAAAACATGTATTTATAGCAAAATTTAGGGTGTGAAAAACTCTGAGAATTTTACCATCCGTTTCCGTTGTGCCTTTGGTCATTGGTCCAATCAGAGGTTTCTTGTGCTTGTTTCAAAAGGTTGTCAAACACTTACAACGTTTCTCTTTAGTCTTATTCGTCTCGTTAATTTCACCGATTCGAATTTTTTGTTTTAAATTTTACAGTAAAAAGTTTTTAAAAAATGTCACATTTAATTTTTTCTGCTACAATAAAAAATTCTCAAAAAATGTCACATCTCAACTCGAATTAAAAACTCGAATCCGCAAAGTGAACGAGGTAGAGATGGGTTTCGTTTGTTTTGGTTTTTTTTGGTTTTTTTTTTTTCATATAGGTAGTCTTGACATTTTGATGGAGAGAGTTAAAAAATATATATGTTTAGGGGGACTGTCTTCGGTAGACAGACTTACTGGTAAGATTAGTTTTTTAATTATTAGATATGATTAAAATTAAATGAGATTGAAAAGTACGCAGAACAAACAGTTTTTGATGCAGATCTGATAATTGAAAATGGCTGAAAAAATAAAACTATTAATAGTTTTATTTTTTTATTTTTACCGGAGAAACTCTCTATGTTTATGATAAAAAAAAAAAAAAAAAAAACTTTAACATTGAAGTCATTTTGTAGAATTCCTTACTCTCCAAGTGTACACAAATTATTCTTCCATTTCAGGTTTTCTTTTCACACACATTTTCTTCTAAGTTTATGGTTTTCAACATATATCTAGAGTCAAGACATATATTTCAAAATTTTATTTACTATTCAGATTTTCGCTTTTAACGGATATCCAAATATCAATTCAAACTACACTTTACAGATTTCACAGCCCCCTGGTTTGGTTCAGCAAATACGGTCCTTGTTGGACCCCGTTAATGGGCTCAATTAAGGAGGCCCAAAAAGGGTTAAATGGAGATGGCCCAGATAAACAAATGCCTCGTGTTAGTGGAGCCCACATTCACCAAAATGACCCATTATGGCACCCACTGCCCGTTCTCTCTCTCTCTCTCTCCCCTTCTTCTTCTTTCTCTCTCCTATCGCTCGCAGTCGCACATACAAACAACCGCTGAAGCAAAGCATCTGTCCAATTCAAAACGTTAAGAGAGAGAGAAGAGAGAAGAGAGAGCAGGCAGTGAAGCTTAGCAGAAGAGGCCAATTCGAAATCCGCTGAGACTCTGAACCGCCATGGACGACTACACGAGGGAGATGATGGACCTCAAAACCCTAGTTACTCGCACTCTCGAGAAGAAGGGCGTCCTCGCCAAGATCCGGGTACAACCCAACTTTATCCTCATTTCCGTTTTCTCTCGATTTCGTTGATTTTCTTGCGCAATTTCCCTTTCGGATCTTCTGAGACTTCGCTCGGAGCCGATCCCAAACTGGAAATTTGAGCCTTTTGTTCTGTTAATCGGAGGAGCTGGTGTTGGTTGTGGAGTTTAGTTGTTTCATCTTCTACGGTTTTGAAATTTGCTAATTTGAAGTTCAAATAGATGCATAAAAACCGTTCTGTAAAAGGAAATCATAAAAATGAAGCTTCAAATTTTATGAGGACGGTGTTTATTTAGAAAGTTTAAGCTTCGATTTGAACAGTGGGATATATTAGGGTTTCTTAGAGGGTATAGGATTTCCCATGGTTCGTGCTTTATGGAGAAAAAAAATCTTATTTCATTTCATCAAGTTATGGTTATTGGGTTTTCGATTTTTCAAGTTTTGTTAGATTAATTGGGTTTGATATTGGTAGGCTGAGCTGAGAGCAAGTGTGTTTGAGGCAATCGAAGAGGAAGATCGTGTTATTGAGAAGGAAGAAGGTTTGCCTCCTGCATTACTTGGGAGCTGTAACGATCGTGCCAAACAACTTCACGCTTCTCCTTCAGGTTCTCTCTCTCTCTCTCTCTCTCTCTCTCTCTCTCTCTCCTCTCTCATATATATATATATATATATATAAATTTCTGTTTTCTTTCTCTCCATCTAAATTGGTTGGTAATTAGCTTTTGGCAAGTGGGCTGTCATTTCAGCTCAAGTGGTGGGTTTGTGTGATGATTGTATCGAACTCCCATATCCATTTTACCTTGGCTGGGAAATATGCAGGTTAAGGTTGACTTTTTGAGCAATATCTGGTCGTACGGTGCATCAGCCGTTGGCTGATGGTACATAGGGATATGAGCCGTTGGTTACCTTTATTTATTTATTTATTTTGGTGAGGTTCCGCTTGATAAAAGTAACTCAAATTTCTCCGGCTCATGTTGATTTTTCGATCGTAAATTGCCTGCGTGGTTAGATCAGAAAAAAGACTGGTCGTACTTAACAAGTTCTGGCCTAAAGTATGTTCTGAACTATACTGTGAACAGAGTTCAGAAAAGAAAAGGTTCATTCTTTTTTTTTTTTTTTTTGCTTGAAATTTGATGCTTATTTAGAACCTAAAGTTTGCAATACTACTAGAAACGTTTTGCTTTAGATTTAATTTGGTTTGATTAAGAAGAAAAGGAAATGATGTATTCTGTGCAATTGTTTGTCAAGATCACAAATGGAGCAATCACTAATCGTTGTCTTGTAGAATTGACTTTTCTACTCCGGACATGAATTTTAAGACGCTGTCTTTTCCTCTTAGACTTTGATTGATAGGAAAATAAAGATGAACTCTATTTCTGCATTCTGCTGTATGCTTATTCCTTTAGATAATATACAATCCCGTGAATGCCATTAACTGTTTCCTTGTCACATTTCATTGATTACCTTTTCTTTTCTTGTGATATTTTTAACATGTCACTGCATCTGGGAATTGTTATCTTTGGGAATAGTTGTCTTTCTGCCATGTTTCTTATTGCAAACTCAAAGTCGATGGGAAAGGAAGACGTTCATTAGATATTAACCTTTTCTAGATTCACCGTCTTTCAATGCACGCCTCTATACAAACAATTTCCTACAAACGTTTCAAAAAAAAAAAAAAAAAACGAGACACAGGGAGAGATGTTTGATATATAGGTTAGGATCTTCCTGCATCTATCTCAGACCAAAAGTCCTTGATTGGTTTTCTTGGCCAATTTCGTGCTAGATGTGGAATTGATAATGTACTTAAAGATGTAATTCTTGTTTTTAGAACATGACATACCGACAATTAAGCTTTTTTGCAGTCTTAGGATATTGTGCAATGTTTCATTCTATTTTAATTGCTGTCTGATTTTCAAACTGCAGGAAGGCTGCTTACTGCATTAATATGTGAATACCTAGAGTGGGCGCAACTAAACCACACAATGAAAGTTTATCTGCCAGAGTGTAATTTGGTAATCAAGTAAATTCTTTTCCGCATAGCAGCGCTGCAATTGTTTAATTAAATTTTGACTGCTGTGCTTGGTGTTCCTTTGGAAATGATTGGTGCTCCAATTTTACAATTGCAGCAAAAAGATTTTTGGAAAACTGAGTTGAAAGAATTTAGTAGCAAGAACGGGTATGATCTTAACAGAAATGGAGATAGTGGTCCTTTGCTTTTGGACGTGCTTGAAGGGTTCTTGAAGTTCGAGGTCTGGTATTTGCCTTTTAAGTGCAGAGTTTCTTTTTTTGTTTTTGTTTTTTTTTTTGGTTTGAGATAATGTCCAACTGTTTTTTGCCAACAGAATTTATCCCAAGCAAGGGGTACTGGAAGGAGGTTAACCACTTCAGAAACGGAGTCGTTATCCAATCTAGAGTCTCGTAACACTCGAAGGCCATCTTCATCATCTGTTGCTGGTGGCCTCCCTCCTCTGGGAAGGTGTTTTTCCTACTTCAGATTTTTCTTTTGTAGTTTCATTTGCTTTCTGCCTTTTGTTTTTCCATTCTACTTGTAACTCATTGGTTTTAGTTCGTTGGTCTTCTCATAACAGGCCTTCTTCTGCTTCCCAGTCATCTGGTAAGTAATAAAGCTGCTTTAATCTCTGGCTACCTATATGATTGCAATCATTTTTTTCCTGATAAATTTTAGCATTCAGATAGGAGAGGTGGATCCTCCATGTCCAGCTACAGGAAAGATGAGTATAATTGGAGATATGATACTGATGAACTTCCGGAGGATGTAATCCGAGCTTCAGCTGCCATGGAAAACCTTCAGCTGGATAGAAAAGCTCGAAATCTAACTACATCTTGGCGGTTTGTTCTGGACCCTTATTAACTATATTTCTCAGTTATTCTTTCCTCGAGATTAGACTAGCGTAGAATTGTCCCAAAACATAGTTTTAATGAATAGGCAACACGGCCAACATGTATTAGTTACTTAGAAAGTGATATATTTCGTTAAATAATTATTGTTCACTTTGTGGTTAATAACCAAAAAAGCCAAGAAATGAAAGCAGGCTTCCGAAGTATTCTGGTTACAGATTTCGTCTATGAGAGCGTTGTTATGACAAACCGTTACAATTGGCTGCAGGCATGCAGGGGATGGACTCGGTGAGGATGATGGGCAGGTCTGACCATATGTAGCTGAGTGATTACATTACATGCTTTGCATTACTAGTGTATTTTATCCTGTATTTTAACTCTTCACCATTAATTCTCATCAAATGAGTAGTGATGTTATGTAATATGTATTCTGACGTGATTTTAGTGCTTTTGTCTGAGTGCCTTAGTTCATTTTTTGCCAATTTGAGATGTGTGTTTTTGTTTTTGTTTGTTTTTTTTTTTTTATATATATATATTTATTATTTTTTTTTAATACTAGCGAAATTGCTTGATGAATGTATGTGTGAACGCTTGCCCTTTTAACTTTTTAATTAGCCACCATGCCCACTGGCCACTACCTTTGTAAGCTATTAGCTTCAAACTTCCTTTATTTTATTTTTCATTTTGATAATTCTAATATAAAAGCAATGTGCAGTTCAATTCTCAAAGTTTCAACTTATTTTTGTCATACATACGTTCCTTTGACCTTAGAAGTCCTAGAAATTTAATCTTGTTAAGCGTACTTGTCATCACGTTTAGCTCTACTTTATTCATTAAACAATGCAAATTTTATAAACGTCTACTAACATTTTAAGTTCAAGCTTAACCTAGAGCCTTAAATATTAAAGCCGAAAGCGGATATGGGAAATGGACATTTACAACTTAAATTTTTTATTATGGTATTTTTTTCATCAAAATTAAATTTAAATTTTTTTATTATAGTGTTTAAATTTGTTTTTCAACTCAAATTTCTTACTTGAACCTGTGCTTTTATATTTTCTCCCAAATCTGGACCTTGTTAAATGTTCCACCGAATTTCCACGCAGTTGATATTGCTCTTTCTATGCGTTTAGCAACAAGCACCTGGCCAGATTTTCCATGATAAATTTGTCACGTGTTCAGAAGAAGTTTGTACTGCCTTGCTACTTGAACATGTGATAGTACCCTGTCATCATTCGATCAGGACAGGAGACATGGCTTAACCATTTGCACGCACTACACGCATTTATTCAATACGTTGTATTTTTTGTATATAAATATTTTAAATTTCTTCAATTTTTTATTGATATAGTATTCTTTTAAGAGTTTAGTTTGCAAAATATAAAAATTAAAAAATTTAAGTAGAGCATAATTAAAAGAAAAACAAAGTTTTTACTGGAACAAATTAGAAAATAAATTATTTATGAAAAATAGTATTTATGAGGGTTATAAGGAAAAAAAAAATATTTAAGTAGACACACATTTGAGAAGATATGATATCAATAAGTAATTAGGAAAAAAAATATTTTATAAACGCCGCATGTAGAAAAAGAATATTGAGCAGACTTATATGCGAGAGAAATTATTTAAACGAAGATAAATTAGAGTAGTTTTATTTATGAGATAAAATAGTAGTTGAGAATACCACTAAGAAAAAAAATATATGTAAATATGGCTATAAGAAAAATTGTTTCGAGAAACACAAAAATGAGGGATTAAACTGCAGAACAATCTTTAATAAAAAAGAAAAAAAGAAATATATTTAGAATAAATTATTTTAGTAAGTGCAAAGTGAGGAAAAAAAAAAGTATTTTAAAGCAACACATCTTAAACAAAATTAAATTGTATGGGAACTTTGAGAAAAAAAAATAGAGAAAAAAGTAAAAGAAAATAAGGAAATGAGGTTTTCTCTTTTGTGGCCATGTGTCAACCTCTCATTCTTTCTTTCATATTTTGTCTTCTGAATGAGAAAATTTCATTCAATAATTACATCAATACAGACTCTAAAATAGTGGTAAATGACCATCAAATACAAGGGTTTTCGATCGTAAAAAAAAATTGGACCCATCAGTAAAGACAAATGAGGTATAAAGGTGAATATGGGCACTGAGTCCCAATAGAAGAAGACTCGCTCGACATATTAACAATCAAGCACAATAAAATCTCATTTAACAAAACCACTATAGTCGATGAATAAAATCAGTAGACCGAGACCAAAAGACCCAGAGCACTTGGGTCATTCACAACACCGCATGGAATCTCTAACAGGATAAACCTACCACCACCATAGAAAAGGTAGGACGACAACTTTCGTTATTACATGACGAAAACATAAAAACTGAAATGGCAGAATCAACATCGCCTTTATTACATCAAAATATGAAATAAAAACAAGATAAATTTCCTTAGCCCACACAGACAAGATCCTCGATGATAAGATGGCCACCAAAATCATAAACCATAGATCGGTGAGGACCCACAAGACTCCACCACTGATGTTGAGTGCTTATCCACGCACAATTCCCCCTCCATGACCACCGTGATGAGAAGAGCGAGATCATGAGATTGTAGATACGCCAGAGATCTGACATGCACAACACGGTCGCCAAAAAACGAGCACATCTTAATCCCTCCCCTACGCCCCCATCTTTAGGGCCTAGGGTCCGACGACTAGCTAAGAGGTGGAGCCGAACTCTGGCCTTAAAAGAAAAAAGTGAGCAGCGCACAAAGAAAAGAAAGAAATCCTAGAGAGAGAATGGGAGAGAAAGAAAAGGAAAGCATCAGAGAGATTCGACATTAAATAGTTATGTTTTGTTCTTTGTGTCTCACATTTTCTAATTATTTTCATTTTTTCTTCCATTATTTTTTTCTGTTATCCCTTTTTACTTACTCCTGTACAATTCATTTTTTATGATGTTTTTTTTTTTTTTAAATACTTTTTTCCCTGCTTTATTTCTTTCCAATGTATCCTTACTTTATTTTTTTTTTCCACAGCTCATGTACATTGCAATTGTTTTTCGGCGTGCATTTTGGAAATAATTTTTTTCCCCCGTTTTCCATTTAAATAATTTATTACAAATGAGTCTCTACTTAATTTTTTCATGTAATATTTTTTATATATCAACAATGATCTTATAAATATATTTTTTTAATTGACCCACTAAAACAATTTTTTCTCAAACATCTTTTTTTTAGGCAGCTTTTTCACGCAACACTTGCAACTTTTGTTGTTTTGATAAAAATCTTTTTTCTAATTTATCATTGTTAATGTATTTTTTCTTAAATATGTCCCTATTATTTTATTAAACGTTTTTCTCTTCATGTCCCTTTTAACTACTATTTTTTTTTTATATGTTCTGTCTAATTGGCTTTTTGTTCGATTTACCCGTTAAAATATTTTTTTCTCACACATATTCTACTTAAGTATATATATATATATATATGTGTGTGTGTGTGTGTGTGTGTGTGATATTCGACCAAAATACAAGTTTTGATTGGAACGTTTATTAATCTTTAACATCTCTTTTATAATATAAAAACCGCAAACGCGACTCTCCCGTTTTGTCCTTTTTTTACGCAATTGTTTTTTTTTTTTTTTTGTTGGGTCCTCCTTCTTTTTTTATTTTTTTTGTTAGTCTGTTATTTTTGTTTTTTCTATCCCCTTATTGAATTATAGGACTGTACAAAATAACTGTAAAACCAAAATCGATCGAAAAATTGACCGCTCAAAAATTGAAAACGGCGGTACCACGTGAAACCGAACTATTTCGGTTCGGTTAACTGACCGATAATCTTGATTCTCGGTTCGGTTTCAATTTTGTTTGTGGATTTTTCGGTTAAAACCGAACCGACCGAAATTATTAAAATGTTTTTTTTTTTTTTTTTGAGAAATTGGAAATGAACTTGGCTATGTTTTTTAATTATGCTTTGGACTTCTTAATTTCTTATGCCAAATTAATGTTTTTTACACTTTGAACATTAGTATTGTTTGTTGTAACTTTTAAATTTCTACTTTATACTTTAGATTTTGGACATTAGATTTAGATATTTTGTGTTTGTGGTATTATCAATTTGGATGTTGTGATTTGTATTCATTTATTGTGATTACATGCTTGCATACAAGAAATATTGAGTATTTTTTCGTAATTTTTGGTCCAAAAATGCAACTAAATATGCAGGCAACCGGATAGTTAACTGACAGTCACCATCTAGATTATCAAAATCAAAAAATGACCGTACACCGACCGGAATCGATCAAAAACTGAACATTTAGTTAACCGAACCGATTCGTATTTTTTACGGTCAGTTTCAGTTTTCAATTTTTAAAAACCGACAAGGTCGGTTCGGTCACCGAACTGACCAAAACCGTCGGTTTTTAACCGACGAACACTCCTGTTGAATTATATAATTTTCCCTACTATATGTTCTTGTTTTTTTTTTTTTCCTTCTTTTAAATGTGATCCTCATAAATATGTTTTTCATAAATAGTTCTTTTAAAATAATTTCTTCTCATTTATGTCCTAATATAAACTTTTTTTTAAATGTATTTTTTATATGTGCCTAAATAAATAATCTCCATCACATATATAACAAGTTTTCGTTCGACGGATCTCTCTCTTCTTTTTTTTTTGGCCTACTTTTTGCTTTTTTCTTTAGTTTTTAGTCCTTGACATCTTTTGGTTCATCATTTTTTTCCTCCTCACTTTTCTGCTATTTTTTTTTTACTTGTCAAATAAATCTTATCAAACACTTTTTCTCCCTAATTTACGCTCAAATATGTAATTACAAAAATATTTTTTCTTATAGTCATTTTTTTTTTCAAAAGTAACCCTCGTAATTGTTTCTCTCTCTTGAAATATTTTTTTTTTCTTTCAGATCTATCATTGTCTAAACATTTTTGTCATACAACCTTTTCAAATGGTTTTTACATGTATCCATAAATAATTTACTGTTTAATTTTTTCTTTTTCTCTTAAATGTGCTCTACTAAGCTCTGTGGAATTTAGGACTCGTTCATTTTATAGATTTGAGTTCTTAATTCGAACTGAGATATAATATTTTTTAAAAAATTTTTATTATAGTAAAAAAAGTTAAATGTGACATTTTTTAAGAGTTTTTTATTGTAAAAATTTAAAATTAAAAACTTAAATTAATGAAATGAATGAGACCTTAATTTTCAGATAAAAAAATGTAAAAAAATGCACGCCTGACGTCTCCTTGTAAATTGCGATACTCATGTGTCAAAAAGAAGTCTCCTTGTAAATTGAATTTTGCCACATGTCAAAAAAGAGAGAAACTTTTGACATTTTTTATGTATGTTAAAAATTAAAAATTAAAGATTAAAATCAAAGATTTATTTATTTATTTTTATAATTGTTAATTCAATTCTGTTTTTTTTTTTTAAGTATATATGTCACCTTTTTTTTGGCTAATGAAAAGTACATATGTTGCTTAGTTTAATACTGATCATGCCATATTTGTTTTCATAACCGAACGGCGTGTCATTTTATATAGACGAAAGTTATCAATGTACATGGTAGTATTTGGGCTTAACAAAAGAACAAAAATCGGAGAAAATTAGGATCCGTTTAGTTCGCTGATTTGAATTTTTAATTTGAGTTGAGATGTGATTTTATGTGAGAGCTTTTCACTGTAACAAAAAAGTTAGATGTGATTGTTTGTGAGAACTTTTTACTGTAGTAAAACTCAAATTCTAAACTCAAATCAGCAAAATGAACGGGGCCTTAAAAAATTTATTTCTCTAACCATTTCTTAGACATATATACTAGTTTGTTACCCGCGTATAAATTTGTTTACATTGTATAAAAGTATAAATATTAGTGTAATAATATATCTATCATATTAGTATTAACACATATATTCCAAGCAATGATTTTTAAAAGTAGGATGTTGATTCCAGGTGACTTAAACCAAAAAAAGAAGTATTGATATTTTTTATTTCCTTACATTGTCTTTCTTCTTTTCATGGAGAAAGTAGTTTAAAAATTAATTATAATGACGGGATCAGAGTAGGACAAAGGAAGAAAACGAAAAAATGAAGATGGCAGAGAAGACAGAGGTTGAGAAAGAAGAAGATGTTAACATTCTACATTCCTAAAATGATTGAGTAGCCGACTGCATAGACAAAGGAAGGCATAAAAAACAGAAACAAAAGTGTTCATATACGACTGAAAATATAAAAAGATTTAACTATAATGACTAGATCAGAAGAAGACAAAGGATGAAAAAGAAAAAATGAAGATGGCAGAGAAGACAGAAGTTGAGAAAGGAGGAGATGTTAACATTCTACATTCTTAAAATGATTGAGAAGCCCACGACAAAGAAAAAGGGAAG
The DNA here is from genome assembly GCA_029231665.1 of Morus indica. NCBI lineage: Eukaryota > Viridiplantae > Streptophyta > Magnoliopsida > Rosales > Moraceae > Morus > Morus indica. The sequence continues at coordinate 689,239 of JACAGA010000061.1, forward strand.
GATAAAAAGACAGACAAAGTGTCCATGTATCACTCATATACTTGAAGACTAAAATACCTAGCACCCACACAAGAAGAAGGAAATGAAAAGGACAAAGTTGTCACTCCACCATGCAATCAGTCATTCCGTTTAGTTCGCTGATTCGAGTTTTTAATTTAAGTTGAGATGTGATTTTATGTGAGAACTTTTTACTGTAGCAAAAAAGTTAGATGTGATTGTTTGTGAGAGTTTTTTACTGTAGCAAAACTCGAATTCTAAACTCAAATCAGCGAAATGAACAAGGCCTAAATAAATCACTCCACTGTACAGCGAAGAGTAAAATATATGTAGATGAACAGTGAATAACAGCTCTCTTGTAGTATATAGAATAGTAATAATAATGATTTGTAAAATTTTTTGAGCAAAGACAGAGGCATGGAAAAGGGAAGACAAATGGAATGGAAAAGGGAAGACAAATTGAATAGAAAAGGAGAAGCATGAATAAGTAAATTGGAACTTTAAGACAAGGTAAAGAATGAAGAAATAAGTTGAGTAAAAAGTAAAGTAGGAAAGACATAGCCACAACATTTTTTAGACAAATCAAACAAACTTTAATACATGAAAATTGAGTACGATCATCATCGCCAATATACACATACATATTTTTTTTATGAATTAAGAAATGATAGAGAAAACACTTAATATACCATAGTTACCTATTTATGAACGAAAATATTCACTAAAAGCAACAAGGAACAGTTATTTCCTTTTTTTAATCATAATATGTATCAATAATGTAAGATAAGCTTATATGGATGCAGATAATCCTGAACAAACATCACACATTAATAATGTTATAGAAAATTACTCCATCTATCATCAGCAACATTTATTAAAAATGTATGAATAGAAATTTTTAGGAACACCTCAGTCCTATAAAGAACATCCCGAAGAGTAAAGGCACGCCAACCAAGGCCAAATCTCAAAAAAAAAAAAAAAGGATAAAGCAATAGGAATGCAAAACAATAGCGATAGGAAACCTGAAAAAATAGATATAAATAAGTAAGTCAGTGGAAAAGCAAAGAAACAGAAAAAAAAAAAAAAAAAAAGAGAATAAAAAGGACAAAAAAAGACCAAGGAAAAAAGCAGTAAAAGAAAAAGAAAAAGAAAAGAATCAGAACAAATTCATACTATATAGATATTGCAGTATTTTTATATAATGATCATGGCTCAAGTATTAAATTTTTCATCAACGTGTGATGAACAAATAAACTTATATGTTCTACATAAAAACAGTAAAATTTCATAACATATTCAATCCATCACACGAATTGTAAAGTCTGTGACATAAAGAATAAGTAATTTGAGTAAGATATTGATTTGTCCAAGGACTACCAGGTGAATAAGAAGAAAAAAACCAAACATAAAAAAAGAAAAAAATAGAACAGAAGAAAGTAACGCATCATACGCAAAGAAAAGTACGTTAAACAAAGTAAAATTTAATGACAAACAAAGCAAAATTAAGGGGACGTTTGGTTCAGGGATTCGAATCATGTGATTTGAACCATTTTCGATTTACGTGTATTTTTTGTGAGAGAAATCACTATAGCGAACCACGAATCATGATTCGAATCGGGAGACGAATCCCCAAATATATATATATATATATCAACTTAAATGACATTTGGATTGATTACTGGTCCAAAAAAAGTAAAAGTATAAGAATAAGGCAAAAATAAGGAAAAAGACATGGTGAAAAGATTTTGAATCAAAAAACATAAACAAAACAGGGCAAAATAAAAGAACCACATTTACGGCAATCTTTGGACAAATTATATCAAACTCAATGTATCAAAATTATTTATAATCATCATTGCCATGAAGAAATAAGAAAGATAGGGAAAGAAGAATCAGGGGAACAAAAAGAACCGAAAAGAAAGGAATAGAGAGAGGAAAAAAAACATCAAAAAAGAGAAATTAGTTACAAAAGATATAAAGCAAAGGCATTCATTTAAGTATGTTAACATAAAACATATAAGTTACAAGTAAATATGTCAATATTATTAAGTAATATATTAATGTTATTAAATAATAATAAAACAGTGAGGATAATTTGAAAAAATAGATATAAATAAGTAAGTGAGTGGAAAAGTAAAGAAACAAGAAATAAAGGAGAGTAAAAAGGACAAAAGAAAATACCAAGGAAAAAAACAGTAAAAGAAAAAGAAAAGAATTAGAATAAATTCATACAACATAAATATTACAGTATTTTTATATAATGATCATGGCTTATGTATTGAATTTTTCGTCAACATGTAATGAATAAATAAACTTATATGTTTATAGGTACTTTATGGTTACTTATTATGGGCAACTACATAAAAGTACCAAAATTTCATAAGATATTCAATGCATCACTCAGATAATAAAGTATGTAACACAAAAAATAAGTAATTTGAGTAAGATATTGATGTGTCCAACAACTACCATTCGAATAAGGCAAAAAAAAAAAAAAAAAAAACAAACAACAAAAAAGGAAAAAAGGAAAATAGAATGATCAAAATAAAGTGCTATAGGCAAAAAAAAAAAAGTTAAAAAAAGTGAAATTGAATAACAAACAAAGGAAATTAATATATATCTATATATATCAACTTAAATAACATTTAAATTGGTTACTGGTCCAAAGAAAGTAAAAGTATGAGAATATGCTAAAAATAAGGAAAAATACATCAGAAAAGATTTTGAATCAAAAATTGTAGACAAAAAGAGGACAAAATGAAAGAACCACATTCACAGTAATCTTAGGAGAAATTATATTAAAGTATCAAAATTGTTTTAAATCATCATTGCCATGAGGAAATAAGAAAAGGAGGGGGAAAACAATCAAGGAAACAAAAAGAACAAAAAAGAAACGAATAGGGAAAGAAAAAAACACCAAAAAAGAGAAATTAATTGTAAAAGATATAAAGCAAGGACATTCATCTAAGTATGTTAACATGAAACAGATAAGTTGTAAGTAAATATATCAATACTATCAAGTAATAGGTCAATGTTATAAAGTAATAATAAAACAGTGAGGATATAAATTAATAAAAGTAATAAAACAAACAAAGAGTAAATATTAGTGACGTTGCAAAAAAAATAAAAAGGAAATATTGATAGTACCTGAAGCACTCCAAATATTACTTTAATTGTTAATATCAACCAGAACACAAAGGCTCCAAAATAAAAGGATAAGAAAATAGAGTAGTAAATGATGAAGAGTGAAACAAAATAGTGAGTAATGAAGGGTAAAAGAACAACAAGCACAAACAGTCAGAAGGCCAGAGGTGAAGAAACAATGCAGTAAATGAGAAATGGTCGATTGAAATAGCAAATGATAAGGGATAAAACCAAGCTGAAGAAACAAAACAACAGGTGCAGGAGAAGAAAACAATAGCATACATGAAGAATCCATATATACAGGAGCATTCATAAACAACAGAGGCAAAAACGTCCTTCCACAGCCAGAACTCAAAAAGACTAAAATACCTAACTCCACACACAGACAAAGAAAATGAGAAGGGTAAAGTCGTCACTCCACTGTACAGGGAACAATGAATTGTGAGAGGATGAACAATAAACAACAACTCTCCATTTGTATATTTATAATTTGTATAGAAGTCTGCATCTTTTTAGTTAATATTAATAATAGTTAAGGTCAAATTTCCTTCTTTATTTCTCATCATACTCTTGTCCTCATGCATCTCAAAAAATGAGGTTGAATCACGAAATCGGCTGCCAGAAACAACCCACTACCCGTTAGCAGGTTTGGCTACTCGAACAACTATTCGAGCCGCGAAGATGCCACATCATTATTCTAAGATTATGGACTGATTCCATTATTTAATTAGCACCAAACCGTGGGATCTTGCCTAGAAAAGCAAAAGGGAAAGTCAAGTACACCAAGGCTTGCTCCCTAAGTCACCTCCCTACAAGGAAAGAATCATCAATCAAAAGTCAAAGAAAAAACTTGCTCAAAATCATTTTTTCAGCAATCAAGGTCTATTTTTACAGCCCTTGCACGACCACAAAGGGGTTGGCTACACACATATAGAGACACGCTATAACACCCGATTAAATTAATTGGGATTAATTAATCTAATATGAGATTAGTGAAAAAAATTAGTAATAATTATCTAGTAAAGGACCTTTCCTTTTAAAGAGGATTGTTTTGAAATTGACACTGTTGTCCTCCGAACAGTTTTAAAGTGTCGGTAGTTAATTTTTCAGAACAGGAGTAATGAGTCATTCTATACTCTATTCAAATTAGACTTTAAAGTCTAATAATCAAATTTGTACAAAAAGTCCGAGCTTATTTTTTTCTTTTTCCTTTTATTTTTCTTTCTTTTTCTCCTTTTTCTCTCCTTCTCTCTCTCTTCCACGTTCACTCTCGCCACGCCAACCAAAACACACCGATGAGGATTCCAGTGTCCATTTTTGACATCTCCCAGCTTGTTGTAAAGATTTTGATGAGCTAAGCATGTTGACATGTTGCATGACCTCCAACTCCGCCGGAATTAGCCACAATCGCCCGCTGAAGTTTTGAAAACAACCGAAACTTTCGATCGTGATATCTCCTCCGTCTAATATTCGATCGAGGTGATTTCAGTTCCTGTAGATTCATAGTGAATAGAAGAAGAAAACCCATCTATTTTCATAGCTCGATTCTCGCCGAAACGCCATCGTCGGAGCTACCAATTTTGACTGTCACACCACATCTCCGTTGTGCATTATTCTGACCTTCGTTGATGACATCGCCGGTATCGTTGGACTCAGAGGACGACGCAGAGCATGAAACAACCTTCAGCTGCCCGAATCCGCCACCATTTGCCGGAGATCGGAGCTTACCGCCGCCGCTATTGTGGTGGAGGGTGGTCTTGATGATCTAACCATTGGATCATCATGATTTTAGTGTCAAAAAACTTAGAAAGAAAGGGGTAACAAAAGCCTTTGACCAATTTTGAGGTTTCATAGTCGGAGAATTAAGGTCAAAATTACTGGATTTTACCAACATTTTTGAGTTTGATCTAAGCAGTTAGAGGCTGAATTTGGTGAAATTGATTCCACCATTGAACTTAAGAGGTCGAAAATTGGTGGGACTTGAAGCATCATTGCTGTTCAACCACCCAAGCCCCTGCATGCGCCGCCTTGTGCTGCCGCGTATGGTCAACTCTTGCGAGTCTCAGTTCTTGAGGTTCTCGACGTCAGATCGAAGATCTGAGACCATATTCCGACTCGTTTTGACGCATTGAACGCAACGGTGACCTCCGTTTGTGCCAATTCCACTCCGTTAAAAAGTCTACAGATACCGTGCACGTGAATCGAGACGAATTGAATGGATTCGTTAAAGTTCAGAGTGAACCGTGGAATTGCTATCTAAGAGGTAGAATATTCTTGTTCATATTCTTGTTAGCCTATTTTAAAGAGTTTTGGCTTATGAAAATGTTTTGAAGTTAAAATATGTTTTGTAAAGAAAAATAGTTTAAGGAGATAGCATGATTATTGTTAATTGAAATCATAATGAATTGAATTAAGGTTTTAACACATATTTTTTTAAAGTAAGATATGTTATGAATTGGTAAGCCCACTGATGTCCTAGATATCAGGATACAGAGATAGTATCTTTAGGGGCAAGACCCAAAATCCGAACGGGTCACTACGGTGGATTATGGCCTTGCTATTGGTTGTAAGTAATTTATCATAGCTATAAATTACTTGCTGATACCTATAACTGAAATTTTAGTTTATTTTCCTTTCAGAAAAAGAATGTTCAGTTTCGGATGATTTGTTCAGACAGTGCATACTTTTTATTTATAAGGTTTTCTTTTAATTTTCTAAAGTTTTCTAAAATATATCCTATTGGGCATTCTGTTCATTTTTTTTTTAGTTTTCAATGTTTTAACTCCCCTCTGGAGTTAGCGGTTTAGATTTACAGCATGACAAGTGGATGCCAATGGATTGAAGATGCGAGATTCGAAGTGGTTCGTTTGTTTTGAATTTACAGTGTTTAATTCTGAGATGTACTTTATTTCTGTATATAAACTATATTGGTTGACAATATCCCAGAGTTGTATTTTTCTTGCATTTTGTGGACTGTTTTAAATAATGTTTATAAAAAAAAAGACTCCGGAGCCATATATTTTAATATATACTTTGTGAAAATGTATTTTTCTCATTTTAATTAAGTTAATTTTCTTTAATTAAATCTCAATAATCACGGTCCTATCTTTGGGGTCGTGACACATGCTATCTCATTTTCACATTTTTTAAGAAGTTTTCCAATGGTTTTCTAGACATTTTCCTATATGTTTCACATATTCTCTCAACATTTATGGAGATCTCTATTATATTCATCTTCTACAATCATAATGAAACATCCGAAGACTCTACAGTAAATGTACCATGTGTTATCAGGAGAACCACTATAAATTTCTATGTCTCGCTTTTTTTATTTTTTCTGTCTGTTTATTTTCTTTGCGATTATGATGCTAACGCTCTAATTATCTGAATTAAATCATTGGCCTCCTAACAAATTTAATAGTAAATTTCACCCTCTACATTAGACTCGTTTTGAGTTCGTTAAAATCACAATAGAATTAATACATATGTGTGTGTATATATGTATATATATATATATATATATATAATATGTACAACATACAAATTTCAATGTAAATTTAAAAAATTAGAGTCTTACTAGTTCTGAATTTTTCCAAGACTTACCCGAGAATCTTTAATGACAAAAATCTTATAATATTTAACGAACATAAATATACTCTTTCACTAGTCTTTTTTTTGTTTTTTGTTTTTTTGTTTTGCTAAACATACTCTTTCACTAGCTGAGCATTTCTGTAGATTTCTCGACATTATTTCCAACAACGACAATTATTTGTGGAATACGACAAAATGATGTTTTCATTTTTAAAGGACACTATTGTTGCGGAGTAAGATAAACTTGATAAATATTTTTTGAAAGTGAATGAATAATCATTTTTATTATTTATTCTTGATTTATAATTTTTTAGTTAAATAATTACATTAACAAAAGGGTATTTATTAAGAATAAATGATAAAAATTTAAATTTATGCATTCTTAAAAATAAATTTAATAATTTTCTCTGTGGAGTACAAATAATATAGAATTTAATTAAAACTGTTATTTTAGATTAACAAAAAATAAAAAATGACGAGGACTACATTGTCCACTGAATTAAAAAAATGAGCAAGAACACATTTTCTATTGGATCAAAGTAATTTATTTTATTATCTCTTTTGTTTTTGGCTTTTGCTTTTAGTAAATGATAAATAAGGAACATAATGAAACATATTTAGGGATTATTTAGTACATATATTTAAAACTTAAATCATAATTTTATTACCGTATTTTTTTTATAAAAAATTTAAATAAAAATAAATTTTGTCAATAATTCTCTAAAAAAATTAAATTAAAATTTAAATAATAATTTAAATATATTTTTCAAACGGCCCTTATATATTTTCAGGTACACGAATCATGGTAATTTTTAATCCTTAGTATTTCTACTAATTTATAACATTTTTCATTTATATATAGTAAATCATTGCAATGATTATATGCTTCATTTGGAAATCAGAAGAGATGCAGGGGGTGGTGTTGATATTCGAAGTCAATCAACACAAAAAGACAAATAAATCAACAATTTTTATTTCTAAAATATACGGTATTATTAAAATTTTTTTATTTTATAATTTTAAATTTTTATAATAAAAAAATATTAAAAATATCATATTTAATTTTTTTACTATAATAAAAAAATTTAAAAAAATATTACATTTTATTTAAATTAAAATTTAAATTCAAATTTTTACGTGTAACCTCTTTTTTCGCACAAATGTTCCTCGGACCTTGCTAGCTCATCGGCCCAGCAAATATATAGTTGTTTTCCCCATTACAAAGAAAAAAAAAAAAAAAACTCATATTTCCTACGGATAAAAAAGGAAAATAAAATTAATAATAATAAACGAAAAACCAATTCCGATTACCAGACTCAAAAGTCCCAGGTATCTTTCTTTTCCAACAATTATTAGGGTTTCTTGAAGCTTTTAGTTTGTCCCCAATTTGTTGTTTTTCATTTTCTGGGAAAATTCCAGGCCAGGGCTTGAGGAATAATCCTTCTGATTGTATGCTGAAGGCTTGTTTGAATTGAGCTGCTATCTAAGCAATTTGTTTTTCTTGAGCTGTTTTAATTGGGGTAGATTCTTCGATTTTCCTCCAATCTTATGCAAAATTTTGCATTTTGATTTTCTACCGTACATCTTTTATTCTATCGAAATGGAATTGGACTAATCCGTAATAGGTATTTCTCTCGTACTGGGATTTGTGGGTTTCCCAGCTCATTATTCAAGTTAGTAGTTGGATTTATGATGGTTAATTGGGGAAAAAGGTTTGCAAATTGTTCAACTATGACTTGTTGTTCGTACATTAGTACCTGGGGGTTCGACAATGGTGTTGAATTATTATTATTTTTATATTTTTATTTGAATTTGGCTGTGGGATATTTTGATCAATCTCATGGGTATTTCATGGTTTTCCAGGGTTTTCTGGGCTTGGTTTGGATGTGAAATTTGTAGAATTTGTTTGGAGGAAGTTTTGATCTGGAGAAAATATTGGTGTAAATGGTAGAACTATTCACTACAAGAGTGGAATTATAGTTGAGCGTTGTGCGTTGTGCTTTGCTAAGAATGTATAGGACTGCGGCTACAGCCGCCACCATGACCCGAGGTGGATCGCCAACCGACAATGTGGATTATGTTGTCAGCTTGGATCAAGTTCCACGGTGGAGTGACGCGGAGTATAGATCGTCTTTGGAATTCGGGAATGAAGATCCTTCATTTTCTACTTCATACTTCCCCGATCCATTGACATCTTCATCTGGGGCAGAGAGTAGTAGCAATGACATGGTCTCAAGGTTTCCCGTTGATCATGAAATTAATTCAAAGATATATCTCTGGAGAGGGAATCCGTGGAATCTAGAAGTGGATGCTGTTGTGAATTCCACAAACGAGGTCAGCCAGAGAGTTGTTATGAGAATGGTTTATGAAACAACTGGGATATTATCTATTTTAGAGGAGAACAAACTTTTAAGTTTTTATAATACCGGATTTTATGGTTTTATATGTTTATCTTTTATATTTATCGGAGTCAGAATTTGGTGGAAAGTATCAAGATTTATCAGCCTTTAGAGACCTTAAAGACCCTGAATTTAACTATTTGAGAGATCAATAAAAACTATTAAAACTGTCTGGTTTTATATGAGTTAGGCTTAAGTCCTAATATGTTCATCAATTGGATGATTATCAGAGCTTGGATGAAGCCCACAGCAGCGCTGGCTTGCATGCTGCAGCTGGACCTGGTCTTGCAGAAGAATGTGCTACATTGGTATTGAACCTTCAGTTCCTTTTGTTAATATCCTCTTTTTTTTTTGGTCTGTGTGTGTGCTTGAGCACTCTTGGATTAGCCTCCGTTGGATGTGGGATTTAGATCACTCGAAATGCCGTGACACGATAAGGCTCTTATAATGAAAGTGTGGAATACTACATGTGAAACTAATATGAAATTTCAATGCTAATCGCTAACTTATGCATAGTTTGTGGTGAAATCAATTAGAATAAAGCTTTGATTTACTTGGTATGTCCTTGTTTATGCCAGGGTGGCTGTCGAACAGGGATGGCTAAAGTTACAAATGCATACGACCTTCCTGCTAGGTGGGTATCTTGATGCATTCTTGTCAATAGGATTTTAGAGTAAAAGGCCAATTTCTGTTTCCTATTGTTTCAAGGCATAATTTTGCAACCGTATATCTGTTGAGATCTTATAGCCATTTTGTTTCCCTAGTAATTGTGGTGGAAATATGTAAAGCCTAGGTGCTTGTGTACTTCTTTAGTTGGTCATCTGATTTGATTACATAGCATCTATCGATTTGTTATTTTGTGATATAAGATGCTTCTCCATTGATCATGTTAGTGATCAATCATATATCTCACTTATTATATATTAACGTCTTTCTTTATTCTTTTTCCCCCTCGTTGTTTTATCCTTCTTGTTATTTATCTCAATTATTCCTTATGCGGTGGACATTATTGGTTATCTGAAGCGTTCCTGTATTTATATATTTATTTATTATTAATTTTTTTAAAAAAAATATTCCAGGAGGGTTATCCATACTGTAGGTCCTAAGTATGCAGTAAAGTACCATACTGCCGCAGAAAATGCTCTGAGCCACTGCTATCGGTCTTGCCTCGAACTTCTTATTGAAAATGGATTACAAAGGTTCCTTTTCTAGTTTGTTAACTTTTTTCACTTCTGCCTACAGTCTTGTTCAGTTTGGAGCTGATTTTGATTTGAATGTATGAATGTAGCATTGCAATGGGCTGCATATATACAGAGACTAAGAACTATCCTCGTGAACCAGCTGCCCATGTTGCTATAAGTGAGTTACTTGGCTGCTTGTTGCACTTTTTAACTTTTTTTTTTTCTTGTGGTATTTTCCTGCTATCTTTGGCAGTATGAATCTCTCGTGATGATTTTGTAACGTCAGATCTTGTACATTATCTAACTAACTATTTGTATGGTGTAGGAAAAACCTACTGTAAAAGTACTAGCTCGCTCTTTTCTCATGTTATCATGCAAAAATACAAATCCACCATCAGAATGAACTTTATGTGTTCTCTTTCTGACTAGCGTATTCTTTTCTTCTTTTTTTCAGGGACTGTGCGGCGATTTCTTGAAAAGCAGAAAGATAAAATCAAGGCTGTTGTTTTCTGTACTACTACCTCATCTGACACTGAGATATATAAAAGGTTTTGAATTAGTTTCTTTTTCTCCTTAACTTGCAGACTGGAGTATCCAGCTTTTTTCAGCATATGTGAATCTTTGCTGTTTCTTACTGTTTCTGATAAAAGATTGAGGATTCATTGTTTTCATTGTCATTGTCCTCATATAGATTGCTCCCGCTTTATTTTCCTCGAGATAAGCATGAAGAGGAGATTGCCTTTTCAAAACTACCTGCTGATGTTGGAGATGAAAATGGAGAGACAATTATTGATGAACGTAAAATTAGGATCAAGCCATTGCCCAAAAAGACTATTCCAAAGCCTACTGAGGCTCCAATAGATCTACCTGTCAGTGATGTTAGCTTGGTTCGAAGGTCAGGAGATTTCAATTTGTCTTTGATATATTATCATCTATGTTTCTGCTGCATTTCGATGATTATTGGTTAGCAATTTCATCATTAATGGGACATGTTCAAATGACTCATCAATACAAAGATATGAGTGCATATACGACCTATCACTCTTAATGCTGCAGATTCTTACATTCCATTCATTTATCTATTCCTGAAAGTTGGATAAACAGTGTGACAATGGTTACTGAAGGCGGATGCCACAGCACTTTATGCTTGTGTGATGGAATGAATAATGTAAATAACTGTTGGTAATTTGGTACTTTTGGTATAAAATTTCATAATTTTCCTCACACATGTGATCTGTTTTTTTTGTGGTTATCTAGCCTATTTTTTGTGTGAAAAGACAGTAACTGGTGTTACTTGTGATTTTCACTCTCATAGAAACTCGTCATATTTGGATACCTATTTGGATCCCGCCTTCATGTCATTAATAAAAGACCCAGACCAAAGACGCAAGGAACAATGGGAAAAAACTGCTCAAGCACGAAGTGGATTCAATTTCGCTAAACTGCTTGGATTTGGTGACCTTGGTGGACCTCCGTTGTCTGCTGCTGAAGAATACTCACTTCATTCGCGATATCTTGCTAAGGCAAACTCTCTTAATCTCTCTGAGATCGCAGAGATGAAAATTGTGTAAGTTATTATGGTCTTAGTGGTCTTGGGTTGAGGTTAACATTGAATTGCATATAAATTTATGCTCTTTATTTCAGTTACCGCGGTGGGGTTGACAGTGAAGGTAGACCTGTAATGGTTGTCGTGGGAGCTCATTTTCTGCTGCGATGTCTTGATCTGGAGCGATTTGTGCTCTACGTGATTAAGGTAATGAAATTGCTTCTAATTCTACTATTGTCATTTTAGATATAAAGTCACAGATACATACTTACTGGTCAGATTATTTGTTTGCTCATTTGTTCTTCTTGCTTACTGAGTGCAGGAATTTGAGCCTTTGATACAGAAGCCTTATACTATTGTATACTTTCACTCGGCAGCATCTTTACAGATGTAAGCGTTATTATGCGGCTTACCATCAGAGTTGGTGTGCTATGTGTTTGTGGATGGTTTTATTTGCAAGTGAAGCTTCTTAGAAGTAATGCTGTTTTGCTAATTAGATTAATATACGCTTCTGAAACAGTCAGCCAGACCTTGGATGGATGAGAAGATTACAACAAATACTTGGTCGGAAACACCAACGTAATCTGCATGTATAGAACTTACTAACTTTCTCTATCTCACTATACAGTATGTAGCAGTTATGCATGTGTTTCATTATAATTCTGATTTTTTTTTTTTTTTTTTTCAATGGTAGGCAATTTATGTTCTCCATCCAACCTTTGGACTTAAGGCTGCTGTATTCGCATTGCAATTGTTTGTTGACAATGTGGTAGGCCTATTTTTGTTTGATTGGTTTGCGTTTTTAAGCTTCCTCGGTAGTCTGCTGTAATTGGACGTTTCTGATATTTTCCTAGGTATGGAAGAAAGTAGTATACGTTGATCGGCTTCTTCAGCTTTTCAGATATGTTCCTCGGGAGCAGTTGACAATTCCTGACTTCGTTTTCCAGTTGAGTCGAACTCTCTTTTTTCTTGTTTCTGCATATTTATTTTCTCTTTCTCGAGTACTCTGCAGCAATAGTCTTCAATTTTTCCTTTGAAAGTGTGTCAAAAGCGTGTCATGTTTTCCCTTGCCTGCGCCCGTTTGAAAAATGTTTTGTCTTTCCCTTAAGCCGACGTGTTGGATAAAGGCCAGCTGCCTGTGATGAAAGGCTGGTCCTGCAGACCTTCATAGTGCTTTTGATTCCACCTATTGCACGTCGTTGCTACTATGTGACTAAAATTCAGATGTTTGAGTCTAATGTTTCGATGGGCATTATTACGCAGGCATGATTTAGAGGTGAACGGAGGTAAAGGTCTAATTGTGGATCCTAGAACAAAATATGTATACCATCGGCCATAACGGCACCGATATGACACGATGCTGTGCGATAAGGCAGATCCTTCCATTGCGATTGCTTCATTGTTTTTTTTCTTTGTGATTATTACATCTTGTAGATGGATTGGGGTTGAATCGGTTTGTCAGTGTTGTAGAATAATGTTCTTTGTTCTTGATGGTGTTTCTCTACCAGTTTGTGTCTAAAAATCAAAGCGATATTCTTTCTACTTGTATAATCTTGGATAAAGTCGCAATAATAATAATAATAATAAATATGTTAAGTCTCCGTGAAAGCTTTCACTAGCAAATTAATATGGCATTAGTCTTTGTTGTTAGTCTAAGGAAATTTTCACTTGCTTTCTCTGTTATTAAATGAGGACTAAACTTTTTTTTAGTGTATTAGTTTGTAATTAAAATTTTGAGCATTTTTGATTCTGACTACTAAAATTAACATAAAATCTTGAATTTCAACAGAGGTAATCGTATGTTCTCGTACTCCTTGCATAAACCTTGAAAATTTTCAATTATTAAGGTCGTGTGTAGAATTGATTTTTTTTTTTTTTACGTTTTTTAAGAAAAAAAAATGAAAATGTATTTAAAACGACGTTTGACGTAATAAAGACAAAAAATAAAAATGAAATGATTTTTTAATTTAGTGTAAAATGAGAGAGAAATGAAAAATGATTTTTGTTGTTTTTATTTTTTTTTTTTTCATTTTCACCTCTCTTGAGCAGAGAGAAAGATAGAGAAACATTAATAAAACTAACAAACACATTTTTAAAAATGATTTTTGTCTGAAATTGAAAACGTTTTCGTTTTCATTCGTACAAAAAATAAAATCATTTTAAAATGAGTTTCAAACGCACCCTAATTATTCTAATTTTTAGGATTTTAAGCAACATTAAAGACATGTTTTACATCTTCTAGAACTGTTTTTCTAAAAGGTTGAAGTTTCTCTAGTGGTAGTTATCTATTTTCAGCCGTCATTTGTATTAAAATTATTTTTTTCTATATTTTTAATCTAATGTGATTTTATTGAATTTAATAGTAAAAAATAAATTGACATTATAAATAAGGGTCTTACCTTGAAAAGTCTCTAAGGTTTTAAGTCTTGTTTATTTTATTAATTTGAGTTTTTAAATCTAATTTTGTTACAATTAAATTTTTTTAAAAACAGTCACATTTAATTTTTTACTACAGTTAAAAACCTTCAAATAAACTCACATCTTAACTTAAATTTAAAATTTAAATAGTGAACTAAACGAAGTTTTAGAACATATGATGTTTGGTTCATAAATTCAGAATCATGACTCAGAATTATTCTCGATTTACGTGTGTTTTTTGTGTGAGAAAATACTATAATGAACCACGAACCATAATTCAAATCACGGTACAATACGGCAAGTAAACAAGTTTTTTTTTATTTCATCAATTCCAATTTTTAATTTTAATTTTATTATAATTAAAAATTTTTATAAAATATCACATTTAATTTTTTTATTATAATTGAAATTTTTTACATAAAATTATATTTTAATTTAAATTAAAAATTTAAATGAGTAAATTAAATTATAAATTTAAATCGGTAACTGTATTCAAAACTAACGAGGCCTTATTATGTTGTGAATATTGTGTCTACTGCCTAAGCTTGAAAAAGACGTGAAGAGGTGAAGAAAAAGTCTCACTCTTTATGGACACGTGATTCTTTTGCACACTGGAGAGTACGGGAAGAAAACCTCAAGCCCACGGCCAACGTAACTTGGTCGGTCGCCATGTGCCCCACGTGGAAAAGGCGATCAGCCATCTCTTGTTGTTTTTCTGTTAAAAAGAAAAAAAAAGGGTAACAGCCAACAAGAGAAAAAAAGAAAAGAAAATCTCGGTAGCTCTCTAGAATCATCATCATAATTTTTCTTTTTTGCTGAATTTTCTTTCAAGAAATTTTGGGTAGAAACTAGGGAGAAAGAGGAAAATAGGCCAAAATTTGAGATGAATTAAAATTAATAGGCCAATAGTTTATATAAGTTAATAAATAGGCCAAATTATTATTTTCGTCCATAACTTGTTTGGTTATGAACCATAACTTGACAAATTATTATTCATAATTACCCATAATTTGTCCGGTTATGAACCATAACTTGACAAGTTTGTCCATAACTTATCTAGTTATGAACCATAACTTTAATTTCTATAACGAAAAATTGACTTATTTACTTTCTTAAGCTTTTCATATTGACCTATTTTCTATTATTTCCCTAGAAACTATTGTTAAATTTTTAATTGGACTTGGACAATTACGGATTACAAGTTCCTGCAGTAAAAATTTATTTATTTATTTTTTAACACGTTGCACTTTCCTATGTTACATCCTTTTGCACTTAGTTTTTTTTTAAAAAAAATTAGACTCAATTATAATTATATTTAAATTTAAAAAATGCATAAGAACAAGCCGAATAAATTCAAATAGCAAAATACAAGAAAACACATTCATTGTCTTCTAAAAAAAAAAAAAAAACAATACACGTTATCGTGGCTCGTTTTTAGACGCAAAATAATATAAACAATAAATTGTTAACATAATTAACGAAACTCTAATTATTTAAAAAAATTGTTACAAAAATCTCCTTCTCGTTTGAAGGAGCGACACGCTAAAAGGCAAAAAAAAAAAAAAAAAAAGAAGCTTGATCAAATTAAACTCAGACTCCAATGGCGGCGTTGAGGGTTAGCTTCCGCGCTTTGCGATCTTCTTCTTCTCCTTCTTCTTCCGCAAATTCCCTGGTCTTTTCTCTTGTTCGGTACCTCAGTTCTTCTTCTTCTTCTTCTGTCGTTGACTCTGGAGTTAACCTGCAAAAACCGGCGAACGGCGTTCCTCTCCGGCGAAAGCCCAACGGCAGAAACGACGTCCATTGGGTGTTCCTCGGCTGCCCGGGCGTCGGCAAGGGAACCTACGCCTCCCGCCTTTCCAATCTCCTAGGCGTCCCCCACATCGCCACCGGTGATCTCATTCGCGAGGAGCTCGCCTCTTCTGGTCCTCTCGCTCCCAAGGTCCGTAATTAGGGTTTCCTCTTTATTGCTTAATTTCTTTAATTTATCTTTGAATTTGATCCTTTTCTGGCTCGATTTTGCTATCTTCTGATCGCTCCTAAAACTTTCTTCAATTTAATTTCTTCGTTTTGGTGATATCTAGCTTGTAAGGACTAAAGAAACTTTTCTTGACTTTAATTATTAGTTTCTAACTCGATTTCTTCCTTTTCTTCGATCTTCATATTCTTTCAATTTCTCACTTTCAACTGAATTTGTCATTTTTGGCGTTTTTGTTCTTGTTTTTTTGTTTGTTTGTTTGTTTGTTTTTTTTTTTTTTTTTTTTTTTTTTTTTTTTTTTTTTTTTTTTTTTTTTTTTTTTTTTTTTTTTTTTTGGAGCTTATTTCTTTCTTCACGGACAAGAAAGCAAAAGTAAACGACGGATGCATCTTCTTTTACATTGGCCCCTGCTTATTGCTTAGAGAGAGAAAATGAAGTACTTCATTGGCTTCAGTTCGTTAAAAATTGTATATACATAGTTACATTTGTTAAAAATTGTATATACATAGTTTCATACATTATATTATAGGCAAAGGCTTAAGTACTTCATAAAGTCAGGTCCTACATGTAAGGAGGATGACAGTGGCAGAGCCAGGAAATTGTTTCGGATGGCGTGGTGGAACCAAAATTTTGTGTTAAAATTACAACGTAACTATATTTTCTTAACTTTTGTCTCTCTTTTTTTGTAAACTCTATTTTCTTAACTTTTGTCTCTCTTTTTTGTCTTCATTTTATTATTATTATTATTATTATTATTATTATTATTATTATTATTATTTGGCTTTGTTCTTCTTATGAATGAACTAAGCGTGTAATTTTTAAATTTTAAAGTCCCAAAAATATAAGTTTACATAGTACTACTATAATTGGTTTTTGGTTTATTTGGACTTTAAGTTTGAGATATGAGTATATTTAAAAATTAAGGATAAATTCATGAGAGGTCCCAGAGGTCCCTGAATTTTTTTTTTCTCTCTCTCTAGAATTAGTCCCTGTAGTTGAATTTGTCTCATAAAAATTTCCTGAACTACAAAAGTCTCATAAATGGTCCCTTAAATTTTTGGATGGTAGTTATGCTTTTTGGGTTATTTATTTTCTTTTTTGCTTTTAGTTATTTATTTTTTTATGTTATGAAATAGCTAAACTATTTTTCATGAAGTAGATAGAATTTAAACTCTTCCTTCTTAACGTTGGAATATTGTGAGGGACTATTATCATTAATTTTTTTTTTTTCTAGTTTTATGGATATTTCCACCTTCACTTTATTCTTATCATTTATTTGTTTGTTAATACTTGTGGGGTTATTTATTTGTTAATACTTGATATAATTAATAAGCAGCCATACCTTAATTTGTGAGGGACTATTATCATTTTTTTTTTCTAGTTTTATGGATATTTCCACCTTCACTTTATTCTTATCAATTGAAAAAAAAAAAAGGCACTACAAAAAAAATGCCTCCCTCTTTATCAATAAATTCTTCTATGTTAATACTTGATATAATTATAAGCGCCGTGTGTGTCTATATATATATATATATATATATATATATATATATTATTATACACACACACACACGCACTATATAATGCTTGTACAATTGAAACAATATAATAATTTTCAGAATAATTATCTTAATTGTGTAAGAGTTGTTGCATCCTTTTAAAAACGTAACTTTTACTTGGATAAAATTTGATTCAAACAACAAAAATAACAATTTAGAGATTAATTGTAGAGAAAAATATTAATAACCAATTTTGGAGAAGTAAAAAATATTTAGGTTGCGTGGTATGAGGGTTCTAGAACCGGAACCATGATTCTGGTTCAAACCTTTGTTGTTTGTAAAAAGTAAAAAATGGTTCTTGAAAATCAGTGTTTAGTTTGGATGGTTCTGGTTCAAGGTTTAAATCATGATGTGATGTTTTAAACTAAAACCACCCTAAAAAATAAAACTACCTCCCCCCTTGATTTTGGATGGTTCAAACCTCTGGTTCTGATTCCGGTTTTAGAACTATGGTCTGGACGTTCAAACCATAAATCGTGATTCTGGTTCTAAAACTAAAACCACCCTAATTTGAACCCTCATACCTAATGCAAACTTAGAGATCTCAAATAAGACAATAGTGTAAAACAAAATAACCTAAAAATCATAACCACCATCCAATTTAACAAATTCCATCTAAAATTTTAACAGAGGGACTATTTATAAGACAATTTTCAATTGAGGGACTATTTATGAGACATATTTGACTACAGGAACTAATTTTAGAGAGAGAAAAGAATTGAGGGACCTCCGATAAATTTACTCCAAAAATTAAAAGTCAAACTTGAAGTGAAATGTTTTGTATAATTCCACCTCAATATTACAATTTGTAAAATTTTAGGAGGGCAAATAGTAAGAAAAATAGTTAAAAAAGTTTTGGAGGGGCAAAATTAGGACAATGTAGCTCTGCCTCTGGTGGAGGAATAAAGGGTGTAACATTATTTTATTTTGTAAAGAAATTATAATTACAGGATAATAAATAACATGTTACACGTCCTAGTTTTATATGTTACAGTATAGAATGGTCTGAAGACAAGCCTGTCAAACCATATATGTATAATACGTTTGGATGGTTATTACCTTTCTTTTTTATTTTTTCAACTATAAATTTTTGCAGCTCGCAGAGGTTGTTAACCGAGGCAAATTGGTTTCAGATGAAATTGTGATAGATTTATTGTCCAACCGTCTTCAAGCTGGTGAGGCAAAGGGTGAATCTGGATTCATACTTGATGGTTTCCCTCGAACTATAAGACAGGCGGTAAGTATGTAGTTCTTTTGGGTTGGGAAAAACAATTGAAAAGCTATGTATATTTGATACTACGTCTGATAAAATGTTAAGTGTTTGTTACTTAAAACATCGATGGCTGCAGGATTAGAGTTTTGTTCTGTTTTTTTGTTCTTTTTATATTAAATATATGAGTAAGCAAGACAGGTGTACTTGTTTGTTTTCTCTCGATTTGTGTATGCTAGCTGATTTCATGTGGATACCTGAGTTTGTTAGGGAAAAGGCAGATCGAAAGATTGAAGTGCTTTAGGTACTAGCTTTTATTGGCATGGTTAAACTGATTGTAACAGTTAATCATAAGTAGCTTGGTTTCCCATCAACATCCCTTTCAGTTAAGTTAGGGACTAATGAGATGTTAGACTAGTTTGTAGAGTTATCACCTAATCTAAAAGTTTTGGAACATAATTAGATATGTGTTCACGGGCAATCATGAAACACACATTACGTTTGTTTCCAATGTGACTCGCAGAAACTTGAATGAACCAGATTGGGAGTTTCTCCTAGAATAGCTCCAGTAGGCATTTGTTGAGTTGGCTTGGCTTTGTCAGCTTGTTGGGCCTTTGATTATGTTGCCAAAAGATGGTCGTGATACTTTAGCATTACTTTGATGATAGCTACGAGTAGAGTATTAATTTTTAGACAACCGCTTTAATGGTAGTAAGTTTATTATTATTGTTGTTATTTTTTGCAGGAAATTTTAGAGGGAGTGATAGATATAGACTCGGTGATTAATCTAAAACTTCGAGAAGATGCTTTGCTTGCAAAGTGCCTGGGACGACGGATTTGTAGTGAATGTGGTGGAAACTTTAACATTGCTTGCATTGATATTAAAGGGGAGGATGGGAAGCCTGGCATATACATGCCTCCACTAGATCCGCCTCCTCATTGTGCATCGAAGCTTATCACACGTTCTGACGACACAGAAGAAGTTGTTAAGGAACGACTCCGTGTATATAATGAGATGGTATTCCTCCGTTATCTATGAGATTTTATTCACATTTCAGCGAAAAAAGTATCCGTTTTGTAGATGAAATTTAGGAAGTTATATATTGTCGGAATGAGAAACCTATTGTACATGGCGAAATTAGAATACTCCTCGCGAGGGAGAGCACATTTTTGGTACCATGCTGCATTCTGTCTAGTTTGACTCTGAAGTTAAGTCCACCTGAAGTGCATGAAAAGGCTTTCATGCTGTTACTGGGCCAGTTAATTGTGTTGTTTGTGATACTTTTATGGAGATATTTTACCGTGAAAGCAACAAGTTTGACTTCTAAATTGACTTGTTTTGACAGAGTCGACCGTTGGAGGAGTTCTACCGTAGTCGCGGGAAATTGTTGGAATTTGATCTTCCCGGAGGAATCCCAGAATCGTGGCCAAAGCTTCTTCAAGCTCTGAATCTGGAAGACCATGATCAACGGTCTGCAGCAGCATGAACTTCTAATGCTCTGTTCCATTTGTAGTAGGTAAGAGTTAGATCATTCTTTGCGTTGTGAGCTTGTGAGCATGCACACGCATTTATTTAATTGAAGTAAAGCGGAGAAGTTTTTATTTGCAAATAAAAATAAGAAACCTTCAATTTTATGCAAGGTAACTTCCAATTGTGATTTAAGAGACGTGTAAATATTAAAGGGTAAGATTGTTCGGAGAGAAAAGGAGATGTGAAAGTATTGTTTATGTTAATTGGTGGACTGATGTTCAGCTAATAAGTGATTATTTTGTGAACGTCTGAGTTTTATTTTCCTTCTCATTCTGCTCAATGTTTATGAAAAAAAAAGCCTGGAGGTGAGTGTATGCTCTGTCCAAAAGAGAAGTTTCTCTTATTGATCCTTTATGGGGCACCCTGTATTTCCAGAAAAGAAAAGAAAAAAAAAAATCCCTTTTATAATAAGGGAGCTGCTCCGGTGCGTCAATATATTAGCAGGTTAAATTTTATATCCGTAAGATTTGTATAAAATTACGTAAAAATTAAAAAGTATACAGATTTAACTGTCAAAACCAAAGCACGCCACTCCTGAGACTCGGGCTGAGAGAAATAAATGAATTCCAAAGATCTTGGGCAAATCCAAAGAGGGTTTGCATGTATATTCATCACAAAATATTTTTAGATCCCAATACACCCAATGCCAGATAGCTGCTAAAAAGCACAAGTTAGAAAACACAATATGTGCACCAACAACACCTTCGTAACTCCAAATACCCGGATTCGTTATAGTCCCCCTGGTAATACTCCAACCCCCCATGAATTGGTTATTCCTAAACGAGTCATGAAGATTAAAAAAACCTGACTTACTACCGGTATGCTAAGTGTACTAGAAAATCTCTCTTATAATAAATATAAAAAAGAGCATGTGAATAGACAAAAGTATTCTGTTGGTAAGTACAAATATTTTTTATTTTTTTATTTTTTTAGAAATTGAATACCGGGAGGAAAAAAAAAAAAAAAACATGTAAGACGGGCTGCTTGGCACCTTGGTCGCAAACACATGCCTGAGAGTGCCTGCCTAGGTTGCAAACCATGGCTAGGAGAAGACTAGAATATTGTTGGTCATTGATTGCTATTGTAGGTATCAAGGTATGATGCCGCTCTCAAGGTTATCTTTGATATTTTCAAAGGTTTTTAAGATATCCATCTTTTTATGATTGCACTTAGATCTCAGTTCTCCATTGTTGAATGTGTGATTATTATTCTTGTTTTATTTGGACTTTTGAGTTTACAATATTACTAAACTAAAATTTGAAATCGTAAAATACATATTTAATAAACAGGTAAGAAGGTTACTATGGAATCTCATCTTACTCTATTTAATTAACAAGACGAGCTCCGAGAAAAATTTCAGCTGCTACCATTGTAGCACCATGTACCGGAGCTGGAATAGTAGACCTTACATTAAAGATGCACAAAGTAGCAAATAAAAGCTTATTTCCTCTACAAGGTAGGCTGGTAGAGAGCAGTGAAGGCCGCCCTACTCCAAACCTGTCTTATTGCCATCCCCATGTTGTGTCACATTTTGTACGAGAGTTTTCTTTTTCAAAGTGAAAATCAAACTAGAGGTTGTAGCTATGGCGTTTGTGTAAAGTTACGATGAAATGGTCTATAGAATAGAGAGCACAAAAGCTTTCACTGTTTGGGTATTTCGACCAAAACGGCAAGTGCGTTTAGAACTTTTTTTTGATTGTTTTTAAAAACGTTTTCACACGTCTTTTGAGGCATGAAAATGGAAATGGTTTGTAAATCGCGTTTATTTAGCAAATGTTTTGAAAACGAAAACAAAAAACAATGGTTGTATTTGAAGTTGGTTTTGTTTTTGTTTTTCACGGTTTTTGAGAAAGAAAAAAATGAAAATGGGAGATAAACATCGTTTGACACAATTAAAGATAAAAAACAAAAACAAAAACGATTTTTTGGTTTAGTGTAAAATGAGAGAGAAATGAAAAACGACTTATAGTTGTTTTTCATTTTTTGTTTCCGTTTTTTTCTCTCTCGAGCACAGAGAGAGAGACATTAATGGATTTTTTTATACCGAAAACAATTTCTTAATAAAACTACCAAACACATTTTTAAAAATGATTTAGGCTTGAGATTGAAAAATTTTCATTTTCATTTTCATACAAAAAATAAAATCATTTTGAAACGAATTTCAAACGCACCCAATGTAAATAGTTTTTGTAAAGGAAGTTAGAAAGCAATTAGAAGTTGTTTTCCATTTTCATTTTTAATACATACCAATAATGTTACATTAAATTATTAATTATAATTACTAATTATATATATATTAATTATAATTAATAAATAGATATGATTATAACTAATAAATAGATATTAATTACTTATTTATTAATTAATATTAAAATTTAAATTTTATTAATAAAAATGATGAATAATAAATATTAATTAATTATTTAGTTAAAGATTAATTGCCAAACAGATTTTATAATATATTAATAATAGGTTATTAAATAAGTAACTATAATTAATATATCAATCATATATATTAATTATAATCTATTAATTAGTAAATATATGATAAATAAAAATAGTAATTACTCAATTAATAATTAATATTAAATTATATAATAAATTGTAATATACTAATCAATAATAATTAATAATTGATAATTAACAATTCATCATTATTTAAAGAAAAATTATTAAAAATGGATCATGCAATATATCAAATAATAGATTATTAAATAAATGTTAGTAACTAATAAACTAATTATTTAATTATGTAACTAAAAGTTAATTATTTAAATAGTAAATAGAATATTAATATATTAATTATTTTTTCTTAACATACTTATTAATTACTTATAACTAATAAATATGAGTACGTTACTAACATAATAATTACTTATAACTGATTATTAATTACATTTTTATTATTTATCATACTAATTCATTATATATAATTTAATTACCAATGCACTCATTAATTATAATATATTCATGATTATTGTATTATTAATATATTAATATTTATTTGCTTAGTGATTATCAATTTTTGATTACTTAAATATATTAATTTAACATTATTAATTACTCAAAACAAAATTTCATAAATATAACCAAACATGATTTTACTTTTTTACTATACTCAAAACAATCTCTTAAAAGACTAACCAAACGCAATTTTAGAATCAGTCCTAGAATAATTTTTAAAATAATCTCATTTTCACTTTTGTACTAAAAATAAAATCATTATAAAAATATTACCAAACGGGCGGGACAATTCCCCGTCCATGGTTTTTTTTTTTTAGTTTTTGGGTCCTCTTTTAGGTTCTCCTTTTGTCTTTTGGTCCCTCGTTCTTGCACCTCCTTTCTTTTCTAAATTATTTATTTTTACTCCTTTTTTTTAACTTTTTACCCTAAAACATTTATTTTTTCATCCTTTTTTTACTTTTTTTTTTTTTTTTTGCTTTATCCTAAAGCTTTATTTATTTATTTTTTCATTTTGGTTTCTTTTGTCTTAAAACTTATTTATTCTTTCATTTTGGTCCTTTCTGACCTTTTTGTTTGCTTCTTACCCTAAACTTTATTTTTTTTTTCCATTTTGGTTCCTTTTTGGGTTTCTATATTTAGATTTTATATACTTTTGAATGTGTCTCATTTTTAAAATTTTATTTTGAATTATTTTTATTGTGACATGTATTTTTCTTTCTATACGCCTTATTTATGCAACCATTATTTTTAGTACATTTATTCTCTCTATTCTTTTATTTGAGTGATTTTAAAATGTGTTATCTCTTTCACTTTGTTTTTATTAATATAATTTCTTTCATACGTTATACATTCAAAACTCATAGGAATTTTTGGTAAGAGAGATGGAGAGAAAGAATGACAGAGAGAGTTGGAGGAACGGAGAACGTGAAGGATGAAGAGAGTATAATAATTCTTTATGTTGTTTGATAGGAGGAAGAAGAATTGAGAAGATGAATGATAGTTATTTGTTTAATTATATTGTCTAGTTTGCTATTTGTTAATAATTTTTTTAAAGGGTAAAAAAGTCATTTTATTAAAATTTGAATAAATTGGTTGGATCCTTTCATATGGAAGGATCTAAAATAGTTGGCTCAAAGAGAGATTCTCTCCCTTCATATCTCATATCCCTCCTCCTCTCCTTCTAACCAAACAAAGGATTCATTCTCTCCCTCCACCCCTCCCTCTCTATTTCTCTTTCCCTCGTACCAAACATACTCAAAGTGCAGCATCCAGATCGGTCTGATAAACGTTAGCTTTTCATGTATTCTGTATTCTCATGTAATATCATTTGTCCATGTTTTACACACATAATCAAATAGAATGCCACATATATATGAATAATGTTATAACGAGAATATGAAAAAAATTAGATCTATTGGACTGTATGAGCGTTGGACTCGAGATTTTGTCGAAGTTCATAATTTTGTTAACTTAAACTTCTTAAACTGAAAAAAACTTGATAAGTGGCTTGATTAATTTGAACGATAAGTTTGTTTGTGCAACTCTACTAAACCCCACAAAAAAACATTTTCGACAAAAAAAAAAAAAAAGAACTTTTTTTTTTCTTCATTTTCAACGCCTACAAGTTGTTCAATATATTATCAAATATATGTGTATATGTAACCATTGATCATACTAGAAACTGAATATGATGTTTTGTCTTAGTTTAGTAGAGCATTTTATTTTTGCAGAAAACTACGTATTATACGATCAAAATCTATAGTTTTATATTTATGTCATCTAGTCTCTTATTGATTTTGTTGATTTTGATATTTTACTAAAATACTCTTCGAACAATCAAGCTGGAAAAGTCTGATCATCTTCATAGAGGAGAAAAAAATAATCTAATAACATATTAAAAATATTCTACAATAATATTTTTTGGCGAGCTTTTTCTATGGCATATTTTCTGGTGAATTCAGTGGGCATAGATGCTACTGTCCTGTTTGCTAAGCGAGTTTGAATTGTTTGGACTTGAACCTGAAGAAAATTAATGAACTCACCTGTTCTAATATTTTTACTTTTTATTCTTAATTATTTCCTTTTTGACTAAATAAAAATATAAGATCCATACATTTTAACATATATTTGCCTCCCTTTCCCTCAGACTTTTGAATTTGAATCTATATATAAATTTTTTATAGTTCAAACTAGCGTTCAATAGTGTTAAAGTTTGTTCTGCATTCAAGTATGGTTACGTGAAGGTCATGTGTTGAAGATGAGTTAGTTATAAGTAAAGTTCCAGTAGGCTATGTGTTTAGCCAGGTCAGCAGGTCATCGGTGTGAATAGGAATTCATTGGCTGAGGCAATGAATATAACGAAAACTTGTAACTAACTCTAGAGAGAGAATTGTTCATAAAGGGGAAAAACTAGAGAAAGAAAGTCTGTAAAATTAGAAATTTCTCTGATGTATTTCTCTGGTTGGTTTAGGAGATTGTTTTTGGATAATAAAGATTCAAAATTTCTCTGTGGAATTCTATTCTTCTCGATCTATTTTCTGTGTTTTGATTCTGTTGTTTGCTCTAACAAATGGTATCAGAGCTTGCATAGATCAATAATGGTGATAGCGAAGATCAAAGTCGAGAAATTCACGGGGTTTAATGACTTCAATCTATGGCGAATCAATATGAATGCGTTTTTGGTGCCCTTTCTGTCGAAGTGTTGTCCAAGATTGACGAGAAGCTGTGACCTGATATGCTCAAGAAGGCTCACATTGTGATTCTTCTGAGCCTAGAGAGTAAGTGTTTCGAGAAGTGGCTGACGAGACAACCGCCATTGGAATTTGGACAAAGTTTGAAACGGTGTTCATGAAGAAATCTCAGGCGAATTGTCTCTACCTCAAGAAACGCCTATACACCCTCCAGATAGATGATGGAAAGCCACTAAAGAAGCATGTAGATGATTTTAACAAAATCATCATGGAGCTGAAGAGCATCGATGTCAAAATCGACGATGAAGATCAGGCGATTATCTTGCTAAGCTCGTTATCGAAGAGATTTGAACACTTCGTGGATACAATGCTCTATAGGAAGGAATCTCTATCAATGTCAGAGGTTAAAGCTGCTCTGAGCTCAAAGGAATTGCGGTAGAATGGCGATTTTAAGGAGGATGGTACAACAGAAGGACTAATGGCTCGAGGCAGATCAGAGAGGCGTTAATTTCGGGGCAAGAACAACTCAAGATTTAAGTCGAAGACCAGAAGGAAATGTTTCTTGCGTCACAAAGAAGGACATCTCAAGAAACAATGTCCTGAAAGAAAACCAAGAACCCTGAAAAGGGCAAAGAAACCGATGATGCAGCAATAACAGAAGATGGCCATGAGAGTGCTGAAATCTTGCTAGTCTCTGAGGAAGATTCCAGTAAGGAATGGATTTTGGACTTGGGTTGCACCTTCCACATGTGTCCAAACAAGAGCTGGTTTGAATCCTTCACGGAGCTAGATGGAGGAGTGGTGCTTCTTAGCAACAACAAAGCTTGTAAAGTCATGGGAAAGGGTACAATCAGAGTCAAGATGTTTGCTGGGATTGAGAGGCTCCTTCAAGATGTGAGGTACGTTCCTGAATTGAAAAGGAACCTAACTTCCCTTGGTGTACTGGATAATGCGGGATATAATTTCAAATGTGAAAGTGGTAAGAGTGTACAGAGGGTCATTAGTAGTCATGAAAGTAGTCAGGGTAAATGGCCTTTATTTTTTGATTGGAAAGACAGTCATTGGTGGGTCTGTTAATCTAGTCAGAGAAAGACTAGACAAGACCAAGCTGTGGCATCAACGCCTAGGCCATGTGAGTCAAAGAGGGCTTGAAGAATTGAGCAAACAAGGGTTGTTGGGTGGTGACAAAATTGAGGCACTTGAATTTTGTGAGCACTGTGCGATGGGAAAGGCCAAGAGACTGAAATTCACAGTAGCAGAACACACAACTAAGGAAGTGCTGGATTATGTGCACTCAGATCTTTGGGGAGCATCTCGAGTTGTCTCTCATGGTGGAGCCAGATATTTCCTATCAATAATAGGAAAGTCTGGGTATATTTGTTAAAGAATAAGAATGACGCGTTTGGAAAATTCAAGGAATGGAAGGCACTAGTCGAGACTCAAACAGGCAAAAAGATCAAGAAGTTGAGGACAGACAACGGGTTGGAATTCTGTGTAGATTTGTTCACTAATTTCTGCAAAGAAATTGGAATGGAACGACACTTCACAGTGAGAAAAACGCCACAACAGAATGGGTTGGCTGAGCACTTTAACAGAACCCTTTTAGAAAGGGTAAGATGCATGCTGAACAATGCATGACTGCCTAAAACATTCTGGGTAGAAGCATTGAGTACTGCAGCCTATCTTGTAAATAGGTGCCCCTCCTCAGCGATCAGATTCAAAACCCCACAAGAGATGTGGAGTGTGAGGCCTGCTATAGTAGGCTCAGAACCTTTGGATGCCTAGCATATGCTCACATCAAACAGGATAAACTGGAACCTAGAGCACTGAAATGTATGCTTGTTGGGTATCCAGAGGGAGTGACGTGCTACAAGATGTGGTGCTTAGAGGTTGGACATTCCAGGTGCTTTATAAGCAGAGATGTGGTGTTTAATGAGCACCAAATGGCGAATCTGATTAAGAAATCAGATGCGGACAAGCAAGCTGAATACAGGATGATAAACAGGTGATACACAAGCAAGCCGAATACATTAGAAGTTGAGGTGGAGTAAGCTGGGTCACTTGAGCATGCTGTAAATGAGAGCAACCAGGATGATAAACAGGTTGATGAACAAAAGGATCAAGCAACAGCAGAAGACTCAACTCAAGAGTATAGACTAGCCAGGGACAGAACTAGAAGGGCACACAAAGCTCCACAAAGAGATGGCCAGGCAGATTTAATTTCATATGCTTTAATTGCTGGACTAGAACTAGAAGATGGACAACCAGGTTCATACGCTGAAGTTATGAAAAGCAAAGAAAAGGATTTGTGGCAGCAAGCAATGGAGGAAGAAATGACATCATTACTCAAGAATGGCACTTGGCAGCTTGTGGACAGACCAAAAGAGCAGAGAATAGTAAATTGTAAATGGATTTTTAAAAGAAAGGAGGGAATCCCAGGAGTTGAAATGGCCAGATACAAGGCAAGGTTGGTAGCAAGTGGTTTCACTCAAAAGGAAGATGATGATTATTCAGATCTTTTCACCAGTTGTGAAACAGAGCTCTATTAGAATTCTACTTGCTCTAGTTGCCCATTTCGACATGGAACTTGAGCAGATGGATGTTAAAACCGCATTCCTACATGAAGAATTGGAAGAACAAATTTATATGAAGCAGCCTGAAGGTTTCGTTAAAAGGGGAACTGAACAAGCGTGCCTGTTAAAAAGGTCACTATATGGGCTCAAGCAATCACCAAGGATGTGGTACAAGAGGTTTAATGAGTACATGCTTAAGATTGGATTCTCTAGAAAGAGTGACTCGTGTGTTTATCTAAAGAGTCATGGGGTGGTGAAATCTGTGCACCTGCTACTCTATGCTGATGACATGTTAATTGCTAGTGAGAGTCTTCAAGAGGTCTTAAGATGAAGCAACCATTGAAGGCAGAATTTGAGACGAAAGATCTTGGACATGCCAAGAAAATTCTAGGAATAGAGACTGCAAGGAAAAGAAGAACAAAAGAACTCTTTCTGTCACAGAGTTCTTATGTGAAAAGGGTACCAGAAAGGTTTGGTATGATAGAAGATAAACCGGTTCTAACCCTTTTAGCTCAGTATTTAAACTGAGTATGGCACAAGTAGATGAAGATGAGCAGTATATGGAAAGAGTCCAATGTCAGAGTGCAGTTGGAAGCATCATGTATGCTATGGTATGTTTGGCATAATCTCTGAGTGTTATAAGTAGATTTATAAATAGAATACTCATAAAAAAAAAAAAAAAAATAGTGTCATTTGTTGAAAAATCATGTATTAATTTTAGAATGCAAAATATATATAAAAATATGAATTTTTTACCCATCTCAACTTTTGGGAGTTGCACTGCGTGGGCCAGGAGTTTTATGACAGCGTTTTTCTTTTTTCATTTTTTGAGCCCATTTTTTGCTAGCATGCTCAGAAAAAATGTAAGGATCGTATCTGTAAAATTTCATAATATTTTCACGTCGTTTTTATTTTATTTTATTTTTTAAAGACAAAAAAAGAGAAAATCATATAAAATAGAAGATACATCAAATAATGGTGTTTGCTTGTTGCATTAATTTTTAAAATCGTGTATTAATTTTAGAATATAAACATAAATAAAAATGTGAATTTTTAACACATTTTAGCCCTTGGGCGCCCCACTGCGCAGACGGGAAGTTTTTTGACAGCTTTTTTCTTTTTTTTTTCATTTTTAGAGCTCATTTTTTGCAGACGTGCTCAAAAAAATGTAAGGATTGTTTTGCAAAATTTTAGAATATTTTGACATCGTTTTTATTTTATTTTATTTTTCAAATACGACAAAATAGAGAAAATCAAATAAAATAGAATATACATCAAAAAATTGTGCCGCTTATTGCGTTAATTCCTAAAAATTGTGCATCAATTTTAGAATGTAAAACATAAAGAAGAATATGAATTTTTGACCAGTTTCGGCCCCTGGGCGTCCCACTGTGCGGGTCAAGGACTTTTTGACAACGTTTTTCTTTTTTCTTTTTTGAGGCCACTTTTCGCATAATGGTGCTGCTTATTGCATTAATTTTTAAAAATCGTGTATTAATTTTAGAATATAAACATAAATAAAAATGTGAATTTTTAACACATTTTAGCCCCTGTGCGCCCCACTGCGCAGACTGGGAGTTTTTTGACAGCTTTTTTCTTTTTTTTTTCATTTTTAGAGCTCATTTTTTGCGGACGTGCTAAAAAAATGTAAGGATTGTTTTGGCAAAATTTCTGAATATTTTGACATTGTTTTTATTTTATTTTATTTTTCAAATACGACAAAATAGAGAAAATCAAATAAAATAGAATATACATCAAAAAATTGTGCCGCTTATTGCGTTAATTCCTAAAAATTGTGCATCAATTTTAGAATGTAAAACATAAAGAAAAATATGAATTTTTGACCAGTTTCGGCCCCTGGGCGTCCCACTGTGCGGGTCAAGGACTTTTTGACAACGTTTTTCTTTTTTCTTTTTTGAGGCCACTTTTCGCATGCATGCTCAGAAAAATATAAGGATCGTGTCTGCAAAATTTCAGAATATTTTGACGTCTTTTTTATTTTATTTTATTTTTTGAAGATGAAAAAAGAGAAAATCATAAAAAATAGAATATTCATTAACAAAATGGTGCAGCTTGTTGCATTAATTCTTAAAAATGGTGTATTAATTTTAAAATACAAAGGGTAAATAAAAATGTGAATTTTTGACCCATTCCGTCTATGGGCGCTCCACTACGCGGGTCAGGGGCTTTTTGACAGCGTTTTTCTTTTTTTTTTTTTTCATTTTTTGAGGCATTTTATGCAAGCATGCTCAAAAAATATAAGAATCGTGTTTGTAAAATTTCAGTATTTCTGGACCTCAGTTTTTTATTTTATTTTTCAAAGATGAAAAATAGAGAAAATCATAAAAAAATAGAATATTCATAAAAAATGGTGCCGCTCGTTGCATTAATTCCTAAAAATCATGTATAAATTTTAGAATGCAAATAATAAATAAAAATGTTAATTTTTGATCCATTCTGGCCCCTGGGCGCCCCACTGTGCGTACTGGGGGCTTTTCGACCGCGTTTTTTTTTCATTTTTTGAGGCCATTTTATGCTGGCATGCTCAGAAAAATGTAAGGATCGTGTCTGAAAAATTTCATAATATTTTGATGTTATTTTATTTTACTTTATTTTTCAAAGACGAAAAATAGAGAAAATAATAAAAAATAGAATATTCATCAAAAATGGTGTCGCTTGTTGCATTAATTCCTAAAAATTGTGTATTTATTTTAGAATGCAAGACATAAATAAAAATGTGAATTTTTGACTCATTCTGGCCCCTTTGCACCCTACTATGCGGGTAGAGGGCTTTTTGCAGCATTTGTTTTCATTTTTTGAGGCTATTTTTTACAGGCATGCTCAGAAAAATATAAGGATCGTGTCTACAAAATCTCAGAATTTTTTGACGTTGTTTTTATTTTATTTTTTTTTCAAACATGATATAGAGAAAATTATAAAAAATAGAATATTCATCAATAAATAGTACCGCTTGTTACATTAATTCCTAAAAATTGTGTATTAATTTTAGACCGCAAAACATAAATACAAAGGTGAATTTTTACCTATTTCTGCCCCTGGGCTCCCTGCTGCGCCGATCGGGGTTTTTTTTTGTAGCATTTTGTATTTTTCATTTTTACAAGCATGCTCAGAAAATATAAGGATCATGTCTACAAAAGTTCTGTATTTTTTGATGTAGTTTTTATTTTATTTTATTTTTCAAATACAAAAAATATAGAAAATCATAAAAAAGAGAATATTCATCAAAAATAGTGACGCTTGTTTCAACATCATGTATTAATTTTAGAATGCAAAACATAGAAAAATTATCAATTTTTGACCCATTTTAGCCCCTAGGAGCCCTACTACACAGGCCGGGGTTTTTTTATAGCATTTTTCTTTTTACATTTTTTGAGGCCATTTTTTTGCAAGCATCCTCAGAAAAATGTAAGGATGTGTTTGCAAATTTTAGTATTTTTTCATGTCGTTTTTATTTTATTTTATTTCTCAAAGACGAAAAATAGAAAAAAAATCATAGAAAATAGGATATTGTTCAAAAAATGGTGTCACTTTTTGCATTAATTCTTAAAAATTGTGTATTAATTTTAGAATATAAAACATAAATAAATATTTAAATTTTTAACCTATTCTAGCCCATGGGCACCCTATTGCGCGGGCCGGGAGCTTTTTTATAGCAGTTTTTTTTCATTTTTTGTGGCTATTTTTTGCTAGCATGCTTAAAAAAATATAAGGATTGTGTCTACAAAATTTCAGAATTTTTTGATATCATTTGTATTTTATTTTATTTTTCAAACATGAAAAATAGAGAAAATCATAAAAAATAGAATATTCATAAAAAATGGGGCCGCTTGTTGCACTAATTCTTAAAAATCGTGTGTTTATTTTAGAATGCAAAACATAAATAAAAAATGTGAATTTTTGACCCATTCTGGTCCTTAGGTGCCCTACTGCGCAAGCCGATGACTTTTTTACAGCTTTTCCTTTTTCATTTTTTGATGCCATTTTTTGCAGGCATGCTCAGAAAAATATAGGGATCATGTCTGCAAAATTTCAGATTTTTTGAATTCGTTCTTACTTATTTTATTTTTAAAAACAAAAAAATTAGAAAATCATAAAAAAATAGAATATTCATCTAAAAATGCGTCACATCTTGTTTAATTTTTAACAATCATGTATTAATTTTAAAATGCAAAATATAATAAAAATATTATTTTTGACCAATTCTGGCCCCTGGGAACCCCATTGCCCGAGCTGGAAGCTTTTTAAAAGCGTTTTTCTTTATTCATTTTTTTTAGGCAATTTCATGCAGGCATGCTAAAAAAAAAATGTAAAGATCGTGTCTGCAAAATTCAGTATTTTTTGACATCGTTTTATTTTGTTTTATTTTATTTTTTAAAGATAAAAAATAGAGAAAATCATAAAAAATAGAATATTCATAAAAAAATGGTGCCACTTGTTGTATTAATTCCTAAAAATCATTTATTAATTTTGGAATGCAAAACATAAATAAAAAAGTAAATTTTTGACCCATCCCGGCCCCTGAATGCCCCACTGCGCGGGTCGGGCATTTTTTTTACAGCGTTTTTATTTTTTCATTTTTAAGGCCATTTTTTTGCAGTCATGCTCTAAATATAGGATCGTGTTTGTAAAATTTCAAAATTTTTTGATTTCATTTTATTTTATTTTATTTTTCAAATATGAAAAATAGAGAAAATCATAAAGGTAGAATATTCGTCAAAAAATTGTTCCGCCTTTTGCATTAATTACTAAAATCGTGTATTAATTTTAGAATGGAAATTATAGATAAAAATATGAGCTTTTGAACCATTTCAGCCCCTGGGAGCCTCACCGCGTTGGCCGGGGACTTTTTTACTATGTTTTTATTTTTTTATTTTTTGAGGCTATTTTTTCCAGGCATGTTCAAAAAAATATAAGGATCGTGTTAGCAAAATTTTCAAAATATTTTGACATCATTTTTATTTAATTTTATTTTTCAAAGACAAAAAATAGAGAACATAATAAAAAATAGAATATTCATCAAAAAATGGGGCCGCTTATTGCATTAATTTTAAAAAATTGTGTATTAATTTTAGAATGTAAAACATAAATAAAAATGTGAATTTTTGATCTATCCCGGATCCTAGAGGCCCCACTGCATGGGCTGGAGAGTTTTAACAGTGTTGTTCTTTTTTCATTTTTGAGGCCATTTTGCAGGCTTGTTTAGAAAATATATGGATCGTGTGTGCAAATTTTAGAATTTTTTGACGTCATTTTTATTTTATTTTTCGAAGATGAAAAATAAGAATCATAAAAAATAGAATATCATCAAAAAATGGTTCTGCATCTTGCATTAATTCCTAAAAATCATGTATTAATTTTAAAATGTAAAACATAAATAAAAATATTAATTTTTGACCAATCCTGGCCCCTGGCGCCTAAGTGCGCGGGCTGGGAGTTTTTTGACAGCTTTTTTCTTTTTTCATAATTTGAGACCATTTTTTGCAAGCATGTTTAGAAAAATGTTAAGATCGTGTCTGTAAAATTTTAGAACTTTTTAGCGTCGTTTTTATTTTAGTTTAATTTTCAAAGACGAAAAATAGAGAAAATCATAAAAAATAGAATATGCATAAAAAAATGGTGCCACTTGTTTCATCATTTCTTAAAAATCGTGTGCTAATTTTAAAATGTAAAACACAAATAAAAATGTAAATTTTTTACCAATCCCGGCCTCTAGGCGCCCTACTGAGCGGGCCGAAGGCTTTTTAACATCGGGTTTTTTCAATTTTTGAGGGCACTTTTTCTAGGCATCCTCAAAAAAATGTAAGAATCATGTCTCTAAAATTTGATGTCGTTTTTATTTAATTATTTTCCAAAGTCAAAAAAGAGAGAACATAAAAATAGAATATTCATCAAAAATGGTATCACTTGTTGCATTAATTCCTAAAAATCGCGCATTAATTTTAGAATGCAAAACATAAATAAAAAAGGTAAATTTTTTACCCATCCCGACCCCTAGGCGCCCCACTGCGTGGGCCGGGGGCTTTTTGACATTGTTTTTCTTTCATTTTTTGAGGTTATTTTTTTGTAGGCATGCTCTGAAAAATGTAAAGATCATATCTGCAAAATTTAAGAATCTTTTGACGTCGTTTTATTTTATTTTATTTTTCAAAGACGAAAAATAAACAAAATCATAAAAAAAAATAGTGTATCCATCAAAAAATAGTACCACTTGCTACATTAATTTCTAAAAATTATGTATCAATTTTATAATATAAAACATAAATAAAGATTTAAATTTTTGACCTATACCGACCTTTGAGCGCCCTATTGCGCGAGCCGGGAGCTTTTTGACATTGTTTTTCTTTTCTCATTTTTTGAGGCCATTTTTTGCAGGCATTATCAAAAAAATGTAAGGATCATGTTTGTAAAATTTAAGGATATTTTGACGTCATTTTTATTTTATTTTAGTTTTAAAGACGAAAAATAGAGAAAATAATAAAA